>JARHVA010002332.1:2582500-2642402 GCA_037957365.1 Torreya grandis
ATCCTCTAGAAAAATAAATTTAGATTATTGAGGAGGAAACATTTTTGGCATCACTTGAACTTTGGGAACATTCTCCAGAGGTAAGTGCATCCTTCCAAACAAAATAATTAAGGCTAAAAAATATTATAAACCAGAGTTTGAAATGTCAATCAAATATACTTACATCAACTTATTATGATTCAAAACCTCTCAATAAGGATATTTACAACATCCATTGGGAAAACATGGGATATAATATGGGAAATAATCTAAAAAAATAGGCCTCAGGTAGGTAGAGCTCAACCAACAAGGAGAATCTTTACCTATCCTATTATCCTAGATCAAGATGAAAATGATGCAATGAAGAACATATCCCCATCCATACTATCTAATTATATGTGATTGTCTATATAATTCCATAAGCAATTTATGTCTAAGTTTAAATTCATGCCAAACTTATGATTATAAGATTGATAATCAAAAACTGAAATTGTTCCCTTCTACATTCAAGGATTCAACTATGAGATAGTTTATGAGTTTAAAATCAAGTTCTATTCACACATGGGATTATATGGAAAATAAATTGTTATACAAATATTAGGAATATTGTATATTAAAGGGTAGAAAATAGAAATTCTTCCCTATAAAAAAAGAAGATAAGAACATGGAAGACTATCTTGACCGTTTTATCTTTTCACATAGAAGATGTGGATATGAGTTAGATGCATATTTGAGAAAACATATTTTATTAAATGGATTATATGATGATTTTATAGAATCCTTGAACCTAAAGGGAAGATGAGATATAAATAAACTAGGTCTCAATGATATTATTGAACTATGCAGTAATTACTCAAGAATAAGAGCTAGTATTAAGAAGCTAAAAAGAGTAAATGAAGTAATGATGCACAACAAGTCATAGAGTAATTTTCAAACCTTAAGATAGACATTTTGATTCAATTAAACACTACATTAAATTTATTGAAATAAAAATATAATTCCTCTACTAAACCATTAGCTATGTATTACATAAAAGATAGGTTTAAACATGCCCTCTAAGACTTCAATCTTAATAAAAAAATATGTGTGGTATTTGTGATGAAAATAACCATGACACAAAGAATTGTGTCCTTCATATTCTTAAGAATAAATTAAAACAAATTACTAAACCAATGAAAGAGCTTAATTATATATAAAAAAGGAATAATTTATATTATAATCAAAATTAAAATCACTTTATTCCCAGAGCTCCTCCCAATCCATGGATGCTATCATGGGTTAGACCAACACCTATACAAACATGGGGATCACCAACTTGGTATCCACAAGAGTGGACATCACCAAATCCATGAGAATCACAAAAAAAATATAAACCATTAATTCCATAAACAAATCAACAATGGGCACCTCAAACATTTAATCAATAGAGGAGGTTTCCACCCCAACAAGGGTTGATTCCTACTCCTACTAGCCAACCAAAATAAACTAAATAGTTTAATCAACCTTAAGTTACACAACTAGTAGAAAATATTAAAATTAGATAAGTAAAACCTATTTTAGGAATATAACAAGAAGGAAATATGGGATTGAATTCCATAGATTATATTATTATTCAAATACATTTAGGTAAAATGTTAATTAGTCTTCCACTCAACACCATAGAAATCCCTAATGAAAAAACAAGTTTGAGACTTACCAATTAGTAGGTTAAAGAAAAAGAGGAAATTTATGAGAAATAAAAACCTTAAGAAACTAATGATACTAATAATCCTTCACCAATTCCATTTCATAAAATAATTAAACAAATAACCAGTAAAAGTGAATCTGAACTAGTCCAAGAGTTGAGAAAACTAAATATTGAGATACCAATATTGCAAGCCATAAGAGAAATACCTGAGATTAATAGAATAATAAAATGTTTGTGTGTCAAAACTATAGGTATAATAAAATAGTATCCTAATACCATAAAAGTGGATAATAAGCTTGTTAACCTCTTAGCATGAAAGTTGGTTTTGCCAAAGTATAGAGACCTTTGAAGTGCAATCGTCATCGTAGCTATAGGAAAGAAGGAAATACACATCATATTAGTGAACTAGGATTTTATATACATGTCATGACATAAAAAACATTGAAATAACTCTCCCTAAAATGGGTACAAATAACTAATAGAGTCCTATAGATGGTTGATCAATACATTGAAAAACTAGAGGTGGTTGTATGGATGTATCAAGAACAATATAATCTTTGGAATATATTATGGATTTTATGATACTCCAACCAAAGAGTCAAAAAATGTGTTATATATTGATCCTATAAAGTTAATGGATGGACTAATGGAAAAACTCATAGATTGTAGATCTAGAGATATATCAATCTATAATGGATTGAAAACAAAAAATATATCTTTATATCCATCTACACAAACATTTCTAGATTCATCAAATCACTTATGGGTTTATAAACTAGATAAAAATGGTAATAATATTTACTCTTTGGTAATGGTAGTAGTTAAAAATAATGAAAATGATATGGAGGATAAATTATCAAGTTATATGGAAAAATATCATTTGAATCTCAAGATGCCCAGTCTAGCTCTAAAGATCACCAGTCTGGCTCCTAAAATCACTTGTCTGGATCTAGAGATCACTATTTTTGTTCCTATAAATTATCAAAACACATATTAAATGTTAAAAAAACATTATTAAAGAAACTCATGATGAAATTTATGATCACACACCTCTTTAATAGAGAGTTGTTAGCTTTGCACAAAATAGTCATGAATCTTTCCTCACAACATTTTTTGCCCATTACCAGGTCTGATTTTAGAAGGAGAGTCATTTTTATAAGAAAGAACAACATTAAACATGATGTAAAATCATCATTTTACCTTTAAATCTCTCTTGAGTAAATTTATATGATTTAAATCCATATATCTAGGGACAAAACAAATTGAAATGCATCTAAGCAAAATGTTAAACATGAATAGATGGTTAAAATATGAA
This sequence comes from Torreya grandis, assembly GCA_037957365.1. NCBI lineage: Eukaryota > Viridiplantae > Streptophyta > Pinopsida > Cupressales > Taxaceae > Torreya > Torreya grandis. Next base: position 2,585,482 of record JARHVA010002332.1, read on the forward strand.
CAAGATATCAAAGTCTTTGATGTATTTAATAATAAAACTACATATTTTTATTGGGAATATAGTGACATTAAATTCATGTATCCAAGTGTATGTACCCATAACATCTCCACTAAAATCATCAAACCAGTTAGACAACCTTGAAGAAGGATAAATCCAACATTAAAAGACATGGTCAAAACTAAAATAGTTAAAATATTGTAGACAGGATTCATATATCCAATATTATATAGTAAATATATCTCACCACTAGTAATAGTACCTAAAAACATAAAGAATATGTATAGATTATAGGGAGATCGATAAAGTAACTATGAAAGACTATTTTTGCTTGCCCTTTATAGACTACGTCATAGACAGTTTAGATAGAGAGAAGTATTTAACCTTATTGTATGGGTTTAGTGGGTATGATAAAATTAGAGTATCCCTTGAATATGAGGATAAAAATAACTTTCACATGTCCTTGGGGAATATTTACATAAAATGTTTTACCCTCTAGCTTATGCAATGCACCAACCACCTTTTAGAGAGTAGTCCTTGATATATTTTATGATCTCACAAATGATTGTGTTGAAGTATTCATGGGTTATTTTAAAATACATGATAATTATTTTGATGAATATTTAAATAATATTGACAAAGTATTGACTAGATGTGAACAACATTAGTTACCCTATGAAAGACTATTTTCCCTTGCCCTTTATAAACTACGTCGTAGACAATTTAAATCGAGAGAAGTATTTATCCTTATTATATGGGTTTAGTGGGTATGATAAAATTAGATCATCCCTTGAATATGAGGATAAAATTAACTTTCACATGTCCTTGGGGAATATTTTCATAAAATGTTTTACCCTCTGGCTTATGCAATGCACCAACCACCTTTTAGAGAGCAGTCCTTGATATATTTTATGATCTCACCAATGATTGTGTTGAAGTATTCATGCATTATTTTAAATTTAATGGTAAGTATTTTGATGAATATTTAAATAATATTGACATATTATTGACCAGATGTGAACAACATTAGTTACCCTATGTCATAAAAAAGTCTAATGATGGTTGATCAAGAAATTATCTTAGGTCATCATATCTCATCCCATGTAATATAGGTTGATCCTAAAGATATTTAAGTCATTTAAAAATTAACTAAACCTAAAAACCAAAATAATTTCAATATCTTTATGTATCATGTAAGATAATATAGGCATTTTATTGAGGATATTGATAAGATTGTCACACCTATGTTTTCCTTGTTCACCAAGGATAGTGAATTTATATGGAATGAAAAATGTAAATAGGATTTTGAGATAATAAAATTAAATTAAAAATTTTATCTAATTGTGAGAAGTATTAATTTGGATGAGCCCTTTCACATATGCATAAATGCCTCTAACAATGTTGTGGGGGAATTTTTTGGCTAGAAAGATGAAAAACGTAAGATCTATGCTATCTATTACATTAGGAATAAATTGTATCCTACTAAAATAAAATATAAAAATAATAAAAATGAATTCATTGTTATCATTTATGCTATGAACAAATTCCATCACTACATTATTAGATACAAAATATTTGTTTACACAATTCATTCATCTATAATATATCTAATGAATAAACTAGTAGTAGGAGGTAGGTTAATTATATTGTTTATACTATTTTAATAGTTTGATATAATTTTTTTTTAATAATTAAAGATCTAATATTTCCACAGTCCATATAATAGCAAATAATTTTTTGGAAAAACTATGTCAATTTTTGAATGTTGACGCATTTCAGATCCACTTTTGTTGCTCTATACCAATGTCCTAATCAATGAGTTGTTGGTTAGTTTTGATTTTTTGTCACTCTATACCAAGGTCCCAATAAATGAAGTGGTTGAATTAGTTTACAATATCACTAACAATAAATGACCAATATGGTCATGTGGTTTTTAAAATCTACTTTTTTTACCTTTAAAGGTATCATTTATGAATAATGTGAAGGTATGACAATGGGCTCTCCTTTATCTCCCATAGTCACCAACCTCTTCATGTAAAAATTCAAATACTTGGCACTTCACTGTTTCTCAATGAAACCCAAATGGTGAAAAAGATATGTTGATGACACCAGTTTATGTTGGCAACATGGCCTAGATAAATTGGAAGAGTTTCCTTCCCATCTCAATAATTAATTTAATAGCATTAAATTCACCAAATAAATTGAGATATAACAACTAACTTTTTTAGATGTCCTCTTTCTTAGGAAGGAAGATGGTTCTTTAGCCAGGAAGGTCTATAGAAAAGGTACACATACAAAAATTTACCTTCATGCCTCCTCCCATCACCATCCTACCCAAAAAGCAGGGGTCATCAAGACTTTAATTACAAGGGGTTTTAAAATTTGTGATGAGGAGAGCATTGATCATAAAATCAGGAACTTGAATCGATTTTTTAAGTTAAATGGATACTATGGTAAACAAATAGCTAGGGCTATCAAGTAGGTTAAAAAAATATTAATAAAACTAAAAGTAATGAGTCTTTTTCAGAGGGCCCCATAGCTTATCTTCCTTATGTTTAATAAATTTATAATAAATTAGCTAAAATTCTCAATCACCATAATATTCAATCCACATTCCTTCTTGTTAATAAGTTGCATATGATGCTAGGGTCTACTAAAGACAAGTTAGATTCAAATCTTAAAAGTGGAGTCTATAATATTGATTGTTTGTGTGGTTTACCTTACATAGGAGAGGTAGGAAGATCAGTTAAAATGATAATTAAAGAATTTTTAGCAGACATTCATTTAGAAAGGAAGAAAAATAAACCCTTGCTAAACATTTGTTGAAGTCAAAACATGCTATCAATATTCAGGAAGCAAAAATTTTGGTAGCAAAAGATCACTTCCATAAACATAGAGTTTAGATTTATGGGGTGACTCGGCCCCATCAATTAAATTAATTATCTAAATACCCATCAAACTCAACTCAACTCAACTTATATGTCCTGGGGGCATGGGGTTAAGAGAAGCAATAAAAATATTGAAACATCCTAAAATTTTAAACAAAGATGATGGTTTAGGGATTAGTCATGCTTGGAAGATGGTAGTTTATAATAATTAGTTTTTGCTCTTCTAGGGTGTAGGGTTGTGGTGTTTGAGTTCACTTTGTTGATTTATTAGCTTGATTTCTTGTTTTTAATAATCTCTCTTGAACTGTTTCAAAACATGTTAATAACTTAAATTTTTCTTTACTTTTTGGTTAACTAATTTCTTTATAATTTAAAAAAATAAATAAATAATTCTAGATTTAATTTTTTTTAAATAGCTTTAATTTTGTTTTAATAATTTTGGTTAATATTAAAATTTATAATTAAAGATAATACTTTTCTTTTCTTTTTTTAATACAAATAATAAATTGATTTAATTTTTAAATTTTTTACAAATTACATAAGATTTTTATTTTTTATTTTTATTTTTATTGTTATAACATACTTAAAAATAACTTTAATTAATAGTTAAATAAGTAATAAATTATTTTAATTGTTTATTCATAATTTATTTCTAAATTTATAATAACTTATTTTCATAATTAATAATTAATAATTGATAACTAATATGATTTTGGTAGCTACTTAATTGGTTATTTTTATTTTTTGAATTTTCATTTTCATTTCTGGAAGTTTTGATAATAGCTATCTGGTTAATTTTTAAAAACTTTTCTGTAATGGTTATATTCCTCCAATTTTTAAATAGTGATATTTTGCTATTCCTACATATATTATTTGATTGATGAAGGATCACAGAAGTGGATCCAAAATGTGTTGAGATTTAAAATTTGACACAGTTATTATATAAAATTATTTGTAATTATTGATAAGTTAGGAAAATCTAATGTTGCTACTGAATTCTTATCAAGAATGAATATTACAAGAGAATATAAACCAATGGAGGATAATTTTCTAGATGAACAATCATTCATAGTTTTAGTTTAGTCACCATGGTTTGTTGATATGGCTAATTATCAATCTTAAATAAAGGAAACCTCTGATTAGGAGTAGTGTTAACTATAAATGGTGGAATGGAGTGTTGTTCAAATGTGGACTTGATTTGGTACTTTATAGGGGTGTAAGATAAGATGAGATATATGACATCTTGAGAGCTTGCCATGATAAGATAGGAGGAACTAATTATTCATCCAAAAGTAAATTTCAAAAGATTATTGCGACTAGGGATTATTTTCATTCATTCATAATTACGTTAAACATTATGCTTGGTAATGTGATCCTTGCCAAAGGATAGGGAAACCTACATTGTCTAATGAAATACCCATATAACCTCAAGTGGTTTTAGGAACATTTAAGAAATAGGGGTTATATTTCATTGGTCATGTTGATCTACCATATCAAATAAATGAGTACATCCTAGTATGTACTGATTATATTATTAAATGGGCAAAAGTTGAAGCCACATAATTTTCTTGTGAAGGAAAAGTTAGTTTATTTCTTCTAGTACAAGATCTTGAAATTTTATGGAACACTAAGGGTAATAGTTTTAGATCAACGCCCTCAATTTGATCCAATACGATTAAAACATTTATATAACACTATTGTATCACCTAAATAATTGATCACCTTACCATCCTCAAGACATTGGTCAAGCTAAAGTCACCAATAGATAATTAGATAACATCTTGACAAAGATAATAAATATCAATAGAAAATATTGGGCAATCAACTTACCTGAAGCAATTTGGGCCTATAATAGAGCATGAAAGTCCATTATAATATTTTCTCCATATGAAATTATGTATGGGAACAAACCATTACTTCCAATTGAATTTGAGTTATAGACATTATGAACAATAAAGGTATTCATGAACCTAGTAGAAGCATAAAAACATAGAATTATTCAATTAAAAGAGCTAGATGAGATGAGACTTGACACATTATAGTAGACAATGATTATTCAACATCAAATGAAAGCATGGAATTATCAACACATAAACGAAATGAAATTCAAATAAGAATGTTGGTCCTTATTGTTTGATTCAAAATACCAACATTTCAAAGGTAAAATTCACATTGGATGGTTAGGTCCTTACCAAGTTCAAAAGATTTTTGACTATGGATCTATTTAGTTTCTCCAAATTGATGAAAACATGAAGAAATCATTGATAAAGGACATAGATTGAGGCTATACCATCAACCTCCTAGCAAGGAGGAGTTATACAAGTAGATTCAATTTCAAGAGGAATTTGGTTATATGGTAGAACCTTGTTCTTCCATCATAATTAAAAGATGATATTTTACATAAACCAAAGGATGAGGATTGAAAAATAATAAATGGAAGTCATTTTTCAAAAAAATTAAAAAAAATATATGAAAAAGAAAAAAAATAAAAAGGTTGAAAATTTTGAAAACCAACAAATGGTAACTTTTTTCAAGGAAAAAAGTAACAAAAATAGTACTCCTAATTGTCTTTTATAGTAATTTGAATTAAATTATCTATGCTTCTCATCCCAAGACGTGGAAAAATGAAGAAAAAGAATAAACATGGCTAATTCAAGATATTTATATTAAATTTTATATGAATAAGATTAATTTTGAGTTTTAAATATCATTTAATATCCACTTTTCAAAAGGGGTTCTTCCAAATGAGGATACACCAAAAAGAGGGGTCTCCTAAAAAAGGGGTATCCAAAAAGGTTATTTAAAAAAAAAGAGTGAAATGATATGCTATTAAGACTTATTTTAAAAAATCCAAATGCATGATGTCAATTTTATGGCATACTCAAAATCATTCATGAGCAGAAGGTACTTGAAAAGAGCATGATGACAAAGACCATTTGTGGCATGAATAAATGGACATCATGGCTAGTTGGTGATAGAATTAGAATGAGAGATAGGAGATAAGAAAAATTTGAGTCACATATAATTTGAATCACATAAAATATTTAACAATGATTCATCATTTTTATCCTTTTCAAAACACATGCAATCTCATAACTGACTTAGCTCTTGGATGTTTCAAGAGGTAGGAAATTGATTGCAATTTATTCCTCTTTACACCTTGATTTATTTTTTAGGATAATTTTCTCTCATTTGTTATTAAAAACCATAAAAAATACACTCTTACTTTCCTAACCAATATTTATTCACAACCTTGAGGTCCTTTGATAAGTTTGAAAATGTGGTAGAAGAAGAAATCGAAGCCTAAATTAGTAGGGCTCCTACTAAAATATGAAGTTATGGCCAAGGTGATTGAAGATGCATTATGGATAGATTTTATCAATAAATTCCATGGTTATGATGAGAAATTGGTATAATATTTCATTTTAAACCTTGAATAAAATCATACCATAGTGAGGGGGATCAAAATTCTAGTCAACAACTTTGTAATTAGCCAACTATTTGGGATTCTTGAGATAGGAATGTGTAGTCATCTAAAATGTTATTTGAGATCAATTAGTGTTACTTGAGACCACCTTGTCCTAGATTATCCATAGACCTATATTAGGGCATCTTTAGATCCTTTTATATCTTTTGTGTGTTAGGACTTGTTCCAAAGTCTCAACTTAGCTTAGGATTTTGATATGTTAGAATAATTAATAAATGTAACTGGGGCATGCTTCTTTTTATAAAGACACCCCTATAAATAAATTAACTTAGTTTTATTTGGTTAGTTTTGTGTTTTGTGTTAAATAATTAGAATTTTGTTTGGGTGGAATTCCTATGGGAGTTGGTTAATAGGTTAGTTGGTTTTTAATGGTATGTGGTGAAAACCTATAAATATATGTTTTTCAATGTAAAATGGTTAATGGTATATTGGCACAAATTTTATGTACTTGTTTTATTTTGATTAATAAAATACTTGTGGACCTACTTTAGTGGGCACAAGATTTACCTTAATTGATTTTGTTTGGTTAAATTTATTAGAGTGTTATCAATGGTATCAGAGCATGGTGACTTGGTAAATGCTTGGCAAATGTAAGGTAAAAGATAATATGGTGATATTGAGAAGAAGAGATGAAATAATTTATGTGATTGGATAAATAAGGCTCACATGCAATTGATTTTGGCAAATATAAGGTATGCCCCTTATTAATATATTTTGGAGTTAATATTTTAAAAATTATTCAAATATCAATTTTTTTAATTTTTTTAAAAATCCTATGATTGGAGGAATTTTAGAATTAAAATGAACTGAGAAATTAATTTTGTATGGCTTGTCTAAGAAGTAATAAAATTATTTTTTTCATCCTCCATTTTTTGAAGCTTGATTCTCCCTGTTAAAGCCTAGAAGTTGATTGTTTGGTTCCAATTTTTAAAAATCTTCTAAATAATCCATTTGTATGGATTTATAATCTTATAAAAACCCTATAACAAATTGGTATGGCCTCCATGAGTTTGTATAAAAAATATGGATAAATCTCTATCAGTTTTAAGCTATTTTATGCCAAAAATTTTGATCCAAAACTAACCTGAAAGCTTTTAAAGAAAATTTCTGAGTTGCATGGCTTGGTTTTAAATTTTTAAAATTGCCATAGTGTCCAAAAATTCCATACATTATTTATTTTTTATACAATCCCTTTCTGGTAGTTTAAATTTGCTTTAAAACTCCATTATTTGGCCCTATATGGATTTGTAAGGCTTGGTACATCAAGAAAAGAGTTCCAAGAATTTTTTTTGGTAGCCATGGTGATCTTGGATATAGCATGGTGTTGAAATATAGTTTAAAAATAATATTTTTTATTTTCCAAAGTTTTATCAAAGATTTTATGGTTTGAGGGGTCCACGAATCAAAAAGCTTTTTAATTTTTCCAGAAGTTTCATGGATGAATTAATTTTTAATTGGGAAAGTAATTTTTTTTAATTTTTTAAAGATAAAAAATCATCCTTAAAAATAAATTTCTCATTATATTCCTTTTAAAGGCTCATAGAGTAATTAGAAAGAATGATTATGTAAAAACCCTTGAAAGTTGGAACTGCAAGGTTCAAATCTTTATTTTGGTGAAATTTTCTATTTGGGAATTTAATTTTTGAAGAATATTCTATTTTTTAAAATATTTTACATGTTTTGAATATTTTAAAGAGCATCAATCATGTGAAAGAATGAAATTTAGTGGGAGAAAAGCAATAGTTGTGTGTTTCATTAGTGAAATAAGGGTGTAATTTGTGAAATAAGGATGTAATTAGTGAAATAATGGTTTAATTGGTATAAATATTTTATTTTTGGTGAGATTAAGTGCAAAACCCATAAAAAATGTCTGTCATTTACTCTACATGGAGGTTAAGTGAAAAACCCCATAGAAGCATTATTTTGGGCAAAGTGTTATTATGAATGTGTTTTTATTTCATTTTTCACACTTACTTTCATTTCAAGATGCCAAAAATTCAAGATTTACTTTCAGATGGTTATAGATTAATAGTTTCTAATTATTTTTATTGGAAATATTTGAAGGAAGCTTCATGAGTTTTTAATGAGCTATGGGATATTGTAAAGAATAAAAGTCCTACATTGCCTACAGAACAAGCCAAACTGGATGTTTTTAATCTAAGTGATTCTAAGACCCTGGCTTTAATCAAATGTTGTTTTACTCAAGATACTTACATACATATTACAAATTCTCCCCATAGTTACACTACATGGAAAACCTTATCTGATTTGTATGATAAAAAATGTAAGCATAAGAAGATAGAAATCCACATGTAGTTGTTTACTTTGTCATTAGAGGAAAATGGGGATATAGGAGAATACATGTCTAATTTGAAGAATATTACTACTAAGTACAGCAAGGGTGGGTTTGAAAAACTAGATGATGATCTCATAGTTACTGCTGCATTTAAAGGACCACCTAGGTCATATAAGAACTTTGTAGAAATGTTGTATGTATCTGACAAGATCACAAGCATAATTTTTGATAAATTAGATAAGTTGATTATTCAACATGACCTCTCTCTACCTAATAAATCTAAGAAAACCAAAGAAGCTCATGTTTCAGAATCTAATCCTAGTTCATCTTTTTTTGGTCAATAAATCAATAGATTAAACATTTATATAGGGGGTTTAGGTTATAGAGGAGGCATATATTAGTACTAAGGTCAAGGTTATTAAAATAAATAACAATCTACACATTCTTATTCAAATATGATGAGTGATAGAGGACATGGTCATAACTCTTATATAGGTAGAGGTCGAGGTAGATTAGACATTCAGTGTCATAGATGTGGGAAATTTTGTCACATTACTTCTCAGTGTAGGATTCCTTTTGACAAAATTTAGAGGCCACAAAAATTTATTAAGTCTAACTCTTCTTAATATTATGACCATGACTATGATGAGTCTATAAATGTTGCTCATGAATATGCATTCACTACTTTAGGGCACATTGATTATATGGAATATGAGGCTACAGATGAGCTCATAGATTTATGGGTTTTAGATACATGAGAAACCAAACACATGACATTTAGGTGAGACTTATTTTGGAATTTTAAAGAAGCTTCTCTCTCTTTGGTATCCTTGGCAGATAAGTCTTTGCATAATCCACAAGGTCTTGGGTCAATTTGGATTTTCCTTCCTAATGGATCTATCAAATACTTGGAGAGTGTTTGGTATGTTCCCATATTACAAAAACATCTTATTTCCTTGTTAAATTTCAAAATCAATGTTATCAAATTATGCTTGAAAGTGGGCTCATTTATATAATTTCAATTAAGGGAGGATGTAAATTTGGCTAGATTACATTGTAATGTGCTTCCTCCCATAGTGGAACTTATAGCAGTTGTTAAAATAGGTATAGGTACTATGTATACATAGTAGTTATGGCATCTCCTCTATGGACATTTGAATGTTTACTCTTTAGTAGAATTGCAGAGATATTGTATGGTGAGTGGGTTTCCCACTTTTTGCAAAGATAGTATTATTTGTGAATCATGTGTTTTGGGAAAACAAAATTAGGATAATTTTCCTAAGAATTCTTCATAGAGAGTTAAAAGATGTTTGCAATTAGTTCATAGTGATGTATGGGACATGAAGAAGTCATCCATTGGTGGGTGTAGATATTTTGTGTTTTTTATTGATGATTTTTCTAGGATGACTTGGTGTTTTTAATGAAGAACAAATCAAAAGTTTTCACTAAGTTTGTTGATTGGTTACACTTAGTTGAAAAATAGATAGGTTCACACTTAGCCACTCTTCATTCAAACAATGGTGGTGATTTTACTTTGAATGATTTTTTAAATTATTGTCAGGAACATGGCATTCATTGACAATACAGTAATGCTTACACTCCATAATAAAATGGAGTATCTAAATTAATGAATAGAACTTTAGAGGGTAAAACATGAGCTATGTTACACTATAAATATCTCAATGATAAGTTTTGGGCCAAAGCCATTGGTACTGCAATGTATTTGAGAAACAGGTCCCCCATAGTTATACTTTTGGGACAAACTCTATATAATGCTTGGTATGGGTTTAAACCAAAATTTAAACAATTAAAAGTTTTTGGATGCCTTTGTTTTTCTTTAGTTCCCACTGAACATATAACTAAGTTGGAACCATGAAGTCAAAAATGCATCTTTCTTGGATATTCAAAATATAAAAAGGGGTATTTTTTGCTTGCATAGGATCTAGAAAAATTCATAGTGAGTTGGGATGTAGTATTTAATAAATTTGGTACTATGAACACTGTAGAGATTGATTCTCAATTTGATAGGTTAGAGAGGAAAATTGTAAAACGTGATAAGGGATTGAATAATTAAGGAAATTCTCTAAGGTTGTGGTATGAGACTAATATCCCTTCAATTTCCTCTTCATTTACTAATTCACAAGTTAATGACTTATAAAATGTTGAAAATCCTCTATGCCTTCCTTCAAATGGTGCACATGATGAGAGTTATGGTTTTCTTGATTTGAATAATTTAAATAAGTATCCAAAATGGGCTCAAAGTAATTTTTCTAACTTGAAAGTAGATTAAGTTGGACTAATAGGTCCCATGAGCTCTCATAAATAGGTGAACTATGAAATGGTTGTTACTACTTCTTCCACTAAGCCATCTACTTTTGAGGAGGCCTCTACTAAACATGTTTGGCAATAGGTAATACAAAGTGAGTATGATGCAATAATTCAAAATAATACTTTGGTTTTGGTTGATCCTCCACATGTTCAATCCAAAGGATGAAAATAGGTTTATAGAACTAAGTATAAATTAGATGGCTCCATTGATAAACATAAGGAAAGACTTGTTCCAAAAGGATATGCTCAACAAGAAGGTATTGACTATGAAGAAACATTTGCACCAGCTACCAAATGTCACACTATTTATATGGTACTTACTTTAGTAGCACAAAATGGTTAGAAATTACATTAGATACATGTTAAAAGTGATTTTTTGAATGGCTATTTATAGGAAGAAGTGTACATGAAACAACCTCAAGGTTTTGAGAAAGTGGGTGTAGGAACATAAAGTATGTAAATTGATAAAAGCTTTGTATGGACTCAAACAGGCACCCAGGGCTGGGTATGGGAAAATGGATTCATAATTGAAGACAATTGGCTTTCAACATAGTGAATCTGATTATACTCTCCATTTTCAAGTATAGGGTAAGAAATTGGTGATTTTTATTCTCTATGTCGATGACTTGTTTATCACAAGCAATGATGAAAACCATAACAAGTCTATGAAGAAGGAATTAAAAGATGGATTTGAGATGATAGATCTTGGACTTCTTCACTACTACCTTGGCATATAAGTAACTTACAAGGAGCATAGTATTTTCATTCAACAAACTAAGTATATATATGAGTTATTAAATAGGTTTGGCATGAATGACTGCAAACCTACCCTCACTCCCATGGAAAGTAACTTTAAATTGTCTAAGGATGATAGAAATGCCTTTTTTCATGGCACCAAATATAGATAGTTAGTGGGAGGTTTGATATATTTGATGAATACCAAGCTTGATATATTATTTTTAGTTGGAATTTTATCTAGGTTTATGCATGAGCCTAGAGAAACTCATTGGCATGCAAAAAAAAGAGTACTTATTTACCTTTAGGGAATGAAAACATATGGCCTTGAGTATTAAAAAAACAAGAACTTCAAAATTGTTGGGTATTGTGATACAAATTTTGATGGATGTGTGGATGACAGAGTGTTCACTACAGGATACACTATACATATGGGTTCAGCTACCATTGCTTGGTGTTTTAAGAATTAGGATATAGTGGAAAATTCATTAGAAAAATCAGAATACATTGCAACATGGAATACTTCCATATAAATTGTTTACTTATGGTGCATTCTTGAAGATCTTCAGATTTATCAGATTGATCATACACATTTATACAATGATAATCAAAGTGTAATCAAGATGTCAAAAAATCTAGTATTTCATAACAAAATAAAACATATGGATGTCAAATATCATTATTTTTGAATGTTGGTGGTGAAGAAAGCACTTGATCTAATATATTTCTCGACTATTGATTAGATAGCAAACATCTTTACTAAACCCCTTGATAGAATAGAATTTAAATTTTTTATAAAAATGCTTGGCATGTGTCCAAAGACCTGACTTTGGATCATAGGGGGGTTTGTTTAGACGTTTTCCAAATTCTTAACTTAGCTTAGGATTTTGATATGTTATAATAATTAATAAATGTAAATGGGGCATACTTCTTTTTATAAAGACACCCCCATAAATAAATTAAATTAGTTTTATTTGGTTAGTTTTATGTTTTGTGTTAAATAATTAGAACTAACTTTCAGGTGGAATTCTCATGGGAGTTGGTTAATAGGTTTGTTGGTTTTTATTGTATGTGGTGAAAACCTATAAATATATGTTTTTTAATGTAAAAGGGTTAATAGTATATTGACACCCTTTTCATGTACTTATTTTATTTTGATTAATAAAATACTTGTGCACATGCCTCAGTGGGCATAAGATTTACCTTAGGTGACTTTGTTTGGTTAAATATATTGGAGTGTTATCATTGTGTTGGTCCAAACCACTCCCAAATATACCAAAATTAACACTAAGCCATTCCCTTGGCACCTAGGCCCCTTGTTCACCATCTCTTACCACCTAGACATTAGTGCATCCCTTTGGCCACTAACACACTATATTATTGACCTAGGTACTATTTTACTATATTTTTTATCCTTACTCCCCCAACAAATATCTTTTCATTCTTTAAAGAATGTTTAGGGTCAGCCTAGACCTATTTCACATCTTAACAAGCACCATAATACTACATATAGACCACTTTCCTTCACTTATCTGCTAAATGGAAATTAGATACAAATAATCATAAAAAAACTTAGAAATAATGGTGAAAATAAAGGTCATTAATCCCTATTCTACCCTAATTATAAATACACCCATCTACAATATCCCAAATATTAGATTACTCATATTACTAGTCTTAAGTCACACTCAAACTAGAACTTATACTAACATTCACTTGCACTTGCACCAACACTTAGATTAGGAGAACTACATCGAGCTTGATCCCCTTTTGAGTTATTTGTATGTAGGCAATGCTCAACACATGGGGTTTTAATGTCATATCCAACATACCTTACTAATGCCACTCTTTTTTTACATGTGATCCTCAATTACTCTAATAAATGTGGAGGACTAGGGTTTGGAATTATAATCAATTAAAATAGGGAACATAAAATGAACTAATATCCATGAACATAGGCACAAATTCCATAGAAATAGGTGAAGTTATAACTAAAAGGTCATTATCCCTACTTTTAAAAGGACACTACCACACCCTAGAGGACACTATCATGGTACACTACTAACCAAAGGATCGTTCTACTATCTAGGAGTGTTTTTGACTCATGTTTCTAGTTCTTAACATTCTACACAACTCTAGTACTAAATTCTATCATGTCACTCATCCATATCAATCAATTTTATAAATAATTACACCTCTTGTATTTCATTTTCTATTTATAGAATAATAAAAAATAACTATTGTACAAGTAAGTGGTTGTAATTATTACATATTTATTACCTAATTTATTATTCCATAATTTTAACAAACTGAGGTTTTATGTTCCATAATCCCCTTAAAATTTAAATCATTTGGTGAACCTAGCTTAATTATAATAACCCCAAAACCTTAAACCGAAACTACCTTTAGGGTTTATGTATTCAGCCTTCTAGAACTCATGCTGAAATTTCATATCCTTATATCTTCTAATATTTGTTTTGTCTAATCATGATAATAATGGCATAAGATGTTTATAACTTTTTAATGTAAAGTTTTATAATTTCATTTGCATTCCTATTTCCATTCATTTAGATTAATTCAAATAAGATATTATCACATATGTACTTGATGTATTATATTAGTTAAAATATATTTTATTGGACTTGATAAATTTAATATAATAGAAATCATCTTTGAAGTTTCAATGCCATATCCTATGCACAAGAAATAATCTCCTTCTCTTCCTCATCTCTATGAGGGTGATAACTACTTTACCTCTAACTAGGTCCATGCTCTCACTCCTCTATAATATGAAGTATCCTATTATAATATTAATAATTACCATACTTAGCCTATCCTTGCCTCCACATCTTCTCTATAGGGTGTGTGCCTACATGTTCAATCAGAAGCAACTAGGGTTTGCACTTGTGAGACTCTAAATGATGAAATTATCAGTATGAATAAGATAATTTTATAATTACAAAATTAAAATCATTTATTACATGAAAATATTATAGTATTGAAAAATAAGATTACAAAATAAAAGCCTTCAAGGCACACTAGTGTCAATCATGTATACATTTTCACCTAGTCAATTTGTGGAAAACAATGTTACACATCAAAAAAAGAAATCACAAAAAATGTATCTATAAATAATGATTCAAAAAGTACTAAAAAAACAAAATAAAAGATCAAGTTAAATTTTAATAAAAATAATTAAATCTAAGTTGATCAACCTACCTCCTCTAAATATAATGAGGAGATCCAAATATTATTGTGTATACCATAGAATCCATGGTCATTACATAGATTCAAGTTTGGCATTGAAAAATCATATACAACACATCATTTCAAAAAAACATATAAACTATAAATTAGTTAGGCAATCCACAATGATACAATAACATATTTAAAAAGGGTCAAATTTAGAAACAATAGAAAAGTGGTTACCAAAGCTTAATTTAGAACAACAAGAAAAAATACAATAAGCACATGTAGAGAAACTAAAAGATGAAAATATACATCTTCAAAATGATGTCCCACTTTAAAAATAGTATGGGATTGTTCAACAATATCTAAAATAATTTTATTATCAAGGTCAAGGGTTGGGCAAACATGCCCAAGGCATCACTGATACTATTCTATCAGTTGATAATGTTGGTAAAAAAGGTTTCGGATTTATGGAACATACTAAGGTAAATCATTAATAGACATAATTTTTCAAGGCAAAAGATCTAGATACACATGCAATGTTATAAAAAGAGAAAGAAATAAAGTTGCACATGTTGGTATTTTGTTGTCATTGATGTCAAAAGGGTGAATCATGCAAAGGCATAATGGTCATTGATGTAAAAGATGTATCATGTCAAGATTGTACTCTCAAGGTTTATGTCAAAGTTAAATGAGGAAAAATGGTAGTATGTGATATTTCAAGGCACATAAGAGTGTTTCATTGATGAGAATTGTCATAAATGGTGTGAGCATGGAAGGTACAGGTCATGGAAGATGTTTGAAGACAACTAATGTATGTATAATAATCCATGTGACAAGATGAATTTGAAGGAAAGAGGAAATTTTAAGGCAAATAATGTCTTATAGTTTTATGAATGCACAATTCAAGGTGTCAAAGGTGTTTAGGTACATGGAAGAAAGATGTATAGTCATATGAAGCTTGGTCATGTGGTTTTAGGTTTGTGTGATGTTATGGAAGATTGTTTTCATCATAAATATAATGGTGTGGTGATATGATTGTGTTGTAATGTATTATGTCTACTTGGTTTATGTTTTTTTGAGGTCATGATATGGAAGGAATAGGTCAAAGCATCAATTGCATTGGAAGCTTGAGTCTAGTCATGGCATGGTATAGGTATGAGCTGGTGTCATGATGAGGTGAGTGACCTCAAGCATGTGATATGTTGTGAAGGATATTTTATCATGGATGTGATGCATTGTGACACTCATGAGAGTTTTATGGTGAGCCTACAGGGGTAGGATCTTTAGTCTAGGTCTACATCTAAACCTCTCTTAAACCCTACCTAGACTAATGAGGTATCATGATCTATTATCAAGACATGTGAATGATGTATGGTAATGTTTAATAATGATATAATATGTATGGAATTATAGTGAGATGTTTATCATGGTAGTGACATGTTGAGAGCATGAAAAGAGGCATAAAGGTATGTTTAAGGCCTAGTAAGTTATGAAGACTATGGTGTAGAGAGAGAGTGTAGCCTAATGGGGTATCAAGATAAATTTACAAGGAATGTATGAGTAAGTGATAATTTAAAAATTTGAGTCAATTTTTTTAGGAATGTTCATGAAGTTTGAGGTTCTAGTTTGAAGGACAAAGCATGAAAAGTTGTTTGGAGGTCTCTCGAGTGCTCAAAATGAAGGATTTTCCACTTGAGAAGTAGTTTATTGTGCTCATTATCTCATCAAAACTTTAAATGGGAACCTAATATATTAATGAGATATGGCTAGGGGTCCTATATAAAAATTATAGTCATTACTTTTTGGATTGAGGGGCTATGCTTTATGAACAATCATTAAGAGTGGAAACTGGTTTAAACCCTCTTATAACCCTAACAAAGACTTGATTTTGAAGATATTGATCAAAAGTACATAAGATGGATTTAATTACTTGGGTAATATATTTTATACTATATTGGACTATACTAGGTACCTCTAAGTGGATTGGTTAGAGAGAGCAGAGAGAAAATGTTGAGTTATGGGCTTGTTTCTAAAGAAGTTATTGTAGAATTCAAAAATTGCATTATAAATAGTAATAAAATGGATGGATGAATAAGTTATAGAATCATAATATATATAAATTAATTTTTATAAATAGTTTATACCCTTTAATTATGATAAACTATTCATCCATGTTATCTAATCGTTAATAAGCCTAATGGTGTCAACAGTTAAAAAACCTAATCAGTAGTGAGAAGATGAATTAGAATGTGTGTTAATGATATAATGATGAAAACAAGTAAATAGAGATGATTTTAATGAATTTTAATATGTGTTAATATTTGGTATAATTTTTTGAGGTTAGTGAATATGGTTAATAGTTTCTCACAAGTTGACATGTCTAGTTCAGATAAGACAATGAGATATAAGGTCATGCAATTGGTCTACAAGACCAATATTTAAAATTTTACCATATGATATTTATATCTAATAATGGTATAATGATATTATATGATCATATAAATTAATCATAATTTATTGAAAATTTCTATACATGCATTGGAGGTCTAAGTTACCATGACTATGTTTTAAGGTAATTTGGTAGTTATGAGTGAGTGAGTTGTAAAGGTGTTCTTGAAGCCTTATCTTTTTAATGGAAGTGCCTAATGAATTTGAGTGTGTGTGTGTGCTTATTTTATCATATTCAAATGTATTAAGTATGTTTGAGCCTCATTCTTGCAAGATAATTTTTTGAGGTACACAGGCCTAACAGGGCAATTTGTCCTAAAGAAGGTTTCAAGTTATGAATGAAGGATGAAGACATAAAAATTCATGGATTGGGTCATAGTATTTATTTTGATAATTTTTTGAATGGTTTTAAAGTGTTGGATAAATCCATCTGGGCCCAAGATAATCAAGTTTTGGCATTAAGAGATAGACCTAATGCAATTAGGTCTCCACGAGACCTACAAGTGAAATGATGCCTAATTGAGTCATGCCCAACCAAAAATGATTAAAATATAGTTTTATTAATGAAAATAATATGTACTAAGACATATTATATAGATTACCTAAGAGGTTAAGGGTGTGTGGCTGACTAAGTGGTATATGAACAAAGAATAGTATATATAAAAGGCAATTTTAGTCCTATTTGTGCAAGTGAAGGGGAAGAAAATGAAATATAAGATTGAATATTAGGAGGTATTATAGGATATAATAGGTGTGTATATACATTTTAATGAAGATATAATATGATTTATATGTATTAAAATCAAGTTTATATGACCTAATCAATCTTGAAGAGACCTAGTTGAGCGAAGAAGCCTAGAAGGTAGTTTGAGAGGGTTAAAGAGTGTGAAGAGATAAAGAAAGAGATAAACATATATTTTGTGATAAATAAGGTGTTTTTAATTTTATCAAATAAATCATTTGGTTAGTTTTGTGCCTCCTTGCAAGTGGGTGCTTGTTAAAGCCTAGTCAAGTGGGTGTTTGGCTAGTTAGGGTTGGTGCTCCATGTGGAGTTGATGTTTCACTAAATTTGGTTTTTGTCTTATACGATTTTATTATATTTATATATATTACTGGGTTTTATTACCATTTAATGTTTCCCACATATGTGATTTGTTCTTTTGTTTAATGCTTTTGTAGATAGTTGCTTATGCTTGCTAGATATATATGTTTATTTGAATGGTTCATGATTGCTTAAGTGTAATTGAATGAAAGGTTTTGAATATTTATTCAGCCCCATCTTAGTAATTTTTATTAAAAAACATACTCAAAATAAGTCTAAGCTAACAATCATTCTTAAAATAGGCTTTCCAACAAGAGATCCTCCAATGCACCACATGCCTACAATAGGCATAGATTTAAAGGGTACAGTCACAAAAAATATTTCAAAGCACAATTTAGAAAGTTTAATTACAAATTATGAGGCAATTCCATATGCTCATATAAATACAACTAAATTCAATATTAGCATTCAATTGATTCAAAATCAAGATGATAATGATGAGTGGAATAATATAGGTTACTATGTTTGCCAATATACTGACAATGAACAATATTTAGATTCATACTACAGATCATTTTAGTTATATCATATCCATCAAACTTCAAAATATTTCACCATTCCTCTTTTTGACATAGGATCCATTGAGGGTGGGTCTCTTGCAAGACTCATTGGTTAGTAGTATCTCGCCTTACTTGTACATATCTCTCATTTTCCTTATAATGCTTATACATAGTTTCATTGTCATGTTGCTTATACATATATTATACTCAAAAAATAAAAATAAAAATATAACATATTCAAAAATATAAAAAAATTTAAATTATTTTCTCATAAAATACAAATTTTAGATTGTATGAATTTACATGTTTGCATTCTTTTTATTTTTTAGGTACTACATATGATATATATGTTAGTATAGTTAATGTTATCATACATACATGTTTTACTTGTTCTCTTTGAGTGTTAAAATATCATTATAGGACTTAGGTCCTCTACACAGATCTATATTTGCTACTATCTACCCATTAGGGGAACATACACATATACATAGATCCAACATTGATACATTTACCCATTGGGGGCATCATACCACACAACTTCCAATTTTCCAAGTTATATCTTTCTATACTCCATATCATAGATTTTGCATTGCTTATATCTTGATATTTATCATCCTATACTACATAATTATTTTTTACTGACCCTACTTTAAAATAAATTTATGTACACCATTGATCTTATACATATTTATAACACATGTTATGCATACTTTCATTTCTAGCTTTACTAGTTTATATTTGATTATCTCTTTTCTTCTAAATCTATTTGAGTACATTTGAATATGCCATTATTTTATGGCTTTATGATAATTCCAAATGTATGATTCATAAATGTGCTCATGTATTTGTGTGTGCCTTATTGATTGTGTATGTAGACATTTGAACATGTCCTTCCTTATGGCTCTAATCCAATCTTGATTTATCTTTGTGTATGTAGACATTTGAACATGTCCTTATGTATTTGTTCTTTTTCAGACTTAGTGACATGTGCCCATGTCCATTATATTGTGTCCCTTTTGCTTACTTGTCATGCCTCATGTGTTTGTACATATGATTTCATGTGTGTCATGGCCATGACAATTATTTATTTCTTATTACACTCATATCCACTTTGCAATTCCATGAGGGACATCATGCATCTCCTCTCCCTCCTTGGGTGCCTTGATGGACATCATGCACCATGCCCCTAGGTAGTTTACTCAAATTATACTCAAATTTATTGTTCTATCTATCTTGACAACCATGTGAATGCTAGATCTAACATACATCATACATTACCAACTTATTCTTAGATTATTTTTCATTTTGATGTCATGTATACACATTATATTGGTTTGTCATGTTGATATCATATGTTTTAAATTCAACACACATGATGCATAAATTTTATTTTGAGGAAAATTATTATAGAGTTTCAACAACTCCCTTCAAAAGGAGGCATTAAAAAGGGGTTTTTTTTATAGAGATTAGGCCATCTTAGTGCACTCAAAATAGTTTTTAATATGGAAATAGAATACAAAGCTCAAATTCAATAAATTAGTGAAAAAATTCATATATAGATTAGTCTTGGTTTTATATAGAAGTAACATAGTTGGTTAATAGCATCACATAAAGGATAATAACATAATACACTATTGACTAGGGGACCATGCTATTATCTAATAACCCCAAAATATAAAATCAATAGTTAAAATTTACGTTTACATAGTATTAGTCATAGATTGTTAGATATGCTCAATTTATGCTCAAATTCACATGAATTACACATGTTTACTTAGACTGGGGGCATCATACATGATATGATCACTCCTATTTTAGTTTTAGATACTAGACATAGATTATTATGACTCAATCCATAATCCATATCCATAAATATTAGATTTGGGGGCATGTGCACAACATATTGTTCCCATATGTTCAATTTGACACTGGTATTCTCAAATGGAATCAAAAATCCATGTCATTCTCCATGTTGTTACTCTAGACACCATTTTCACTAGTTTTGCACCAGATTGATGCCTTATTCCATTTATAGTAGTTGACATTGAGTAGTACCTAAGCTACATTCCTAAGTACCCAAGTGATCCCTAAGATATTTTGCATTTTAGATTTTTTGAGTGGCCCTAGATCCATCCAAAATAGTTTTAGTTACATCACACAACTTTAGTTACATTGCACATTTTTAGTTTCAAATGCATCTACTACACATGGGTAGGCAATGATGGAGTCATAACCTAAGTAATTAAACCACCTGTGAAAGAGGGTTAAAAAATACATCAATCCAATCTAATTTATTCAAAGATCATGATCCATAAAGTTCAGGTGGGAAATGATGGATTCAAGGCTAGATTTAGTTCTTGATCCACCCATAGATGATAACTTAGAAATCCATCAGCTTATTCCAAGTTATTCACCATTTGATCACCATCTACATGCACACACAAGATGTTACTAGGTTTTAGCATTGGTTCACATACCCAATGAGGTGTATTCATTCCTTTCCTCTCTCTCTCTCTCTCTCATATCTTTACTCATTTTGTCTTTAATTTTGATGTTTCTTAAGTAAGGATTAATTACTTCATGTTTCATTTTCAAGATACACAATGAAGCATGCTTCATAGACATAAACCCAGATTCAAAATCTTTTCCTCGTAGTTAAATCTAGGTACATTTCCTTTCCTTTATCCTAGTCATTTAACTTTGTTGCATTTCTAAAATAAAATGGGAGGGGAAAATTTAGTCATCTAAAATTTCATTTTAGTTCAATGAACATTATTCAAGACCACCTTATCCTAGCTTAGACATAGACCTATCTTAAGGCATATTTTGATCCTTTTCCAACTTTTGTGCATGTCCAACCCACTCTCAGATATACCAAAAGTAACACTAAGCCATTCCCTAGGCATCCAAGCCCCTTTTTCACAATTTACATCCACTTGGACATTAACATAACCCTTTAGACACTAATGCATTATCTTATTGACATAGTGACTATGATACTATCCTCTTTCTCCTTACTCCCCCAATGGATATCTTTCCATTCCTTAAAACATTTCTAGGGTCAACCTAGACCTATTTCACATCTTGATAAACACCATAATGCTATATATAGACCACTTTCATTCACTCATATGTTAGATGGAAATTAGGTTCAAATAGTCATAAATAAACTTAGAAAAAATGGTGCAAATCAAGGTTAGTGATCCATATTCTAACCTACTTATTCATACACCCACTAGAATAGCCTAAAGCTTAGATTAATCAAATTTCTAGTTTTAAGTCACATTGAAACCAACACTCATATTACCATTCACTTACACTTGCACCATCACTTATATTAGGATAAATACATCAAGCTTGATCCCATTTCAAGGTATTAGTATGTAGTCAATGCTCAACACATGGGGTGTTTAGGTCACATCCAACCTACCTCAATAGCACCATGCTTTTTATACTTGTGCTCCTCAAATACCCTAACAAATGTGTAAGCCTAGGGCTTGAAATTATAATCAATCAAAATAGGGAACATCTAACAAACTAGAATCCATGTACACAAGCATAGAATCCTAATAAATAGGCAAAGGTACACCCAAAAGGTCACTCTCCCTACTTGAAAAAGGACACTACCACACCCTAGACAACACTAAAATAATTCTCTACTATACAAAGGACTGCACTAGTGTCTAGGAGGGTTTTTTACTCTTATTTCTATTTCAAGAAACTTTACATAGCTCCAGTACTAAATTCTAGCCTATTACTCATCCATATCCATCAGTTTTACATATAAGTACATCTCTTGTATTTTATTTTCTATTTATAGAATAATCATAGAAGGAAACTATTTTACAAATGAGTGGCTATAATTATTGCATATTTATTTCCTAATTTATTATTCTAGAACTTTAGTAAAATAGGGTTTTACATTCTATAATCCCCTTAAAAATTTAATCAAAATGAAAATAACAAGAAAATACTCATTCAAATACTTAATTAATAATCAACCCATAATCGATAACTAAGGGGATTAAGAGAGAAAGTCTTACATATCCTTGGAATACCTTAGCCTATTGGGTCATCAATTTATTCACATGTGATGGGCAACATGGCTCACTAGGATAAAATGCAATGAAAATTGTGAATTATCTAAGTCATGGATAAAAGAAACCTAAATTGAGGATAATCATGCCATATTTTCTCTATGGTACCATTCCATTTATTTTAAACAAACATATTTAGGGTGTGGCCTCCATTAGACATCATGGGTTGGTACAATTGATATGCTAGCATAATTTTTTGTAGAAGGCAAATGGGGAAGCCAAATTGGAGGTATTTTTTCAAGTAAAAAAAATAAGAATATCAAGGTAGATATAATACCACTATATTATTATGTTACACCCAAGTATTCTCTAAATTAATAAATTATATGTGAGAATATATTTTTAGAACAAGCAAAAGAAAAGAGAAGGCAGAAAATAAAGACATCCAAAGCTACCTTTGAAGAAATTGTAGAGATTGATACTATATGCATACCTATAATGGAGATATCTGATGATAAATATAAAGATATAGAGAAATTTCATCATAATTTATTTGGAATAAGTTCAAGGGGAAAAAATACTCCAATTATGGAGACACCACCACAAATTCAACCACAGAGATAGAGGAGACTCATCCTTATTGAGTAAGATTATATTGATAGAAGATAAGATGTTGCAAAAAACATTAAAAGTCTTAGCAAAGAGAAGAAATTAAATATCCATAAGATTTCAATGGGAATGTAATAATAAGGGATTATGGAGGATCCATCCATAGAAATATGATAACTTGTAGCCATAACAAAATAATTTATAGCTAAAGAAATAACAAAATACCTCCATCAACCTTATTAATCCAAGACACCAACATATAAATGAAAAGATCCAATGGTAGAAGAAGAGGTATATCTTTATGTTAGGATTAGGAAGAGTAGATGAAATAGTCCATGGAAATATTAATAAAATAAGTAGCCATGAGACAACAAGTGTAGGAAATAACATTCTTCAAACAAAAACTACAAGGTAAGGAAGAAGTTATTTTAACTTTACAAAAGGAGTTAGAAGAAGATGAAACTTGGAACCTTAGTAAAGATAGTGAAATATCTCAATTTAAAGAACAAATACTAGTGACCATAGACCAAGTATACCATGGTGTATAGACCCAATTGTTTTATGATGACATCATGGCTACTTCAGAAAAAAATTATTATGCCATAAGGGAGATGAGGGCATAAAAAAAAAATTAAGCAGTTTTGAGGAAGTGAGGAAACACAAATAAAAGGTATAATCCATATTATAGATATAATATAAACTAGGTGAAAAAATTCTTTATTTTATAATAACTTCCTCTGGGTATGGTCTCTTTCTACAAGAACAATTATATAGATGAGAGTTGATGATTTCATGTGGGTTGTCATATGACTTAAAAATTGACAAAAAAATATGGATGCTTATTAGATTAGAAAATGTGAGTGTCAAAAACTTCTATTTGAATTATATTTGTACAAATTTATCATAGAACACGTCCTCTTTTCCAATTAATTTTTTTGTAGGTGAAGTTCAGATTAATACTTTTACTTCTGAAATTTAAAATTAGTTTGCATAGAGAGATATGATAGAGGAATATTTTGTGCATGTCAAAACTATTAGATGTTACATGAGGCCTAAATTTTCTAATATGGATAAAATATTTTATATATCCCAATGATTAGGATAAATCATTATATTATCCTGAGGAAATGCATCTCTAATTTTGAGGAGCATTCTCAAAGTAATTTTAGTACTACCCTTTATATTTGTGATAAGAAGTGGGATACATTGAGTATTATTTTAAAGATAAGGGAACTCATTTATCCCAAGAACCTCAAATTTTTATTTAGGATATTTAGAGTTATCATAAAACTAATAAACTTTTTTGGGAAAATATATGGGTAATAATAGATTGGCATGCTATATAAGCCACTATTTATTCTCAACCCCATGCCCTCATGGTAAAATATAACTACTTAGGTAAACTAAAATTTTGAAATATGGAAGTCCTATATTAGAGAATAAAAAATTTACATCAAAAAAAAAAAAAAAATCACTAGGATACATATTATGACACTTATGACCTCATCAAGAAACTAGGAGGTATTGTATCTAGCAGGGAACAAAGGATACCTTAGCTTGCAAGAGGGCTTGCAAGAAATTAAGTGTGGAGGAAATGATGAGCCCATAAAATGGATAATTATATCCAAGTAATTACCTCATTATTATCATAAATTTTTTTCCTTTTAAGTGGATTTATATGTGCATAATATAATTCATTACTAATCCAAAGCAGAAAATGAGTATTTTACCTTAGTTATTATGTGCAAGTTATTGTAGCCTGTTTATGCCACTTTGTTCTAACTTTTGCATGGTAATGAAACAAATTTTGTATTTAAAGGTCATATTAACATGTTAAAATTGAATTTCATGGTTTTGGAAGCATAAGAATCCTAAGACCAAGATCAATATAATTTCAAAAATCCCTAGACTGGCTCTGGAGATCACTAATTTGGCTTTAGAGATTACTAGTCTAGCTTTGGAGATCATTAGTCTAGCTCTAGAGATGCTTGGAATTAGTAATAGATACTTATATAATATTTTCAAAGGACATATCAAGATGTAAAAATACACACGTGCTTGATAATAAACAATGTAATATATTTTTTGAAAAATTATAGAAGTTATAAATAGACTTTCCAAAAATAGTGCTTTTATTTTTAACCATGGTATTTATAGAATTTTTATCATGAAAAAATATTAGTAATATGTTTTTATTTGATATCAAATGAATATCAAATGGATATTACTTGTAAAATAATTTACAACTAACAACAAACATGGAATTACTTGTGAAATAAACTACACCACTTTGTCACTTGTTTCCTTGGAAAGTGAAAAGCGAGTTGTTATGATTTTGTTTTGTAATAAATAATGTCCTACTTAGTTTTTATACTATTAGGTTGTCTATTTTAATAATCTATTGTAATATATTTTTATAGATAAACAACATAATTTTTAATAGAAGGACAAGAGATAAAATAGAGAATTGAGACAAACATAAGAATAGTAAGATCAAGTGTGACTATTTATTTACATTATTGTAACCATTTATAGAAGTAATGAAAAATTGATTTTATGAAGTTTATTTAAATTTATTTGTGTTCCAATCCTATTATAATGGAGATCAAGGGTCCGCTTAATCGAGGAATTAATATCTATGTTTGGTGCTTATATATTTATTTCATATTGTTGTATATTTTAAAGATTGTCATTTATTCTTTTATGCAAAGTGTTACGTTTTGTGTCTCACCAGTAGGATTTTGTGTTAATGTGTGTTTAAATAAACTTTATTTCCAAATAAATTTCTTTTTCAAATCATTTCCCTTTAAAATCAAGTATATTAGTTGTGTGTTTATTTTCATGAAATAAATATTTTTGTAAATATAATAAAAGTGTGTTTCTTTTCAAGTAATTTTAATTTTAGCAAGCATGTTTCCCTTAAAAGTATTTTAAATTTATATATATTATTTATTTTTCACAATTAATAAGTTATATTTCATTATAATAATGCATATTTTAACTTGAGTATTAAATGATCCACAACTCCCCCAAAAATAGACTGTTAGGGTGTGGAGCTAAAAGCTTCAATTGTTTGCAGACACGAAGAAGAGGTTGCTAAAGAACCACAAGCACCAGCATCGGTAGCATGACCGACGTCGGTCAGATACAATGCAGAAGGAAACTAGCGATGGCAGCTAGTTAGTCGACGTCGGCAGCACCAGGCAAGTAGGGACCGGCGTCAGTCGCCTGTGTGTTCTAGAACTGTTGTTGATGAACAGTCAGTTAAGTGAAGTGAGTGTTTGCATGTCAAATGACTAATTATAGTCATGAGCTGCGTGTCTAATTATTGTAGTTAGATTTCTATTTTTGTAACCATGGGATTCTATTTAAAGACCCATGAGGCATGTATTGTAATTATCAAGAAGGCAAGTAAAAGCATTGAATCAAGCAAGGTCAAGGAGATCAGCTAAAGCATTCAAGGAGGGATAATAACTCAGGCTATAGAGTTGTTGTGTTGAGCAAGAGAGAGAGGGAAGAAGCTCTTGAGGTGTGGCAAGCCTTTGAGGTGGAGGAAGAAGTGGCTTCTTCCTTATTGTATTTTCTTCTAGTAATATTTAATACAAGAGTGTGTATTGTCTCTCAAATTCTTTGTTGTCTCAAGTTTCTAGTTACTTAATCATTCTGGTATAATTTCGTGTTTAATTGCTTATAATAAAGTAATCAATTGCGCTTCCATTGGATAAGGGGTCACCTAACAGTTGGTATCAGAGCATGTTTATTTGTTCTAGGTTCCTGACAGTTGGTATCAGAGCTACGGTTTGCAGGGTGTAGGTTATTATTTTTTGATTACAGGTCATTCATAGGGTTTTTTGATTGAGTGGGAGTTCAGCAATGGTAGAAGAAAGTAAGCTATGAATGGAGAAGTTTAACGACACGAATTATCAACATTAGAGGATGCAGATTGAGGATTATCTGTATCAAAAGGATCTATACTTATCGTTGGGTGGGGTTGCATGCAAGCCCACAGATATGAAGGATGAAGAATGGAGTGTTCTTGATTTGAAGGCTCTCGATTTCATAAGGTTGAGCCTTGCATCGTCTGTGATTTCTAGCTTATCATAGTGCAAGACAACGGAAGAGTTGATAAAGTCCTTGGCAAATTTATACGAAAAGCCCTTGGCTTCTAATAAGGTATATCTTATGAAGTAGCTATTTACTTTGCAAATGCAGGAAGGTGGATTGGTACATACTCATCTCAGTGATGTCCATGGTTTGGTAAACCAGTTAGCTTCAGTCAATATTGTTTTTGATGATGAGGTAAAGGCTCTCTTGATTTTATGTTCTTTGCCTAAAAGTTGGGATAGTTTGGTTATGGCAGTAAGTAATTCTACATCTGCTTCTAAAATCTTAAAAGTTGATGATGTTGTGAGTGTGATCTTGAATGAGGAAATATGCAGGAGAAGCACAGGTGAATCATCAGGTAATGCTCTAAGTGCAGAAAGTAGGGGAAGGCAAAGGGAAAAGGTTGAGTAAGGGAAATCAAGGTCAGGAAGGAGATCCGAGTCCAAAGGTATTACCTGCTGGTTTTGTGGAAAGAAAGGACATACAAAGAGGGAGTGTTGGTTGAGAGATAAAGAGAATCAACATGCAGGTATTGAAGAAGCAAAGGATGCAAATATTATGGTGCAGGATGCTCTCATACTTTCTTTGGATAGTCAGGTAGGATCATGGATTTTAGATTCTGGTTCATCTTTTCATGCATCCCCAAACAGAGATTTGTTCCATGAGTATGAACAGGGAGACTTTGGAGTGCTTTATTTAGGGGATGGTATGCCTTGTCAGATAGTTGGCAAAGAGAAAGTGTAGCTGAGATTGTAGATTGACAACACATGGGTGTTGAAAGAGGTCATACATGTTCCAATTCTAAAGCAGAGTTTGATTTTTGTTGGAAGGTTGGGTGATGAGGGATGTATAATAACCCTCACAACAGATTCTTAGAAGGTTAACAAGGGCGCACTTGTTCTAGCAAGAGGTAAGAAAGTAGATACTCTTTATCTGTCTACTTGTATTGTTGATTCTACTTCTGGTTTATCTACTTCAGCTGTAGATTCAAAGATGTGGCTTAATAGGCTTGGACACATGAATAAGAAGGGAATGGATGTTCTTGATTCAAAAGGTATGTGTTCAGATTTAGAAAGCATAGATAGAGTTCATTGCAGAAAAAGGAAATTTGATGCTTTTGACAGGAACAAAGAAGCCTTGGTGTTTATGGAGGAGATGAAGGATAGAGATCAGTCACAGGGGCTAAATAAATCTGAGTAGGGTAACATGGATATAGGTTTGATCCAAGATGAGCTCACAGATGAAAAATTCATCACTTGTAGAAAAACACAGGTACCGATGCTGGTGCTTCCATGACACCGACATTAGCCAGACAGAAACTGACATCGATCATGTGTAGACCAATAGGGTCGGTAACTCAGGCAGGAGAAGTCCAATGTCGGTCATCAGGACTGACATTGACAGGAGGGACACCAGTGTTAGCCAGGGAAATGATGTTGGCACTCAGGGTCAGTGCAGGGAACTGACATCGGTCAGGAGCAGACTGGGAGATGGCTGAGATCGATCACTGGAATGGATGATGGGTGGACAGCTAGCTGTCAAGGAGTCTCAAACACCCATATGGAGGTTAGAAAGGGTAAGTGAACCTCATATTCATTGTTCACCTTCTTTATATTGCTTACTGATAGTCAAGAACTAGGAAGATGGAAGAAGCAATGCATGTAGAATTTAGAAATAGTGGGAGCTTGGCATGGATGAGGAGTGTGAGTCCTTGGAAAAGAACCAAACAGGTATTCATTGGTAGAGTTGTTAGCTGGAAGGAAGCATTGGATAGAGGGATGGATTCCCATATTAGAGAAGAGAGTGGATGGACACGTGAGACAGAAGGCTATGGTATATGGTCTTGATTAGGCTGCAGACAATGGAGGTTTGACCATTGTATTTTATCTTTACCAAGTTGGATAATATTAGCTACATTATCTTGTTATTGTATTGTGTTACTTGTTGCAGGGTTTCATATACAGGGAGTTTTCTGAGCTAAGGGTAGAGTTGGTTCAGAAGTATGTCATGAAGAATTTGGGAGTAACAAAATTAATTTGGCATAAGTGACAGGTATAGCATCACAGGTCTTATGGTGGTTGGTCTTCAATATTTACTTTGAAGAGGGATACAGAGCCAAAAGAACAAAATAGATGGTGTATAGGTATAGGTATAGTAGCAACTGTTTATCTCCAAGTGGGAGATTGTTAGGGTGTGGAGCTAAAAGCTTTAACTATTTTCAGACATGAAGAAGAGGTTGCTGAAGAACCAGAAGCACTGGCATCGGTAGCATGACCAATATCGGTTAGATACAGTGCAGAAGGAAACCGGTGACGGTAGCTAGTTGGCTGATGTCGGTAGCACCAGGCAAGCAGGGATTGGCGTCAGTCACCTGTGTGTTCCAAAACTGCTGTTGACGAATAGTCAGTTAAGTGAAGTGAGTGTTTGCATGTCAAATGACTAATTATAGTCATAAGCTACGTGTCTAATTATTGTAGTTAGATTTCTATTTTTGTAACCATGGGATTCTATTTAAAGACCCATGAGGCATGTATTGTAATTATCAAGAAGGCAAGTAAAAGCATTGAAGCAAGCAAGGTCAAGGAGATCAGCTGAAGCATTCAAGGAGGGATAATAACTTAGGCTATAGAGTTGTTGTGTTGAGCAAGAGAGAGAGGGAAGAAGGTCTTGAGGTGTGGCAAGCCTTTGAGGTGGAGGAAGAAGTGGCATCTTCCTTATTGTATTTTCTTCTAGTAATATTTAATACAAGAGTGTGTATTGTCTCTCAAATTCTTTGTTGTCTCAAGTTTCTAGTTACTTAATCATTCTGGTATGATTCTGTGTTTAATTGCTTATAAGAAAGTAATCAATTGTGCTTCCGTTGGATAAGGGGTCACCTAACAGTTGGTATCAGAGCATGTTTATTTGTTCTAGGTTCCTGACATAGACAACTATTAGTCACCACCTTGCATGCCTTATTGTTGACTACCATTAGACGCTGACCCTAGTTTCATATGAAATTTACTAAACTCAGTTGATTAAATTGATAATAAAACTCAAATTTCAATATAAAAGGCTTCCAAACCTAATCCTATAATATAAGGATATAACTCTCACTAGAACTAAATAGATGTAAATGATCGTAAAGATGCAATTAATTTAAATGATGGTCAAGTTATTATAAATAAGGTAAGGTGAAATGGTCAACCAAATGGGATTCTATGAAACCTAAGGTGATAAATGGATATCTTAAATAACCTTATATCTAAACCATCGTATTTGGTATAAGTAACATCTTAAGAAACATACACATATAAATACACAAATAAATAACATCTAATCTACTAAGTGAATAAAAGAGTGCAGGGATAGAATTACTTATATATATATATATATATATATATATATATATAGAGAGAGAGAGAGAGAGAGAGAGAGAGAAATTTATTAACTCCTAAAGACCTCTAATATTGAGCTCCAATGATACCATGAGATAATATTTACAAGATAAGGTTCTAAACCTCTAAATATCCCAAACAATAATTAGCAGGGAAACTATCAAAGAATAAAAAATTATATAAAACTTTGATGTGTAATACTATATGTGAAACTATTAAATTGACAATGTGCCTATGTGAGGTTGTTGTAAATCAAGAATAAGGTTACACATCAACCTAGGATAAGGTTATGATATTCAATCAAGGGTGACCTATGTTGGTGTATTTAGGGTATGCTAACATTCAGTAGGGTTTTTAAATATTTATGAAATTTTTAACCTATGTGCCTTATCCTTTTGAATTTATGGGTGTGATCAGATCTATGCAATTCACTATGGAAACATGTGTACCTTTTTCTTCACTAAAATCCATGGATCGTTAAGTCATGAGGAAAAACATAATAAATGGGAAAAAGGTTTGTGATTAAATTTGTATTTGACTTAAACATCGACTATGTTGAGCATTGCCTACATATCAATACTATGAAGAGGGATTAAAATCCATGGAGTTATCCCATGCTATAATTATGTGTATGAAATAATGGTGTAATGTTTTATACTAGTGCAATCCTTGTGTGATTAAGTGATTCAACAATAAACTTGTGACTTTACAAGTGTATTCAGACTTATTTCATGGATACCAAAGTTATGTGGACTCTAAATTTGGAAGAATAGGTGATTTCATTTCAATGTGTAACTAAATATTTTAGTGATTTTCAATCATATGAGCCTCCATTGAACAAATAGATTGAAAATGTGGCTTTACAATGATCATTTGGAAATTATTTTAGATAGGATTTGTGAAATGTGTGGGATGAATTTTTAGGTGAATTTTAATTTGATAAATTAGCCATTATTTAAAGAGAGGACATAGATAATGGATTCAAACACTAATGATGCAACATGATTGTCTTGAAAGAGTAACCTTGTCTAAGGAGAAAAGACAATTGAGTTGGAAGTGTCAGCGTCAAAGGTAAGCTTGAACTAATTGGAATAAAAAATACGGATTTTTTTGATGAATAGTTTCTTAGATGAATAGGTCATTTACATAGAAGTGAAGGAATGGAAATCAAGTACTATGAAATTAGGCATGAACTAAGTGTGTATAAAGAGTGGTAAAAATGCATTATTCTAGAAATAAATGTTAACTTATGTGTCTAAATTTAATCTATCTTATTATAGTAAGGAAAAAAAGCTAAAATAATATAGTAAAAGGAAAAGAGTTATACCTGAACTTACCTATGAATAATAACCTTGAATATAGGCCACACACTGAACTATGGTTCATGAAAACTTCCAATGAATAATGTATAAATAAATTCTTACTTAGGAAGAAAATATGAAAGTAAAATAAAAGATTCTTACAAATCAAAAAACAAGGAATAAATTAACTATATTGGGTATGTAAACCATTTTGTTTTCTAGTTAAAAATTGGTGATTATAGAGGGTAAGACCCTTGGATATTTATTCTTTATTTTAATACTTGGATTGGACGGTGCATGCCCCAATCATCACTGGAAGGATGAGTGTGCTTAATAACTCAAGGTGTGCTTTACTCCATCATTTCATACATAAATTAATAGAGTATCTTAAAATAAATATTTGAATTACATGGATCATTTTGGTGTAAAATTAGTGCAAACTAGTATAAATGGGTGAATCAACCACTGCAGATGGAATAAGATTCATTTATGGGGAAAAATTAGTACAAAATAACATAATATGAGTATGGTTTATAAACATAGATAATGACATGAATTTCCATTTCCTCTATGAAATTGAGAAAGGAAGTGGTCATGTGCCATGTACATTCCCACAATCATATATCTAGGTGTATATGGATTTTGAAATTGAGTAATATTATTTAGTTTTTTCAAAAAAAAAAACCTATGCAAAACTCTGGAACACATGTTGCACTTGATGCACCCCAATTTTAGTAAAATTTTATAAACACTCAAGTATTCATTTGAAATAATTATATTTACATGTTGAAAACTATCTTGTGACTGAATGTGATTTTGAAAAATTATGGAAATCACTATTATCTAACTATTGGAACAATAATGTGTTGTTTTAGACATGGTCATATTGTGCCCATGTTTTAATGGTTCATGATTGTATGGAATAATTTTCATGGGTATGGCCTATGATCAACTAATAAAAATATATAATTTTATATTTGTGTAGTGTGATGACACAACTTAGTATCTAAGATAAGCCACTATGTATGCCCCCTCTTTTAAGATGAGTTTTGATGATCGATAAATAATTTAGCTCAAAATAATAAAGTTATGTGGTTATTGTTATATAAAATAAAAATATGAATAAATAATGATAACATTAGAGATCATTACATCATCATATATAAATTGAAAAATATAGCAAACTAAGATGTATGTATAACTGAACATACATAGTGTTATGTCTATATAAATGTTAGCAATGAGAAAAATAATAAAGAATGATCATATTTAGAGTATTTGAAATTGAATATAACATCTCAATGAGGCTGAATGATATCCATTATGACATAAAAATATGTTAAGATGCATGATATAGATCATGGCATATAAAAATAAGAAACCTAATTAAATAAGAGTCATGTTCATGATGCATACACAAATAACACATAAAAAATAACACAAATCACACAAGAAGGCAAAAGGGACACATGAAAGGTACATGTCAAAATGTCACTCACATGAAAATAAACATACAACAAGGCTTATAGACATAATCAAGGACATGTTCAAATTTCCACAATCTAAATAAGATGAATACACATAAGACATGAATTGAGGAATCAAACAAGAAAAAATACATGAATAGGTAAATTTGATCTACATAAGGAACTTATAACATTATTATATTTATAAACTTAGGTATCCAATAATCTAGTAATGTGAAAGAAAGTGAGCCGATAGATCATGTAATGTAATGTAATGAATCATAAATAATAGGGATAGTCAAAAAAGGATAAAATATGTGTAAAGGATTGCCCTAATGAAATTTATGTAATATATACAATTTATAGAGAGCATGTGACTAGTTTGAATATGAGAAATTAAAACCTTTATTCACTTGGACAAGTCCACTATAATCAAACAAGAGTGCAATGTGTTATTATCTAGGCTAGAGTGGTTTTCTTTATAAATGATTTATGGGTCTAGAATAATATCACCACCTAAAACTATGTCTAGAAGTAAAAACCTATATATTTTGCAAATAAATCAAGTACACTTGTGAATCATATTTTCTATAAAACTAGATATAGATAAATACTAATATCTTTCAACTTTCCATGGGGTAAATTATTAAGAAAAATTATTTTTGGTTCCACAATGTACAAATTTAAGAGTTTTGATGTTTTAGATACAATAGGTGTATCCATCATCAAGGATTATAAGGTTAGAAAAAATGCATTGATGAATAATCCAACCAACCAACCACCAATAAATATAGCTTCACAAAATACTTCAAGTGGTCAACTTACAAAGTCTTAAAAACTAGTTTAACAAGAAAAACCATGAAAAGTCACATTTTATCTTTTATAAAAATTTCTCCATGAGCCTCCAACGTCACATACACCATCTCTATTCATATTTGTGGGTCTTTTTTCAATCTCAATGGTCTCTATAATTTTTATTTTTGAATAATTAACTTCTCTGACAATAATTTTGGCTTCATCCATATATATATGGTGTTTAGTGACATGAGAGTATTAGGCTAATGTGGAAGAATCAATCTGGGAATGAAAAATATCTCAATAATGTTATTTAAGTCTTGTTGACTTTATAAGTTATCCCTCGATCAACACAAGGCCTCCTAGGACCCTATAAAAGACTAACATAGCTGTGAAGTCCTAGACACCTCAAGAAGATGTAGAGATGCTTCTCATCTATGCCTGAGCTAAAAATGGAAGAATAGGTATGAAAAATAAGGAAAAAATAATCTACAATACTATAAGAACTCAATGCATGTCCTCATGAATGATTTTATCATGCACAATTTAAAAGGTGCATAAGCTTTAGAGTGTGGGTCCCTAAATTCTAAAACAAATAAATGAAGAGAATGGTGTAGGAAGTACCTACATATCACCAAAGCACACCCAAGAGATTCATCCTCATGCGTGATTGGATTTAGGGCCTTGGTCATGCCCATGTAACACAATTTTTCACCCATACATAGGATCCCACACCTGTGGCTTGAAATTATGTAGTGAACAATCTTCCTTTTGCCATTGCCACATGGTAGCCCAATGCTTACCCAAATATAAGGAGGTTTTTATTTACCTAGAATAAGCACTAACTCTCCATGTGTTGACCTAGTGCTCATCCAAAGTTGGTCCCTTTTTGACATAAATATAAGTCACACCATTAGCTAGTGCAAAATGATAAGGGGACCCACCAATCATCCATATTAAATAAGTAATGATCAGGTGTCACATCCACACTAATCCTAACTAAAAAAACTAAGGGAATATATTAAGAGCTCATCAAAATGCCACATGTTAAGAGGCTAATGGATATAATTAAGGCCATTAGAGGTGGCTGGAAAGAGCTCAATATACTGTCAAAATAATTAAATGTAGAAACAACTATCATACATCAAGATTTGGATTCATGCCACCCTCTAACCTTGTAAAAAGATATTTCATTCCCCCTATGCATGTGTATTCATGAAAGGATCCTACTATGATATCTAGGTCCTATTTACTAGACAAAATTTAAGAGGTATGACCATGGTATCATAAAGAATTGAATGCTATATCCTACACCTAAGTGGCATATTTATTGTAAAACCATCTTATACACTATAAAATCCTATTTATTTCATTGTAAAACGGGTCAACACATTTTAGCAACCTTACGTTACTAACTAAAATTACCCTCCATGAGCACTTGTACTATATATACTTTGTAAATCATTGAGAATTAAGTTCACCTATTTTCATTCTTTGGATGATCTGTGTGCCATATTATGTTTGTTGATTCTTGTCTATGGACAATGTTCATCCTTCTCATTTATCATTCATCCCTTGCACCTCTTCATTAAAATTATAGCTCACTTATAGGTCATATCCTATGTGCACCAAGGTTTATATAGGCATTATCTATGGAAATATGTGTCCCTTTCAGCACTAGTTTGTCTTTTAACACCTCTATGTGAAGCATGCATGTAAGTATAGTGATTTGGTGGAAACTATGTGATACTGTCTTATTCTCAAGAGTTTATACTATGTTTATGGTAGTAAGAGCACTCACTTTATTCTGGGCATATTGCCTTTTCATTTTCAATACATTCTTACCTTTTCCTTCCCTTTTCCTTCAAATTTATTAGGTTTAGACTAGTGATAGGTTGCCTTTCTACTCTTTAGGTCTACGTGTTGGTTTTAAAATAGGTACACATAAAATAGAAGGAATCTAGCCTACTCTAAAAACTCTTTTAGAGACTCATCCCAAGGAGCATAAGGGTCCCATGCTTTAGGGATGTTTCTATCATTATGATGAGACAACTAATGCTCATGCATGAATTTGAGGGATAATACCTCTACAATCAATAATACCTCTACAATCAACACTAAATCCTCTTACACCCCATGAAGAACCTTCACACCTAACACCCCATAGTAAAAACCCCCTATGCCACAGAGCATCTATGAGTGCACGTTTTGAACAATAATAGTTTCTAACACACCTAGTGGGACCATTTAAATAAAATCTAAGGAAATGGTGTTATCTTTAGCTAATAATTCTAGTAGACACTCAGTGAGATCACTTGGTGACTCCAAACATCTCTAGATTCTAAATACCTACATGCCAAGAAGAACAAGATCATCTACAAGAGGCACTAATTTCCATTTCAATGAGCTCGTAGTACCCCTAAGAAGAAGGAGAGTTAAAAAATCATAATCCCATTTTGAAATATGTAGCACAAGCTTGTCACCTCTTAGACTGTAATCTATGCCTCCATTTAGAAGGTTTTGCATAAGAAGTCATGGTTTATTCCCTATCGCATTCATGGTTGTGCCAAGGAATCAAGTGTTTGTGCCTTTAAATGGAAGTAGACCATTAGTCTTAGCATAATATGATGACATTATGATGTCTAATCTCAAAATATTATCCTATTTCATGGGTGAGAATTTAACCTCACTTGTGGAGCATATCCAAGACATTACAAACATCTACTCAGTGCACCATGTCACCTAGAACAATGTCACAATCAGAATACTTGCTTCCTCATTAAAAAAAAATCCCTTAAGTGGTACCAAATATTGAGATTTAACTCTATTCATAGCTAGGATAAACTTAGTAGAGAATTATGCAAGTAGTTTAAGGATCAAAGTGATCACTTGTCCCTGATACAGTAGTTCAAAACCATAAAGTGAGCCCTACATGAGATAATGGTCAATTTCAACTTCAGATTCTAAAGGGTCTAAGATAGAATCCTGGCATTATGTAACCCATCTCCTAACACTAAATTTATATATTTTATAAAATCTCTTAATAGTGATATAGTGATGATGATTCAATCCATGGGAGGCATAGTTTTCCCTGATGCCTATGAAGTATCTATGTGTACAGAGAATTATTTGATCCAAATAGACAAAATTATGCCTAGACCCCCCATGCCTATATTCAAAAATCCTCTACATAATTAAATATATATTCAACCTATGATAGCACCTATCTATATTGTAGTGAGCCCACCTACTCCACCCATCACGTCTTCTAATGAATTACATGAAGTGAAGATGTTATTACAAAGTTTTGGGAATGAACTAGTTGCCCTCAAAAGAAAGAAATCATACTATCCTAGACATCATCAACTATTCACTCAGTAGTACCAATAAAATAGACCTCCCTACTAAGGTAGTATGTAAACCCAATGTTAGTTCACCTAAAATAGAGAACCTTATGTGCAAAAGACTGATGTTTCTAGCACCTCCAAAGCCTTTGTTCTGGTATAAACAATCTAGCATAGGATTTCAAATCGTGTTTCCCATGTAATCAACCATATAATCAAACCACATACATAAATGTAAACTTGAACCAAGTGCTCATGGTATAAATTATTCCTCAGTTACAAGAGTAAATAAGTAGTGTAGCCCTATAAGAAGAAGGGATCTAAGCACTAGTTTAATTTTAAGAAGGGTCCACTTTCATCAATTGGCAAGAAGAGAAATTTAGCTATGTGAGTCAAAGTATCACACCTAGTAGAGAGAGTAATCCAATTGATTTCAATACAATATTCAAAATAAGAGATATAGAATAAGGTACACTATCCTCAACACCTTTTCCTTTAATGTCCCAAGACAATCATGCAGTTGCATAAACCAATTCACTTGCATAGCCATTACACCTAGAGAAAGCTACGCTAAAGGAAAAAACATCTCAAGTTAATGCACCAACCATAGGAGATGTTGATTTTCCAAATAAATAACCAAAGGGATCTTAGGTTCTCTTCAACATAGTGGAGCTAATAAATAATATGAGCCTCAACATCACAATGTGGGATGTGTTTATTATTCCATCTCAAAAAAACTTGTTCTAGGATGTGTTGAAAGGATTCTAAGAGTGTCAAGCCCTTGAAATAGCACTTGATACTTATATCAGATTGTGATAGCCAAAATAAGAAGTGTAGGTGCATGATATTAACAAGCTACCCCAATTTTATGTTTCCTTAATCATAGGCTAGCACTTGGTGCACAACTATATGATTGACTCTAACACAAGAAGCTCGATAATGCTCAAAATGATCATGGATATGCTTGGAATTATGTACACCCCTATTTCTAAGGGAGTGATCTAGCTCGATGGCATGATAATAAAAGTGGTAGGTATAATCAAATATTTAAATCTAATGTTACATGCATGCCTAAGCATTTCTATTGCCTAGGATATCATAGTCATCAACTTACCCCCTTACTTTGAAATCTGTCTCTCTTGAGACTTCACAAAAAAGGGTGGTAAAATATTTGTATTTAGATTGGTCACATATGTTATTAAAAACTAGGTATGGGACTAAAGTGAGTATTAGGGTAGAACCTATCTTAAAAATCCATGTTGAGCCATACACTCTTAGCCCAATTGAGTAAAACTATGCAATGTTCGATCAAGAGGAGATTTTAATTCTCCATGAGGCTATAATGCTACTTAAAGAAACCCTAGAAAACTTGCTAAGTGAATGGGAATGTGAAATTTTTGAATGTGACCCCTATGATAATGTAGAGATAGGACTTGGTACATATTACATCATGGAAGAAGACGTCATATTGCCTAAACTATTAAAAGTGTAGGAGAGCCCTGACGGAGTGTGGCAGTTGTAATTTGATAGCTCCCAAAGTAAGAGAAACATAAGAGCCAATGTCATGTTGGTATCCCACTAAAATGAAAAATACTTTCATGCATTCAGATTACAATTTTCTTGTACAAATAATGTTATAGAGTATGAGGTGCTAATTCAAGGTCTTCAACTTGCATAGAAGAAAGGAATCAAGGTGCTGCAAGAACTAGGTGATAGTGAGCTAGTTTTCAACCAATTTAGAATGCAGAGCATGACTAGGAGTGGCTTGATGAAAGCCTATAAATATAGAGTGTGGGATTTGATAGAAGGATTTGATGTGTTTAACATCACTTCCTTACCAAGAGTGCAAAACATCAATGTAGATAGGCTTGCGACCATAGGTGCAAAATATGACATCCTATGTGACCTTATGAAAGAGTCCAAATAACTCATCAAGATCATGGTCAGACTAATAGTTCCTAAAAACACCAAAAAATTAGGAAGTGTTCAAAAGTGATGAGCAAATTATCAACTTCCTATAGAATGAAGTGTAGTTTTATATTACTAACTAAGTATAACTACGAGCCCAATATGAAGATCAAGTCATCCAATTAAAAAGAAATAAACTACCAAGGGGTTTAGTCACCCTAGAAATTATTTTCAACCCTAATGACCAATTGAAAGGAGAAAGGCACTACATGATAGCTAAGGAAGAAATCTCTATGCTTTTAGTCATTTTAAGGGGAAAACTCTTAAAGATGGTAAGGTTTGTTCCATGCTAGAAATCAAAAACTTCATTCAACTTAACAAGAGATATGATGATATTTTCACATGGAGCTACAAGGAACTAAGGGGATTTAAACCAAGATTAACACAACATATAATTGAGTTAGATCTTATCACATCCTCTATGCATAAAAAATAGAGGCCTGTTAATCCAAAGTTAGAGCCATTGATGTGCAAGGAGATCTCCAATCTCATTGAGTCTAGTATAGTACTTCTAATCAAACATTCCTCATGGGTCATAAACCTAGTCTTGGTACATAAGAAAAGTGGGGAGATTTGTCTCTACATGGACTTTAGGGACCTAAACAAGGCTTCCATCAAAGACCACTATCCTCTCCTATCAATGGAGTAGACATTTTAAATGATCATAGGAATGGAGAGATTCTAATTATTGGATGGTTACTCAGGGTATAACCAAATCCTTGTGTAAGAGTGCAACCTTTATAAAACTACATTCACCACTAAGTGGGGAACCTTTGCATAATAGTGCATGCCATTTGGTTTAACAAACATAGTCATGAACTTCTAAATATCCATAGATATGTCATTCAAATATCTCATCAATAATATCATCTTGGTTTACTTTGATGACATAGCCATTTTCTCTAAGCATGCAAAAAATCATTTGGATCATCTAGAGTAGGCTTTCCAAAAGTTTTAAGAGTTTAGAATATCTCTAAACCCCAACAAATGCATCTTTGTAATTCATGAAGGTACCCTTCTAGGACACATTATTTCCAAAGAGGGACTCAAAATTGATCTAGAGTGAGTCAAGGCTATCTTGTCCCTCTCACTTTTGAGCCATAATAAAAGTCTGTAGAGCTTCCTAGGGAGAATCAACTTTGTAATAAGGTTTGTGCCTAGATTCACCATCCTAGTCAAGCCTCTTATTATAATGTTAAATAAGAAAACTACATTCAGTTGGATGCATGAAGGCAAGGATAGTTTAGAGGTCATCAAGTACACCATCGCATAGGGTCCCACCTTGATCAACCCAGATTATATTAATGATTTCATCCTTTATGCATTTAGTGGAGCTAATGGAACTCAAGCATCCTAATGTAGAAAAACAAAGAGAAACTAGAGTATCCAATTACCTTCTTCATATAGGTACTAAAGGATTATGAGATACACTATAGTTTTGTAGAAAAGCACACACTTATAGTTGTGAGAATGATAAATAAATTTAGGCATATGCTCTCTAACAACAAGATCTGGATCATGGTCGTACATGAAAGTATCAAGGAGTTCCTACTTAACAAAGACATCAATTCAAAAAGAGCTAGGTGGATCACCAAGGGGATGGATTACAAAACATGTATCCAAGTCACCAAGCTGGTGCAAAGAAAGGGACTCTATGAATAGTTGGTAGAAGTAGCAAGGCTAAAGGATGATGTAGTCTTAGTATTGCATGAGGAAGAGTGCAAAAGTGAAGGAACCATGAATAATTGGGCATAGGATATTAAAACCTTCCTTTATCATAATGTATGTATTCTTGGCCTCAATAAAGCTAAGTGCAGACATTTTAGACTATAGTCCAATCTGTATGTGTTTATAGATGATGCATGTTTTTAGAGGGATCTCAATGGAATCCTCCTAAGGTGAATTGAAGAAAATAAAAAAGTAGATTTATTAAAGAATTCCATGAAAATATTATGGGAGGCTATTATTCACCTAAGATCACTACCATGAAGATCATGCAATCCAGATATTATTATCTAACTCTATTCAAATATGCACATGCATATGTGCAAAATTGCAAAAAATGTGCTTTCTTCATAGGAAAATGAAGGTTTGTAGCCTTACCACTATGCCCAATTCAAGATAATAAAAAAATTTCATATTGGGATTTGGATTTCATAGGCATGATTAATCCACCATCAATTAATGGGCACAAGTGGATTCTCATAGCCACTGATTATTTCACAAGGTGGACATAAGTAGTTACGCTCAAAGAAACTAATGAGACATCCATCCTCAACTTGTATGAGGGAATTATAATGAGATTTAATGTTCCTACCATGATATATAATAATGCACTAGTTTTATTTAGAACTAAGACCAATGAGTGGGCTATCAATCACAACATCTACTTGAATGCCTCATCAAATTATTACCCTTAGGGTAATGGTCTAGCGGAGTCCACAAACAAGAAATTGATTTGCATCATAAAGAATAATTTGGAGGATAATCAGTGGGGTTGGCATACTAATCTCATAAGAGTTAGTTTATATTATTAGATCATGCTCAAGAGAGTGTTTAGAAACTTGCAATTCATGCTAGTTTATGTAAGGGAAGCTAGGTTACTAGCATCCCTTGAGTTGCCTTCATTAGAACTTGTGCTTCAATTGGAGCTGCTCAAGAGTGATCCCCTCAAATTTAATAATGGCATAGCTCATGGAGATTGAAAAAAATAGAGTGCCAACTATGTACACCATGGAATTTCAATAGGCACAGACCAAGAAGGTCTTTGATAAAAGGTCTAGTGAGAGAATTTTCCAAGTGGGAGACTTAGTGCTCAAATGGGTTACAAATAGAGTGAAAGTATGAAGGCACACTAAGTTTGATGCAATATGTAGTGGTATATATACCATCATCAGTTGAAATCCATAAAACACCTTCCAACTAGCTAGAATGAATGGAGAAGAGCTACCCATCCTAATCAATGGGATTCATCTCAAACACTATCTTAATTAGGCCTTGTAAAAATTAGAGTAGATGCTCTTTATTTTCCTAAAATATCACTTTTAACACCCTTGTTTTAGATTAGATTTAATTCCTCTAAGCACTTTCATATAGTGTTTTCTTAGCTTAGGTCTTTTCCTTTAAGAACCTTCTAGCATAGTTCTCATTTTGTTAGGTGAATCTCAACTAATTTCAAAGCCAAAGATGCATAACTAGTGCATTCATGAGAGAAAGAACTAAAAGTCCCAAAGACTCCATGCCTAATGGATCACTC
The DNA here is from genome assembly GCA_037957365.1 of Torreya grandis. Taxonomy (NCBI): domain Eukaryota; kingdom Viridiplantae; phylum Streptophyta; class Pinopsida; order Cupressales; family Taxaceae; genus Torreya; species Torreya grandis. The sequence goes on from JARHVA010002332.1 coordinate 2,628,712, forward strand.
AAAGGATACTCAATTCCTTATTAGCAAGAAAGAATCCCACAAATTTCACCATAAGTGTTTACTTTTTAAGTCAACCTTTGGTTAACGTAAGGCCTCCTAAGACCCTATAGAAGACTAGCATAGTTGTAAAGTCCCAGGCACCTCAAGAAGAAGATGCATAGAAGCTTCCCATTTTTTCCTGAGCTCAAGATGGAAGTGCAGGTCTATGAAACAAGGCATAAGTGATCTATACTAGTGTAAGTAACTCAATTCATGTCCTTGCATAAGATTTTATCATGCATAAGTTAAAAGGTGCATGAGCTTTAGACTACGAGTGCTCAGATTCTAAAACAACCAAGTGAAAAGAATGGTGTAGAAAGTAGCTACATATCACCAAAGCACACCTAGGAGATTCATCCTCATATGTGCTTAACTTTAGGGCCTTGATCACACCCATCTAACTAAATTTTATGCCAACATGCAAGATCCCACACCTATGGCTTAGAGCTGTGTAGTGAGTAACCTTCTTTTCACCATTACCATGTGGCAACCTGGTATGTTTCCAAATACAAGGATGCTTTCAATTTCCCAAAATAAGTTCCATCTCTCCATGTGTCAACCTAGTAATCATCCAAATCTAGTCCTTTTTTGACATAAATATAATCCATACCATTAACTAGTGCAGAATGACAAGGGGACCCACCAAACATCTGTAGTAAAGAATTAATGACCACATGTCTCATTTGTGCTACTTCTACCTAATAACCCAAGGGAATCTCTTGAGAGCTCATCAAAATGCCATGTGTTAGGAGGGTACCATATATATTGAAGTTCATTGGATGTGGTTTGAAAGAGATTGAAGAACTATCAAAATAATTAAATGTAGAAGCAAATATCATTTATCAAGATTTGGATTCACTCCACCCTCTGACCTTGTTAGGAAGATCTTTCATTCCCCTTATGCACATGTATTTTTTACAAGATCTTGCTATGATCTCCAAGTCCTATTTACTAGACAAACTTTAGGAGGAATGGCCATGGTGCCACAAAGAATTAAATGATATATCCACCACCCAAGAAGTGCATTTATTGTAAAACCATCTCATACATTATAAAATTCTAGTTCTTTCACTATAAGAGGGGCTGACACATTTCATCAACCTTATGTTATTAAAATTGCCCTTTATGAACACTTGTATTGTCTAGACCTTGTAAATCAATGAGAATTAAGCTCACCTCTTTTTTTTTTTAGGATGATCTATGTGTTATTTTGTGTTTGTTTATTCTTGTCTATGGATAATGTTCATCCCTCTCATTTATCATTCATCCCTTTCACTTCCTCATTGAACTCATATCTTACTTTCAGGTCATATCTTATGTACACCAAGGTCTATGTAGGCATTGTCTATGGATAATATTCATCCCTCTCAATGTTGTGTTGTGTTCCCACACTTTTATGTGAAGCATTCATACAAGTAGAGTGACTTGGAAAAAACTATGTGATATTGTCTTCTTCTCAAGGGTTTACACTATGTCTATGGCAGTAAGAGTGCACACTCTATTTTGGGTGCATCACCTTTTCATTTTTAGTAGTCTCTTACCTTTTCCCTCCCTTTTCCCTAAAATTTTTTAGGTTTAGAATAGAGGTAGGTTACCTTTATGATCTTTAGGTCTACACATTGGTCTTAAACTAGGTGAGCATAGAATAGAAGGAATCTAGCCTACTCTAGAGACTCATCCTAAGGATAAAAGGGGTCCCAAACCTTGGGGATGTTTACATCATTATGGTGAGACAAAAAATGCTCATGCATGTAGCTGAGGCATAATAATTCCATTCTTATCACTGAATCCTCTTGCCCCTCATGTAGAACCTTCATGCCTAACACTCCATGATAAAAACCCCTATGTTGTAGAGCATCCATGGGTGCATGTTTTGAATGAAAACAAGTCTATTTTGAAGAGATATCCAAGTTTCTCCCACATATGGTTTACCAAAATATCATGACAAAAGATAAACACCTTTATGTTTATTGGGATCTAAAGGATCTTTCGCTAAATCCAAATTAGATTGAAGAAGATTGAAAGGTTTAAAAGTTGTTTGACACCCAACCTTTGTATCAATAATAAGATGTTTTTTAGATACACTTTTGATATAAATAATGGTGATTCTTGGCTTATCAAAATACTAAAAGGATCATTAATGAGGATTTTGATAAACTAAGAATCACCATTCCTTATATCAAAGGTGTATCTAAAAAACTTACTACGATTGTTTGAAAGGTTGGGTGTCAAACAACTTTTAAACCTTTCAGTGTTCTTCAATCTAGTTTGGATTTAGTGAAAGTTCCCTTAGATCGTAATAAACATAATTGTTTTTATATTATGTCATGATCTTATGGGAAACCATATGTGGGAGGAATTGGGAGATCTCTCCAAACTAGACTTAAAGAATATTCTCAAGATATTTTTCATGCCTAGATTGATTCTTCCACACTAGATGAACACTCTCACGTCACTAAACACCATATATGTATGGATGAAGCAAAAATTATTGTTAGAGAAGATAATTATTTAAAAATAAAAATTAGAGAGACCATTGACATTGAAAAAAGACCCACAAATATGAATAGAGATGGTAGACATGACATTAGAGGCTCATGGAGACCTATTTTAAATTTTTTTAAATATAAAACATAACTTTTCATGATTTTGCTTGTTAAACTAATTTTTAAGACTTTGTGAGCCAACAACTTGAATTATTTTGTGAAATTATATTTATTGGTGGTTGGTTGGTTGGATTGTTCATTGATGCATTTTTCATGATCTTCTTCTCCCTAATGATGAATAAACCTATTATATCCTAAATGTTATAACTCTTAAGTTTGTACATGGTGGAACCAAAAATAGATAAATAATACATATGTTGAGCACAAATTAACTAATGTAAATGAACTAAATATAGCATGCATATGTCCTCATTTTAAGAATTTTCTATAATATTCCATTTTTTAAATTTTCAATATATGAAAAAGATAAAACGAAAATATTAACCAATGACTCCTACAAGATCCTCATAATAGATAGGTCATGTCTCTAGCATAAGAAGGATGACCTCTTACAAATGGAATGTATCATGTGACTTAGAATACATTTATTACAACTTAGAATCTAAAAATTGATATAACTCTAAAAAATGAGTACCAATATCATGATAATACTCTATAATATCTTGTGTATGTTTTTTATCATGATGAACTCTAGGAATATTTAAACCCCATCATGGAGTGTATGAGTTCTATTTTGGTGTCCTTTATGGAACACTCATAATGATTTGTAGTACCAATATAGGATGTGTTCGAGTGGAGAGTGGCTCTCTAGAATCTATGATAAATCTATGATTTAGTGGATTTTCAAGGATATGTCTCCATGGAAAATGGACCACTTTATTATCAATTCTCTAGGTAGATTGAGCCTTTTCAGGTTGTTCAACTATAATATATTGTGTAATAATAATGATCTTTGGTTGGAGGGGGTATTTATATGGAATACCATAAACTATGATGACTTCATTGGTTAAAATGTATTTAAAACATATGTTTAATATACAAGGAACTACATGAATATTATGAATCCAAGGACATCCTAATATCATCTTGAAGACCCCTGCACTGGGTAATACTATAAAATTAGTGGACACATGTGATGGACTAACATATAATGGTAATTTTATCTCACCAATAGAGATCTGAACATGTCCATTTAATCATTTTATTACAAATTTTGTATGAATTATATCATGATCTATGTATTCAAGATGAGATAAAAGTTAATAGCACACATATTCACACTTGAACTATTATCAACCATGACACTATGTAGGTTGATGATAAATGTAATCTCAAATGAAAAAAGAGTACAAGTAATAATCATCGTCAACTATATCATTCTCTATGAAACTCATAAGTGGTCTATATGGAACTAAAACAAAATATGTAGTAATGATGTCATTCAAAGTATGGTTTTTCTTAATATGAGGATGATAAGAATCTCGTAGAGGATATGTATTATATGTTTATTGCACTTCTAATTTGTCTATTTTTTCTTAACATGTATGCTTAGTGAAAGGATTACTGAATATATTCATTGTTATACTCTCACTTGGTTGTGACTTTGTAATTTCATTAGGCACAATAACATAAATTATATTCTGATCTATCAAGTCCTAAACTTATGTCTCAAACTACTACATTTGTATGTATTATGACTTGATTCTCTATGATAATCATAAAAATCATTATGATCAAATAATTTTGTTAGATGTTTACTCATATCAACCTATTTAATAGGATCAATATGACATTACATTCCAATAAATTTTACTTAAATATTTTAGGGAGCTTCTAGTTAGTTGGTCAATTATTTCCTTGGAAGGGTTATTAATATGATATGTAGAGTAGGTCATGAAACTACATTTATTGTCTCTTTTGATAAATATTACATTTAATTGGTTTCACCTTGTCTGGTGTTTTACTTGATTCTTTACATGAGAAGTGGAAACTAGATTGGTTGAATATTCAAGCTTATTCATTGCCAATAACTTGACTCTCTTTCCTTAAATATATGAATAAATATGTGAATGACAGAAACTTATGAAACATAAAATATTAATGTAGAGGTGTAAGCAATATTTGTTTGAATATGTCTTCTAATTCATTATCTTCCATAGGATTTTTAATTTTAGATAACATGGTATTATACTTGTTGATCAATTTTGACTTTTAGGTCAAAATAGGGGACCCTTAGTAAAAAAAATCATTTTTAGGCATATAAATGGGTCTAATATATTTTTATAAAGTGTTTCATAGGCCAATTAATGTAAATTGATGTTATAATAACTTTGGTCATTTGTTTTCTAGGTCCATTTGTCATTTTAAGTCATTTTAAGGGGTTAAATAGGTGTATTTGATGCTTTGTATGAATTTAATGGGGAATGTGCAAGTTTAAATGGGTGATGTAATTCCCCATGTGTCCAAAAAGGTCTTAAGTAACTAAAAAAATTGAAAATTTATAGGTTAGTTAGAAAAGAGTCAATTTTCTTAAAGATGAAGAAAATGACACTTGGGAAGTGTGCCACATGTGAGGAGGTCATGAAATGTGTCTCCATATTCTTAAATATCATATCCATTATTTGGTTGATCTATAAATGCAAATTTGAAGCCAAAACCATTCTATCTCTTTTTTACTCTTCTTGGCATAGAGAAGTGACTTATAGGTTTTTGCTTGGTATAACTAACATAGGGGGTTTCAATAAGAATTCTCATGGGGAAATATTATAGACTCCAAGAACTTAAAATATGTATAATAAGTTTGAATATTGTTTTATTTTTTTCATGAACCATCCATTCAAAGTGGACTGTGCAAAACTGTCTACTCATCCATACACCCTTCAGGTTTTCTTTCATTCTATGCAAGCCTTTATGAACCAATTACTAAGATTACTTACTATGCTCATTTTTTACCCTTATAATTATTCATAAACTTGGTTTTATATTTCAAGTAGTTTTTCTATGCTAACCAACTCAATTTGTAAGAGGATGTAGTCTTCTAAATTATGGGCAATTTTCCATAACTTTCAGATTGTCATGTTTTGTAAATAATTCCACAGGGTGGTTTTGGTGTCATAGTGATGTTTTAAATATTCAATTTCATTCCCATTAACCTTTCATCTTCATTATCTAGGTCATTCTCATGATTTACATGCTCCATGACACCCAAGCAGTCACTTGATGTTGTTCATTGCCCTATCCCAAGTGTACACAAGCGACTTTCAGGTTTGAAGAAGTGTGTTGAAGATAGTTTTAGGGTGTCCTTGATAAAGTTCATGGTATGAAGGTTTATAATAAAAATTGAGTGTTCTTGAAGATGTTCCTTAGCATGTTCCTTACCCAAATCCATACCTTTCCTACATATACTCAACCCATACACATACACAAGGGTTTCTTGGGTGATGTCAATCCATGATAAGGACATTGGAAGTGGTGTTAAGATTTTAAGAGATATAAAGAATAAATTTTATAAGTGTTTTGACTCACAAATAAATATAGTTAATACATACCCTACCTAACCCTTTCTTTTAATTGTTTGTGCATCAAATACCCACCTACAGGTGGTCTAGATAGGGGATGAGGTATTCATAGAAGGTGTTGAAGTAAATATGAGACCATTTTTAAGTATTAAAAATATATATAAGAATTATAAATTTTTTTTAGTTAGTTGAAGGGATGAGAAATAGTGTGAGACTATTCAAAAGGGTAGTGAACTATTATAGGCCTATTCTCCATAAATTGGTGAAACAAAGGTCTAGAGACTTTTTGAGATCACCCTAAATCATGAGGGTAGGGGTATAAAGACACATAAAAGGGTCAATAATATTTCCATTAGTGTATAATAGATCCATGAAAATTTTTAGGGAAAGATACTAAGTGGAAGATTGAATTGACAAGCCTCAAAGATGCCCTCAAACCCATTGAAAGCAACCAATATTCTCTACATGATTGAGTCAAAAGAGACCTCTAACAACCTCAAGTTACAAAATATGAAAATTTTTCATGATTAAATTATTTTGATGATATATGTTGCACTCATGATCAAAATTAACATCTATAGAGGTTGAGGGGCAGTGTCATGTTCCCATATGACCACCCTCTGTCTGTACAAGTCCCTAAAAGTTCACCTTCATATAGGGTACAAACCAATGACTAAATTTGATGTTTTGGTGATGGTTTAAGGGAATTAAATATTATTAAAGGGAATTAAAGATTATTAAAGGTATATACATGAAAATTTTTACCCCAAGGGACCCAGGTGGATTCCTTTCATACCATGATAAGCTTAGATGAAGCTTGTACACACCTACTAAAGGCTATCTCAGTCAATAGGCTTAGTCAAATAGTGAACAGTGTTATAGAATTTGCTTAGGTGATGATATATGGGCCAAAAAAGATTAAATATTGAGTCTTAAATATTATATATGACATGTAATTATTTAGGGAAGGTTTTCCATTGTCTTTAAGGCCTAAAGAAGACAAACACCACCTATAAGTAGGGTAATTGGAGGAATTGTCTCAGTTAGGACAATGCTTCAAGTTTGAGGTTCAAGTGGAGTTTTATTGACCCTAAAGTTTAGTGTATGATAATTTATGTATTTTTGAAATAAATTTGGTATCAAGAAGGTAATTTCACATTATTATTATCTCAACTAAAGGTCTAGGCACCTACAGGGGTTAAAAGGCATGGTTTCTCAATTCTTAGTCAAAGAGACACAATCTAGTGAGTTAGGGTGCATGTATAATTATTGGAATGAGTGATATGGTGAATCAATAAGTTAATAACATTATCCATAAAAATAAAAAAATTCAAGAGATCTATACCAAGACAATTTCACCTATACTGGGGTCCAAAACTCAAAACATAGTCAATGAGAAAACTCAGTATTGAGAGGTTTAAGGATATGAAGAGGTGCTTAAAAGTTAAAATGGATAGAATGAAGTTTATATTACATATATAATTTACATGAAAATTAAAATTAACCTTTTAAACTGAATATAAAATATGGAGAGAGATCTAAAGATGCAAAACTCAGTCATTTATCAATACCCCTACATACAACCTTTCCTTAACAGCCGGCCTTAAAGATTGAGGAGTTTTGAGGGTCTATGCATGTAACCATGAGATGAAAAGTTATGTATGGGGTAATTAATCATATAAATTATCATTAAATTAATTTTATTCCTAAAAAAATAGGGGAAGTACCCCTATTTTGTTTTAAACAGGGGGTACTTCCCTTTGAACACAAAATGACAGTTTGGGTGAATGAGGCATAAAAGATGAAATATGAGATGATGGGACCTATTTTTAAGGTTTGTGGAGCTGTTTTAAATAAAAAAACATATGTAATACCTATCAATAATGAGGGAAACCAAACAGGTTAGCCCAAACTACAAAGGTTTCAAATAAGCCCATTAGGCATGGCTAAGCCTATAAGCCAAATGGAGGGTAATTTTCAACTATGGAATGAGATGAGATTTTAAAACTATTGGAAAAAATTAATGGAATTATATAATTTTTGTTTTAACCTTTTTAGGAAAAATAAAATGTTAGATATTATTCTGAGTCTACGAGTATAGTCAACCCCACTAGGCAAATATTAGCCCTATGCCCAAATTGAGGGCCTATCACACTTAGATCATGAGGTGAGAATTAAAATCAATTTGATAATGTTTATTGGGTAAATTAATATTTTTAAAATCATTTTAGAGTCAATTCAATCATCAGTAGAGCTATTTTTGGTCCAAAACCAACGTAGATTGGTAAAAAATGGTGAAAACAAGCCCAAGAGGCCATTTTCAATTGCTCACATCTCTCATGAGGATATGTGTGGGATAAAAAGGAGTTATGGGGTGTTATAAGTGGTCTAAAGGGCCATATTTATGGAATTTTTTCTCAATTTGGATGTCCCAACTTTATGAACAATCGTTAGGACAAAAAATAGGCCTAAAACCCTATTAAATGTTTGTAAAGGACTAGTCTTAGAAAATTGAGTTTGTAATATACTTTAAGGACATAGTTTTACCAAAATAAGTATTTTAAATTTTAAAGTAAATAAAAAATATAATCCAAACTTTTTTTTTGTACATAATTGCATAGATGGGGGAAGAAACAAGATTTTCCTCACTATTTTGTGTGTTTTTAGGCAACAAGAGGAATTATGAGATGAAAAAAATTTGGGTGAAATATTTTCACTTAAGATAACTCCCAATATTAATTTAATTTAATTAATAAACCTATAAGTTCCCAAAATGGGCCATTACTTTTAGCCAGTTAAATTTGGCATATTGGGCAAGCTAGAGAGAAGGGAAGAAATCTTCAAGTAAATTAATTTTAAAGTATCCATGATTCTTCCAAGGCCATGGAGGGTCTTTAAAAAATTAATACACTTCTTCCCATATATTTTAATGGACAAATTATTCCAATTTTGAGGCCAAGTGTGCAGGGTACATGGAAGGGTAGTTTTTAGGACAACAGATGATGATGGCTCCTTTTTAGTTGATTCTATAAGAGTAGAAATGAAACCAATCCATGGAGAGGAATTTATGATGTACCTAACTTAAATTATAATAATTATATTTTCTCAAAATTAGTCTCAATCCATTTAAATAGGCCTAATCATAAAGGTAGTTTTTATATGCACAAAAAGGAGTTTTGTGCCACTTTGCATAATTTTGATTAATTGTATGGACACTTGGACTTCCAGACCTTGAATGGTTCATACCATGTCCCCTATCACATGAAAAATTAAATCCTTTTATCATATTCACAATTTTACTTGTGACCCTTGGACTTCTCTCTCTCTCTCTCTCTCTTCTCTCTCTCTCTCTCTCTCTCTCTCTCTCTCTCTCTCTCTCTCTCTCTCTCTCTCTCTCTCTCTCTCTCTCTCTCTCTCTCTCTCTCAAACTCTCAAACTCTATAAGAGTTGGCCATTCTGGCATTGTATGACATGCTCCACCTAAGTATTGTGAATCCATGATAAATTTTACACATTTTGCTCAATATAATTAATATTTTTTACCTCTTCCATGACTATACTTATTGTGTTTAATTGGAATTTGTGATCTTGCATAAGTGAATACTAAAGATTCCTTAACATGTTGCTCATTTTCTTCACCTATTTGCATCTTCTTCTTATAGGACATGTGATGTGTTATAGGATATGTCAAGGTTTAAGTGAGTTATTATTTTCATTAGTGACCTCATAGGCCTCTTTTCTATTCTCTTAGCTTTGTGCATTCATCTATAACCCCATAATGTAACATTGATGCAAAAAGACATTGATTGGAGAGTGTATGTTTTAGTTATCTTTTGATTTCAAATGTGAGATACATATGGTTAGATTTAATCAACATATTTGGTGTATCAAATCCATTAGATTATTTTTATTTCCATTATGCCTCACTCTTTTCACCCCTTGCCCCCAAAGTGATTAGTAGTAGTATTAGTCAAGTGGTACATCAAGGGAGATAGCCTTATTTAGAGACTTACTTCATTCCTTAGGCTTTCCACAAGCCTAAAAGAGATTCCATTATGCAACTTGGATGAGGAGAGACTTTTAATCTCCTTAAAGGGTGAATATACAAGTGACAACAATTTTTGGCATGCCTAGTGGGACTCTTGTTCTAAGAGATTGAGAGATTTTTGGTGTTGTCTCTTAACAATCAGCGTTTAGAGGCATATATGCAAGCACCAATGGTGACTCTAAATATATATCAGATGGTAAAGAAACCCAATTTTTACTTTGAATATTTATTGTAACATATTTATTTTTGTTCTTGCTTTTAATGAAGATTCATGGCTGACCTTGGATTTGAGTTTTGTCCTCTACAAGTTGGTGAAACATATCCATCTTGTCCCATTCCCTATCAATATGAACAAGTCCTTGGTCAAGATATTTATGATAATTATCAATAATAATATGATGATATTAAACCTTGACATGATTCCTATCAGTCCTATAGTCATCCTTCCCAACACCTTTTTTCTCTTACTCCACCTAGTCACTTCTCAACATAATCCATTTCTACCTTCAAACAATCTCTTTTGGGATATGAGAAGTATGTGTTAGATCTTGATACTCAAATGGGATTTGTTCATGTGATTCCTATTAATGTCAATAAATATGTGATAAATACATTGGAGTTGGCTAAGAAAGAATGGGCTCCTATTGAGAGATCCAATTGGAAAAGGCTCACAAGCTATATGCTTGATGTGATTGGTTTGATTGTATCCTTAGAGGACAAAATAAGAATTCATGAGAGGAAACATTACCAATTATATCAACCTACATGTTCATTTCCCCAAGATTATTATCAACCATACATCATCCCTACTTATGAGCCAAACCAAGCCTATAAAATTCACCCTTTTCCCAATCATTTAGAGGAGAGAGTTGAGAGGAGAAACCTTATGTTTAAAGCCAATCTTGATAGGAAGATTGAGTTATCAAATTTTCATATGCAATATTCCATGTTGGTAGTGAAGGAATTGGATTCAAATCCCTCATTGTCTTCTCACATTGCATCCCCACCACCTCAAAAGGATATTTATAATCTTAACATCATGAGCTGGAGTAAAATAGTTGAGTCCTGGGGAAAGAAAGAGAAAAAGAGTCTTGTCAAAGAATGTGAAGTTGAAGAGAAGTTTAAACCTATACAAACCTCTCGTACCTTTCCTCAAGAAAAGAGTTCCAATCCTAAGATCATGAGTTGGAGTGAAATAGTGGAGTCATGGGGAAAGAAATAAGAGAAGAGCATTGCCAAAGAGTGTGAAGTGGAGAATGGAGTTGACATTTTGCAAGTCCCTCCCACCCTTCCTCAAGTATCTTTATCTATTCAATGGAAGCCTTCATGCAATCCTTATTCTTATGATGATTCCTATCAACTTCAAGAGAATCTTTTCTAAGAGAACCTAGCCAAGAAAATAGAGGAATTAGAAGAAAAGATGAGATTGACAAGTCAAGGTGAGATGGAAGGTTTAAAACCAAGAGAAGATCCTAAGTGTAAACACACCCAATCTCCCCTCCCAATATATTTCTAAATAGCCTACTATCTTGCACTCTCAATCTAATTTTAAACTCTATATCCCATATTCAGTAACTAGTTCCTTTTTTCCTCATCCCATTACCCCTTTGCCTTGATGGACCTATGGTGTGGGAACCAAAAAGGGAGTAGCTATTTGACAAGGAAAGAGAGATCTTACTTTAATAAAAAATACCTCTTTGGCAGCCTCATTGGGCTGTCACATGATTTCAAAATGCCTAGTCTTGGCATCACCATGAAGGAGGTTAAATATCTTGCGTGTCTTGTGTGTTTACTTTCACAAGCTTTTGTTCACCAAGGGAAGTGCCTATGGTGATCTCTCCCTCATAAAAACTCATGAAGTCTTCTTTCATAAGATTTTGTTCACCAAGGGAAGTGCCTCATTGGGATAATTCAAAAGATTTTGAAGAAGGATATTTCCTTTTTTCCAAAGAAGAAGAAATGATCATTAACTCCTTCCTCAGTTTACAAGATACTATAGATGAACATGAGAAAGTTCTTAATAAATATTTATATGACATGTTTGAATTCATTTGGGAAGGTTATAATCCTATTTAATGAGGCTATGAGATGGTCAAAAATAGAGAAGGTAGTATTGGTACACAAGTAAGTATGCAAAGGGAAAGCATTCTTTCAAATCTATCCTTTCAAGAAGAATATGCATTAGATGATGACATATTTTAATTCATCAATATGGGATATCATCATATCAATCATTTGGGAGAAACAAATCAACTCTTGAAGGATAGGACAAGCTCTTATTGGCCTCAATCTTTTAGGGAATAATAAATCAATCCTCTTGGAGACATGCTCGTTAAGGAGAGACAAGTTGATCATGAAGAGAAGAGTGGGTGGAAATATGAAGTATGTGAACATGTTCAAGAGGAATATTTTTTCATTGGAGATTTTCTTAAGGATTATCTACCTGAGATCAGATCAAGTGAAGTGCCAAAGAAGAGGTTTGATCCAAAAAACACTCAATCCAAAGAGAAGCATGACTGACACTTTGTCTCATGTCACCATGAAGATGATTCAAGAGGTTTTACTTTTGATATTATAAAAAATATTTTTTTATTTTTTAGTTATGAATAATAGTTGTTTGCTTATTCCCATAAGTGCTTATGCACATATGTGTGTCTTGTGTGTTTACTTTCTTGGTTGTGGGTGTCCTTTTCCTTTGTGTGGTTGAGGTAGTCACTAGTTATCTTGTGTTGATAAAATTTGAGTAAATGGTCAAAGTATCTTATTTGTTTGTCCTTAGATGACTCCTAAGTCCAATGGACTAATAAGGCTACTAGTCTATCTAGTATAGCAGGCATACTACACCTATGAGTCACCAATTTATTCACCAATTTTGACTTTTAGGTCAAAATAGGGAACCCCTAGTAAAAAAACTTTATTTTTACACATATAATGGGGTCTAATATCATTTTATAAAGTGTTTCATAGGGCAATTAATGTCAATTAATGTTATAATAACTTTGGTCATTTGTTTTCTAGGTCCATTTATCATTTTAAGGGGTTAAATAGGTGTATTTAATGCTTTGTATAGATTTATTAGGAAATGTTCAATTATAAATGGGTGATTTCATGACCAATTATCCAAAAAGGTCTTAAGTAACTAAAAAAATTGAAAATTGTAGGTTAGTCAGAAGAAAGTAAGTTTTCCTAAAGAAGAGGAAGAAAATGACACATTTATGGCTCCTTGGAAAGTGTGACACATGTGAGGAGGCCATGGAATGTGTATCCATATTCATAATCTCATATACATGATTTTTTATCTATAAATTAAAATTTGAATCCAAAACTATTATATCTCTTTTTCACCCTTCTTGGCATAAAGAAGTGACTTGTAGGTTTTTACTCGATATGGCTAACACAAGGGGTTTCAAGTAGAATGATCATGGGGAATATTATAAACTCAAATATATTAAAATATATATATAATTTAAAATATTGGATGAATTTTATTCATGAACCATCCATTCAAAGTGGATTGTGCAAAACTACCTACTCATCGATGCACCCTTCAGGTTTTGTTTCATTCTAGGCAAGTCCCAT
>JARHVA010002333.1:10000-20000 GCA_037957365.1 Torreya grandis
ATTGATATTGTTAGATTTATTATATTATTTCTATAGTCTATTGGGTGGTTTTAAGTGGGATTGATATTTAAAAATTAGAACTGAATAAGCTCTGAATCACGGGACTAAACCTCCATTCCCTCAATTATAAAAATACAAAATAAGATTGGAATTATTAAAATTATGAGTTTTTATTTTTTGAATCACAATTTATATGCACACATTTAGGGGTTCAATAAATTAGAAAGGTAAGGACTAGCACTATCAACATATAGCTCCAAACCTAACATTTATTAATTACATTTTTTTAAAAAAAATATAGAGAGTTGGATGTCAAAATATGTAAATTCAAGAGAGAATGTCAAATAAAGAATGTAAGTAAACAAAGTTATGTGTTTGTATTATACATTTATGGGCTCAACTACGACCCCTTACATTGGAAAAAATATTGATAAATAAACTTATAATGTAGAAACGAGACCAAACTTTCTAAGGCCATAACTTTTGATCCATATCTCTATTTGAGTCCATCTTCAGATCAAAACGACCAGCTCAAACATTTAAATGCATACATAACCTACCATTACTATTATGGGATAGTTTAGATATTTTTTGGAGGTTATATGTGACCATATGAGGGTCTAAAATTGATGTTTAAAATTATTTTTTGATTTTTTCTAAATTTAAAATTTGTCTATTTTTGTAACCAGAATTTAACTTTAATTAAAATTCATCTGATAAGTTAATTTTAGATTTATTTTAATTTTAGAGATTTTTATAGATGCATGTGGTTTCATGTGAAACTTATTAAAAATAATAGCTATTTAAAATAGTTGGTCTAGTTTATTATTTTTAGAGTTTTGAATTATGCGTGTCAACTCCAATTTTAAGTTGAGACTTATTTATATATGGTTTGTAATTATTTGATTATTCAATAAAAATCAATACTGTTATTGTTTAGGATATTTACCTATTGTTAATTTCCTTGTTTTGATAGTATTTTGGTTCATTAATGTATAAATTAGAAATGATTCAAGTATGTGTGTAAAAAATGTTTAATAATAATAATAATAATAATAATAATAATATAGTTTTTAAGGTCTACAATACCAAGTAGTATCTTGGTTATGCTTTGTAAGGTGACTTAAATCATATGGGACCACCTCATACTTTCAATGTGTAGGAGGCACCTTGATGTGATTCAAATATGAGATGAATGTACCTTAATTCTTACAATATTTAAACCTAAACACTCATTTATATATAAATGACTTAAAATAAAATTGTCATACATGTTGAACTCCATCTACATAGACATAAAAAAGTTAAAAGGGGTGGAGTCATGGATAGATGTAAATGACTTAAAAAACATGTTGGTTCCCAATTATACACATTTTTCACTCAGCCTTGAAAAATTAAGTAGAAATTCCAAACAAAGATTAAAAACCCGCTAGTAAGTCACTATAGTCAAGGAAGGCTTGACATATAGAATGGACAGAATCTAGAAAATGACTGAGAGGCATAGACATAGGGTATGGTCAATTCCCTTCTACATTTGGGTCTACCTAAACCAAGGTGAGAGGACCTATGGGGTAGCTTTCTCACATGGAGAGATTATGTAATTTAATCTCCATGGGGATTATTGTCACAAGGGAACATGAATGTGACCAGGGCACAACCAAACTTGTTCAATCCACCTAGGAAGGCTTGTCACATAAAATGAAAAAATGCTTTGGATCATATATGAGCTACTAATGATAGATATAAAAGCGCCTACAATATTAATTTGAAAAAATATTCAATAACATAGACTGGATTAAAAACTACAGTGCTAGATTTGTAAAGCACAAAATGCAAACACATTCTAAGTATGTAATATTTATGAATCTTTAGGCAAATAATAGTTATGATATGCAATAAGTGTGTATTATTTGCATGGTAGGGCAGGGTAGGACTATTTTTTAGTTTAAAAAAAAAGGTGGTGTGTTGGTGGTTTTCAAACAAAAGGGATTCTTTAAACATTCATGATATCACCTATTACAAAGATGTAGAAAACAAAAATGAAAGCTAGTGGAAACTATCAGGAGTAATTTTCACCTATTGGTGCCAATGAAATGTAAATACCAAAATGATCCTAATACCCCAAAACATACACTGAAACTAGAATCTCATATATTTTTTCACAATGAATCCAAAAACCTAGGGTACCTTCACAAGTTATTCAGCAACGTATTTTAGACATAATGCAGAAAGAGATTTATAATCTAGATCTAAGCCAAGATGACAACCATTAATGAGCATAGAACAAGATGTGTAGTCAACAATGTTTGTAAAACACATCATTGCACTTCACAAAAAGGAAATAGTAAGAACTACAAATATTTTCCATTAACTTTACAAGAAGATTTTACATAGATCATTGTTTCAAAATGTTGCCATGGGCATAATCATGGTGGATTTTCTCCATGTTGGATAGAGAGACATATAAACATGTTCTCAAAGCTTGTTAATGGATATAAAACTATAACCACCTTAGCAAGAGAGGAAAAATACACACATAATAGTGATCCCAAAATTTTGAAGAGCCTATACTTAGGAAAAAGAAAGACTGACAACAACCCTGACAATAGAGGAAAAGCCTTCTATTTATACATTTTGCATGTTGTCGAAATTTGGTACTCTGGGTTATAATTTGCAAAATTACAAAGCAACCCACCAAATTTCACCAAGATGATCACAGTCGGAAAATGTCCCTTTCCACACCTAAAATCTTCATCCATTTTTAATAAAAACCATTGCTCTAAATGTCTCTACAAGGAATGATGAAGATTTTAAATAAACCCTTTGATTTCTTGACCAGAGATGCCTTTTTACATGATTTGAAAGGTGAAATTTTTTCATTGAAGTCTACAAAAATTTCTACTCATGTGTAACTATCTATATATGCCATTGAACACTTGCTTGCATAGTTGTATTCTCCTAGATAGTTAAATTTTATCTTATGCATGCCATGAAACAACCTGTTCTTGTAATGATGGTATTGAGATACACCATTTGTGGTAAAGGCAAAAAATGATCTATAGCCAAAAATATGATCTAGAATGACCCATAGACCTTCTTCTATGATTAAAATTATCATACATCCATGAAAGAGCTATCAGTTTTAAATCTTACTCCAAATATTAACACATATTGACATGTAACATGCCACATTAGATCTAACTAGGCATTCATGAGGCTTAAAAGTGACTAAGTCACTTACTTGGCTCCAATCTAGACATGTGTCACCTTCTTGCACAGTCTTGAAGATGGATCAAATATGCACCATCAATCCTTATTGGATTCCTTAGCCCTAACATTTATCATGGACTATCAATCTTGATTTGAGCCTCTGAGATCCTACCACTTAGAATTATCTATTCCTTCTGAGTGTTTTTAAAACTCCACCTTTACCTCACACTATGGATTTAGATCTATCTAGTGGAATTTTATTAGTCAATATTCATACATGGTATCTGAGATCATGTCATTTAGCAATTCTACAGGCATTATGTACTCTACATAGTTAGTCTCTATTTGGCTAGTACCCTTTTACCATTTGATGCCTTCTCATTTGGCCTAAGTTGTTTGAAAATTAAATTTTATTTTAGCACTATTAAATAAGGATCTTAGAGTTCAAACATTATTGGTCAACCTTTACTCCATTCACCACTATTATGACATGCATTATCTATGTTCTTATTCATATTCTTGTTGACTTACTGACTTACTAAAAGGCCCATGAATAATTGATCTTTCACTTAGGCACTTGAGATGGTGTAACTTGTCATTCTTTCATCCCTTTGTAGGTCTCTTGACATGTTGAATATGCCACATGTTGTTATATCTTGGGACTACACATCGAGATGGTAGCACTTGTTACTCTCATAGATCTCTTGGGACCTTTGATATTTCAACTCTTTGCTCTTTGTTAGATCTTCAAACTACCCCTGAGATGGTGACACTTGTTATTCTCATGGATCTCTTAGAATATTTGACATTTTAATATTACTCATGCACCATTCAATCATCTCTACTCAAGTGAACACACATCATTGATAAAGATTATTGATTTATTAACTTTTGTATGCACCATCTGATCAACTCTATCTAATTTTACATGCACCATTAGATTTTTATCCACTAGGATAGGTGTTATTAGTTCATCAATTAACATTAAAATATTTAAGTCAGAGTTTGGGTAATAAAGAACTTAGTATGTAGTCTTAGCCTAAAGGTTTTTTTGCATACAATAGAAGCTTTAGAATAGGAATTTGAGCTAAGTTTATAATAAAGGGAAAAAGCATTAGCTAGACCATGATAATAGATAAAAGGGACCAAATATGAATTTTAGATTAAGGTTTGGTCATTTTAATAAACATGACAAAACCTTTGTATAAAAATTAAACCAAGTTATTATCATTTTTTAAATCATTCTCATATAAATTATTCCTACTAAATTTAAAATCAAATCAAAGGTCCTAAGATAGGAAAATTTCAATAAGGGTTTTGAGATGC
Organism: Torreya grandis; assembly: GCA_037957365.1. NCBI lineage: Eukaryota > Viridiplantae > Streptophyta > Pinopsida > Cupressales > Taxaceae > Torreya > Torreya grandis. Next base: position 14,537 of record JARHVA010002333.1, read on the forward strand.
TGAGACATGACTTCAACTTGGATTTTGAAAGAACACTAAAGGACACTTGACCTTTGATGAACACTTGAAATAGAAAAAGGGCTAAACAAATTAGGCATTTATGCTTAACAAGGGCTTAATTATTTTAGTGAAATTTTTTGCACTAACACTAGATCTCACTTAGGGATCTACACCCCCTATGGGTGTGCAAAGAACCCTAAATCATAAGACCGAATACCAATCCATCAAGTCAGAAAGTTAACACTTAGTTAATATGTATAAATAGAGACCAATGAAGGCTCAACACAATAAGTCAAACTGACAAAAATATATTAGGAGGACCTAAAAATGGATGCATGACCAAAACATGAAATGAAACTATACAGAAAAGGCCCAAAGATAATATGCCCTCAATTTAGTCATAAAATTATGAAGAAAGAGTTCAATTTCAAATCTAGCCAAATGAAGTCTTAGACAAAGCTTTTACCTCTTCCAAATGGCATATAAATTGTGTTATCTAACAACTACTACAAATCAAATCTCTAATTAATACCAATTATTATATTAGAATTAGTTTTCTTTAAAGAAAAGAGCCTTGTGCCCCAACTTAATTGGGCCTCATTTTTCTAGTGTCATGGCTAGAACTTATGAGCTTTATAATGGTAATTCTGATCTAAATGGGTTCCCCTCAAGAATGTAAACACTATCGATCCTTTAAAAAATAATAAATTCTGCATTATAGTTAAATATTATTAGATTTTTTAATTCATTTTAAGAAATTAAAAGTAAATGACATGGTTGGTGTAGCAAGGAAGGTTTTTTCACTCTGTTAGGGTTTTCTCCATGCATGCCATCAAATTAGCCTTTGGTTCATTTATTAACCATCCTTGTGTCATACCCTTGCCTTAAGTGCCTTTGATACTTCGTATTTATTTCCATTTAGGTTTTCTCACCTTCAAGTGAGGCCAACCTTTATATTGTCTTCTCCCTATTCTATCCCAACTATTTTAGCTATAGAGAAGAACAAAGGAGTGCCAAGCAATGGCCCCCTACAAGTGCCCAAGGAAGTTTATCCTTAAGGTATACCATGAGGTAATACCTTATAACCTGATGTTGTATTGCTTATTCCTAAATTTAGTTTTACATGCTAATGGTTAGATTAGTTTTGTTTAATAGATTATTTTATCAGTAGAATCCCATCTGAAAGTATTCTCTAGTATTGGTTTCAAACTCATTGGGCATCTCATGACATTAAGCTAGAGAGCATCCAAAACATGACTAAGGGTTTTTTCTTTCATTTTTTTAACCCATCCCATGCTAGTGGAATCCTCCATAATTCTTCCACTTGGTATGTCAGGAACTCACTTATGTTTCTTTCCCCTTGAACATGAGACTTTGTGGTCTGAAATTACTCTCTTAATGTTTTGGTTTGGGTTGATTTTCCAAGCCTCCCTCTCCCATGCTTGTACTTTACTCACCAGATAGTGTCCTTCATAGGCCATGTGGTTTTTCATGAAAAGAATAGGCTCTACTCTACCAGACCACAAAAATGGTCTATTTAAAAGTAGACCTCTCCTAGGACCTCAAATATTTTATGGACAACTAGGTCAAATATGTAAGGCACTCTCAGTGTGTCTTATATATCAACTTGAATAAGACCTTCTTCCACTATCAGGTGATAGACCAGAAGATAAGGGATTGTCCACTTCAATTAGATCACAATAATGCATCCAACCTCATAGCCTCTCCCCCACAGCCCTCTTTGGAAGCTAGAAAGACACCAACTAAGGATGGTTGGACTACGGTAGTGAAGAAGAACACTTGTTCCAAAGCTGCAAACTCAATTGATGCTCTGAAAGGAGATAAGTCTTATGTTGAGAAATAGACCATAGGATTAGGGTCCTATTACAAAAGAGCCCTTACCAGATATAGTTTCAAAATTGGTAGAAAATCTTAGGGCATTCAACACACCTATAGCTACTAAAATTTTATCCCAAGGTGTCAAGGCCTCTAGGCCCAATTATTCAGACTCACATCTAGCCACTCTTCTAATTTCTACTTGGTGGGATATGCCTAAACACTCTCATAGCCCTTACTAAGGATTGATGAGGTGGAAATAGGAGAGTTCGTTGCTAACCCTAAGTTGAGGAAAAAATATGAATTATTGAGTGCTAATAGTGGGCACTTCTTATAGAATCAGTATGATGTCCTCGAAGGGATAGACTCAAAGGACATATACCTTGACTCTCATCATCTATTAATCTATTTTAATGTAATATTTAGTGTCTCATGAATCCCAAGTGCAAGTTTATTGTGCATGATTTCAAAAGGAAGTTTCTTGAAATGGACATTCTAAATTTACAAGAAGTCAAGGTGGCATATTTTTTATTGATGCTTATTATTAATTCCATCTGACACAATAGTATCATTCTTCATAGCAACCATGCCATAGGATCTGTAGGGGTGATCACCAAGGTGGTGGCCACATGTAGTGTAATCTTGTGTGGACCCCACCAATCAGCTTGTTTTGGGTTTCTAGCATTAAAATCCATTCCTTTGGCTTTATTAATATTTATGCATTAAATGATGCTTTATAGTTTATCTAGTTATGGTGATGGATATTGGATGATATCCTTTATTCCCATTGGGTATTATTTGGTGAATTTAATATGGTGGCATCTCTCAATGACAAATTGGGCCAATTGCCTATGAGGTGGATAAGTAAAAGGGAGGCATGGTTTTACATGTGTACTAAATGGGGAATTTATGACCCCAATTTAACTTGCCTACCTAAAAATGGATTTTGATACACCTAGAGTATTTTTAGGGAAGGTCCCACTTAGATTTTGAATCATCTAGATAGGAAAATCATTTTCACCTAACCATATTTGTCTTTTGATAATGGATTTTTTCATTTGATGTAGGAATTACTAGATTTTAGGCTTTTTGATCACTCCCCCATTTGGTTTCATGTGACATGACAATTCATGAAACCCAAAATCTACAAAAAAAATTCCTTAACACCACTTTTCTTAAGCATGGGCCCATGGTGGCACACATTAGGAGAGTTTGGAATTTATATCCATGTCCTTCCCAATAATCTAGTTGGATTATTTGGTGGGATGATGCCATAAAAAGGACCTCTTACTTTCTATGGATCTATGGCCACCAACTTGCCAAAATTTGGAGACATTCCTACTTTGCTACTACCTTAGAACTAATCCATATGGATCTATCTTTATAAAAAGATCCATTTAATGAGATCTTGTAGGTGAGAGTTGCATCATTAAGGTACCACAATCAAATTAAAGATAACTGTAATGCTTGAGGAGCTCAATTCAAAGCTAGGCTTCATTAGCTTAAGAAGGGGAAAAGCCTCTAAGGAATTATTTCAATTTTTATTAGCCAAAAAGTCAAAGAATTAAATTCAAGTCATTATTTAGGTTGGTAATAGATTCACAGAGACTTCGTACATTATGCAAGCTTTTGTTTTCCATTATCAACAAGTTTTCAAATCTCAAGCATCTTCAATTAGGCATGAATCTACCCTTCAGTAATGCCTTTTAGTGGTGCCATGAAAACTCATTTCCACCCAGTGGGTGATTTATGATAGGCCCCTCACTATTGACAATTTGCTTGAAATGGTGTCTCATATGGCTAATGACAAAGCCCTTGGCATTGATGGCTTTCCCTGTGAATTCTATAAAACTCCTTGGGATCTTGTGGGTAGTGATTTATATAAGGTTTATCAATTAGAATTTCATGTACATTCATTGGGTAAAAATATAAATAAATAAAATATCAAATTCATACCTAAGCAGGAAGATCTTGAGTTCATCCATAACTAGCATCCCATCACCCTCATGAATTTTTCCTAAAAAATTATTACCAAAACTTTAGCAATATAGCTACACAATATGTTTCCTCACATTATGCATCTAGAACAAATGGGCTTCATCAAAAGCCCTTATGTCTTAGATAACATCATTTCCATCTAGGAAGGGATAGATTGGGCTAGACAGTCTAAGCAATAGGCTATTATCATATAAATTAACTTTGATAAATCTTATGATCACATCAAATAGCCTTTTATCTTAGCTATGCTTTGTGCTCTAGGTTTGGGCCCATCTTCATTCAAACTATTTAGATGATCTTCTCTAATGCCTTATCTATCCTTTCCATCAATGGAGTTACCTCTAAGCAATTTGACTTATTCCATTCCATTTGCCAAGGGTTCCCTCTGACTCCCACCTTGTAAATTATTATAGTTGAGGGTTTTGGATATATTCTTAGAAATGCCCAAGCTAGTGGCCTTATTAAGTGAATTTATCTCCCTCCTAATATAGCTAATCTACACAAAGATATGCAATTACTTAATAACAACTTCAAAAATGACTCCTTCCTTACCCTCATTGAATATGAATCCAATGTGGGCAATGCTTTATAGTGTCTTGACACCTTTTTACTTGGCCTCTAGCTCCAACATCTAATGGAGAAAAACCCATTACTACAAATAGCCTTACCTCCCTTTGCCAACATGAGCTACTAAATTGGGTTGGAAGTGGATCAAACATGACAAAATATTTAAATTATTTGGCATCCCCTTTACTTTTTATGCTTCACCACCCTTATTATGGTATATATGTAGTTGACATAGTTGATAAAAAACTAGATTACAAGGTGACTAGGTCTCTTTTGTTGGCAATGCTAAAAAAATATCACATCCACCCATGTGTATTACTCATCGTGATGGGTAGCTTCCAAAAAATCTCACCAAAATTTGGAGAAATTACTTTGAGATTTATTTTGGAAAAATTATCCACAAGGAAAAGAATTCCACAAGGTGGCCTAGGAGTATTGTTTCCTCACGCATGAAGCTAGAGGGATGGGACTCATTGACATAGCTCGACAAGGAACTGCCTTATGTGCCCAATGGATTTTGTGGGACATGGAGGGCCCAATATCTTGAAAGGTGTTATTCAGAAATTATGTCTCCTTAGGCTTCCACAATGGATAGAAAGCTTGGAAATGGTTCATCTTGCCCAACTTACTCTTCATCCAGTCTTCCATCTAGATCACAAGATCCTTTGTGGCTAAAAGCATGTATAATGATTGAGAAAAGATTAAGATATGGTTTTTCTAATATGGTTTTAGTTTCTATAACAAGCTCTCTATTAACTCCCACTCTATCTGGTGGTATCCCATTGTTTCTTGTAATGGAGTGCTCCTAGAAGAAGTCCTTTGGATCAATGACCTCAAAAATTTTCATAGAGTAATTCATTCCATTCAATACATCTTATGCAAGCATTCTCTCTCTTGGATATATTGAGAAGAAAAAAAAGCTAAATTCTGATTAGCCAATGTAAACTAGGAATCTTACTAGGTGATGATCAATGTTATCCCAGCTTATATGCTCCATAAAATCTTAGTCCATTCCATTTGACCTTGGTGGAAGGACTGGAAATGGTATGTTGAGACTCCTTTT
>JARHVA010002333.1:25000-100000 GCA_037957365.1 Torreya grandis
AAATAGGAAATAATGGCAAGGTTCATGTTATGGGAAAAATAAGTATCTCTATTTGCACAAAAAAAGTTGAAAAGAGGCAAATTCAATAAGTCTATTATGTACCAGTGTTGCAGCATAACCTCATAAATAATAGGTAGCTAGTACAAAAGGGATATAGAATTAAATTTGAATATAAATAATACATAATATTTTATACAAGTGGCATCATAGCCAAATAGCAGGTGTCAAAATTATAAAGAATAGAATCTTTCAACTAAGAATGCAAAAGGTGTTATCTATAGCACTTAAAATAGTTACAGTGCATCCGTCTAATCTATGGCACCTTAGAGATGGTAATTAGAGCTTCAGTGCCTTCAATATTATTTATAATAAATAGATGATAAGAGGAATACTTATAATTGAACAACTCATTAAAGTTTGTGAGGGTTGTATATTGGGGAAGCAACACATAAATATTTTTCCTTTGGATAAGTCATGAAGAGCAAAGGCTCCACTTAAGATGATTCATTTAGATTTGTGTGGTCATATGATAACCCTCTCTATCTAAAAAATATTTCATCATATTCATAATTTTTTTATAAGTAAAACATGGGTGTAATTAAATCCTAAATCTTTGTCATTTGATGCTTTCAATCAATTCGAGGCCATGAGTGAAAACGAGAGTGGTCACTATATAAATTTCTTAAGAACATATAGAGGGGGAGAATACATTTAAAAATAATTTCTAAAATTTTGTAGAGTTGATGGGGTTAAATAATAATTTACATCAAGATACACAATGTAAAAAAATGGTGTATTATAAAAAATAATATAATTATTCAATAAATGGAAAGAAATAGGATAAAGACCAAGGGAGTATCATTTGAATATTGGGATAAATTAGTAGAAATAACTATTTATATGTTGAATAGAGTCCTAAAAAATGTGTTCATGGCATGATTACCTAATAATCATGGAGCAATAGATATTCTAGTGTAGAACACTTAACAATTTTTAGATGTGTGGCACATGTGCATGTGCAAAGCAAAGAACAATTTATCAAGGTTTGAATTTTAAAAATTATCAAGTAAAGGAAGAACCCTTTGTATTTAATACTCTTGATAAGATCTGATATATTTTATTTTAAAATTAAGGGGAATCAATAATTGTTCAATTTGAATTCAGGAAGATATCAAGTTAAGTTGTTGGAGAATGCTAGTTTACAAAGAATTTATCAAAGCTTGTTTCTCTAAAATTACAAAATAAAAGAAACAATCCCTAGTACCAAATATTTTTGATATAACTTAATACATAATATTTTATAATAAAGTGTAATTAATAATTATTCAACTTATATTGAATAATAATATATAAAATTCAATTGAACCTCAAACATAATAATAATATAATATTATTGATTAGTCTTTTCATACATAATTAAAATTATATATAATATATTTACTAAATCTTGAATATAATTTTTCAATTTAAAATAAAAATACTAAACATAAATACAAGGTTTAAAATAAATGTAAAGAATTGGCCTGTTACTTGACTCATGGCACTTGTGTTGAAGAGGGATCTCTCCCTACTATTTCCATTTTCGCATTCTAGTGAGGAATATGTTTTGTATGTTATCTATGAATTTAGATATGAGCTTCTCAAACTTCAACAAATTGATAGCAATTCCATGGATCTTGCTTTAAAGTTCTCCCTAGACCGCCAACAAAGTATATTTTCTTATAATATTTCTTAAAGATGTTGGTCATTTGGATTCAAATAGCCTTCCCTAATTTTTTGAGACATAATTATTGAAATCTAGATCCTTTGACACAAGTGCATGTGATCTTCCAAACAAACTACTTCTAAAAATTGGCACATACCTATATTTCTATTTCTAATTTAGACATCTAGATATGAATAATGTTTTGTAAAATAGAACTCAAAAATTATAGGCCACCTAGATTAATTTATTGAGCTATGAAAGGGGTGAGTTAAGAATCATTTCCAATAGAATTCATAGTAAGGATCAAAAAGAGTGCGATTAATTCATGGGGTAAAGCACTCCTTAATAAATAGGATATTTTGGGTTCACATCTCATTGGTAAGATTTGATGTTTTCAATTTAGTCTGATACTAAATTTTTGATGAGTTGAGGAATAAAATATTATTTTTAGTTAAATGTGTACTAAATAATATAATGCACTACGTAGTATAAATAAATATAAAAACAATTTAATAATTTATTGTCTTGAATTAAGATAATGTATTTCTTATATCTATGTCCTAATATGTAAGTGGTCCACTAACTAATATTAATTTAATTTAGATATTAGTGTCAACAAAAGGCCAAGAATTATCTTGGAACTAATGATCATATTACATGAATCTAGTATATTAAGGGAGTGCTAGAAATATCTCTAAAATATACATTTGTTAAAACTATAACTGATCAATTTCCACATACATTCAAGTCTTGACTAGTGGTAATTTAAAGCACCTCTAAGGTAGGATTTAGGTTGACTTCCAAAGTAAAGTTACAGGGAATTTTATACCTTCCCCAAGGTTCAAATAAGGAGACTGATTAAAATGAAAATTTAGAGTTAAAAATCATGTCAATTTTTTTAAATCAATGTTTTAGATCATGTTTCATGAACTATCATTAAGATGAGAGAATCCTAATGATGATTTATGGAATATGATCTAAAATATTGATTTAAAAAATTAACATGATTTTATGAACTATAGAAATGATACAAAAAAAGAGGTCAAAACTTTGGAGGCCATAACTTTTGATCTATAGCTCCATTTGACCCCATATTCATGCCAAAATGACTATCTCAAAAATTTAAACACTGCTATAATATTCTATTTTATTTATAGGAATTTTTTGATGTCTTTTAGAAGGCCATATGTGACCATCTAAGGGTCCAAATTTGGTTTAATATTATTTTCAATTTTTTTCTAAATTTAATAATTGTCTATTTTTGTAACTAGAATTGAACATCAACTAAAATTCATCTGATAGGTTAATTTTAGTGTTTAATTTATTTTTAGAGATTCACACACTTGCATGCAAAAATTCATAATAATAATATCTATTAAAAATATCATGTCAAATTTTATTATTTTTGAATTTTCACATGTCAACTCTAATTCAGAGTTGATGATTATTTATGCATGGTTTGTAATTATTTAAATCATTCAATATAAATCAATATAGATAACTATTTTATAATTTTTGTCTATTAGTATTTTTATTATCTTTATTGTATTCATGTTTATTATTTGGTATTAGAGCAATTTTGAATCTTGAATGTGTAACAGATGGTGAGAGGACATGAGGAATCACATATATGAACTAAACTATGCAAGAGATATAGAGATAACTAGAACAACTAACTTATATTTTTATGAATAAAATACAAAGTAGAGTAGAATATGGTGTTGAGGATGGCATAAATCATGAAGTGAAAATTATACAAGAGGAGCAACAGGTAAAAATGCCGTTAATAGAAGAGAAGATGGTTAAAATTTTAGAAGGAATGAATAAAGTAATTAAGGTTGATGTTATAGATTATGGAGGAAGTTTAAAACTAGAGGATTTGATATATTAGATGAACAAGATGGATAAAAAAATTTAATGGAGAACTATGAGAGAAAACAAAAAGGTAAAGTTTGTTTGCTTGAAATTTAAGGGTCATGCAATGATTTGGTGGGATCATCAGTACAAAGAAAGATAAAGAAAAGGTAAAGACAATATCAACTCACGGAAAAAGTTGGAGAATAAGTTAAGAAAGAAATTTCTTCCTATAGATTATGCAAACCCTATATAGAACATTTTAAAATTTGAGACAAAACAATCATTTTATACAAGAGTATATAGATGAGTTTTATAAGCTTTTTATATGATTGGATCATGATGAAATAGAAGAGTAGATGGTTACAAGGTATGTAAATGGTTTAAATTTTTATATTCAATATGAATTAATCATGCATATAATAATTTACATCGAGGAATCATATTAGTTATCCTTGAAGATAGAAGAAAAATAAAATAGACAAAATTTTAGAAGAACATCTACTAGACCAAGAAAAGGATTATCTATTTCAATAAAGGGATGAGGTGGATTTAATACAAATACAGGTGGATTTAATACCACTAGACGAGAATCATCACATGGTATAGAAAGATAAGAAGATAATAAATAAGTTTGTCAATACTAGTAAAGAGGAAGAGGATTTCGGAGAGGATTAAGATATGGTGTTGGTAGAGCATAGTTTTTAAATCAACATAGATCTTATGTTTTTTATAGATGTGTAAAATAAGGTCATAGAGTGTTTGAGTGTCCAGACTAATAAGATAAATAAAAGAGATAAGAGGATTACCAAAGACTAAAATTAGTTGAAGTTGAAATAGAAGAGTAAAATATTGAAGTTTCAGCAATAGATATTAGAGAAAATCTCATGATGAGAAGAATAGTGATTGCTCCAAAGAAAGAAAGAACATGTGTAGAATAAATAAGGTAGTGATGCATGAATGTAACAAACATATTTCACAAACTGTGCACTTTAGGAGGTAAGAACTGAAAAATAATTATAGATAGTGGTAGTTGTGAAAATATGGTTTCTAAAGACATAATTGAAAAACTAAGTTAGTAGTATGAAAAACATCCTAATACTTATTGGATTCCATAGTTTAGGAAAGGGAATGAAGTTATAGCAGATAAATGGTGTTTAATAAATTTTTCTATAGGTAAAATTTATAGGATGAAATATGATTTGATGTTATACCAATCGATGCATTCCATGTGTTATTTGGAAGACCATGGTAGAATGACAGAAAAATTGGTTAACGATGGAGCAAAGAATGAGTATAGTTTATAGAAAGGTGGTATGAATGTAGTTGTGTGACCTCTTAAAGAAGAAGGGTAGAATGAAATCATGTTGACTACAAAATAATTTATCAAAGATGTGAAGATTAAAAGTTGCTATTATCATTAGTAACGATTGAAAAAGATAAAGAAATGGTGCAAGTACCAATATAAGTAGTAGTAGAGTTGAAATAATATGGATATATTATACCTGATAAGTTACCAAATGGTTTACCACCAAAGAGATATATTTAGTGTCATATTGATTTGATTTTAAGATCAAATCTACCCAATGAAGTAGGTTATAGGATGAGTCTAATAAAACATGCATAATTGAATAAACAAGTTACTAAATTAGTGATAAAGGGTGTAGTAAGAGAGAGCATGAGTAATTCTACAACACCAACATTGCTAAATTTAAATAAATATGGATGGTAGAGGATGTGTGTGGAGAGTAGATAAATTAATAAAATTACCATCAAGTACAATTTTATTTTACCTTGTCTAGATGATATGGTAAATGTTCTTATAAGAGCAAAATATTTTACTGAGAATTATCTTAAGAGTGTATATTATCATATTCATATTCATGACAAAGATAAATTAAAAACAACATTTAAGATTAGAGATGGTTTATATGAGTGTATGGTGATGCCATTTAGATTATTTAATTCACCAAACACATTTATGATTGTGATGAACAAATTACTATGAGAATACAAGGTTAAGTTTGAGGTGGTTTATTTTGATGATATTTTGATAATCATTAAAACTAAAGAATAACAATTACAAAATTTTATAATAGTATAAGAATTGTTAATAAAAGAGAAGATCTATGCAATTTTGATGAATTGTGGATTTATGAATAAAATTTTGGTATTTTTATAATTTGTTGTTTTAGTAGATGGTGTAAGAATAGATGAAAAAAAATTAAAGGAAATTGTTGAGTGGCCTATCCCAAAGAACATCACAGAGGTAAGAACTTTCCATAGTTTAGAAACTTTTTACATAAAGCTTATTAAGAATTTTAGTAGTATTGTTTCATCAATAACAAACTATATCAGAGGGGTGAAAATTACGTGGACAAGGGAAACAACATAAAACTTTGGGTTCTTGAAGCATAAAATTATAGAAAAAACCCATTTTAACATTACTAGATTTTATCAAAGTGTTTGCAGTGGATTGTGATGTTTTATTCATGAGAATTGGTGTTGTGTTAAGTCAAGAAGGGAAGTAAATAGCATATTTTAGGGAGAAATTAAATGAAATAAAAATTATTCTACATATGATATTGATTTTTTTCCATTGTACAAGCACTAAGACATTGGAGGCATTACCTAGTGCCTAAAGAGTTTATCCTCCTTATAGATCATGAGACATTGAACTATGTGAACACTCAAAAGAAGTTAAATAGTAGGTATGCAAAGTGAGTGACTTTATTTTAGGGTTATAATTTTGTGTTGAAGCACAAATCAATAAAATACAATTAGGTAATTGTTGTTCTAAGTAGGTGAGTAGGGTTGATAACTACTATAGAGAGTGAAGTAGTTGGATTTAAATTTATTAAGAAATTTTATGATACTGATTTAGATTTTAGAAATATAGTTGAGCGATGCAATAATCCATTAACAGGTGATACAGGTAATGTTTAATATGATTATCTTATGCAGAATGATTATTTTTTCAAATGGAAATAATTATGTATTCCTAATGGTCTCTAAGAGACAATATTATTAGATAATTTAATGACCCTAATAACTATCAAGACAATAAAATTACCAATAGGTGAAGATCTGAAACAATACTCAAAATTGATTCATATTGAATGAATTGAAATAATTAAAAACTTAAACCATGCCTGAATAAGACTCCACTCAGAAATAGAGTTGACATGTAAAATACAAAAAAGCTAAAATCTAAAAACAATCTTATATTTTTAGGAGCTACTATTTTTAGTAATTTTTGCATGCAAGCACATGCAGCTCTAGAAATACCCTAAAATATTATAAACACTAAAATTATATTATTGGATGAATTTGAACTGAAGTTCACATCTAGACATAAAAATATACAATTTCTAAAAATAGAAAAATATATAATCTATAATTTTTGACCCTCAGATGTTCACATTTGGCCTCTAAAAGATATCAAAAACACCTATAAGTGAAAATTTTTCCTAAACATAACTTTATTTAATAATATGAAAAGGATAATTATTTATTATTCAGTAGGGTCAAAAAGTAAAATTAAATACATGGCCAGTTATTATTATGAGAGAAAAAGGCCAAAATTTAATTAAAATGTAATTCTAAATATTTTAGGATTTGGGTTTGGAAAAGTGATTTTTATATGATGATAAAGGATAATCGTTAATCATTATGATTAATTATTTACATTTACCAATGGTCAATAGAATTCCAAAAAAAATGACACCTGCTTGATGACAAAAATTTCCATTGTAGATGGATTAGAGGATGAAACCCCTCAAATCAACTGAGGTGATTTGATATAGGGATTATAGTTGAGAAATCAACAAGATATATCCAAATCTTTTAGTGGCTAAGAGCCAAGATCATTCCAATATTTTTATAAATTTGAGGGCACAAGGAAAAATCAATTTAGTGTTTTTAAAAGCACTACCTTGGTTAGGTGTCACATCCAAGGACTAGATTGTAACATTTTGGGTAGTTTTCAGTGGGAAAATCACCATCCTAGGGCTGGTGTCACCCTTCTCAACAAATGTTTTGGAGAATAAACCCAGAACATAACTAATTTGACCTATATGTAGAAGTTATAGTCTTGTTGTACCATGTTGTACCCTACTGAACATCAGCCATACCCCTGTAGGAGTTATCGGTATGGGTTTCTATGCTAGGTATTGACCTAAAGGAGGTTGGTATTGCCATTTTAGACTAATAACTAGTTTTCAAGGGGTTTGTTGCACTATACAAGACTAGTTTTATTGTTCAATAGTTCATGTAGCTAGGGTTACAAACAAAGATTCCAATTGTTAGGGTATGACAAGTTAGGGTTTGATATTAAAAGTTAGAAATAATTATCACTTGATCCCTTTCAAACTAAAATTATTATGTATAGGCTTAATTTACAATGGTAGGAGAAGAAAGATTTAATATTGTATTTATGAAATAAAAATACTTGATAGATATTATATTATTATTTTTCATTTTCAAAATAAAAAATTCAATTTATATAGAGAAAAAAATCAAATGATATTAAAGATTAACGTTTAAATTTGATGGGAAACTCTAAAGAGAATTATTTTATTATATTTTAATTTAAAACAAAACAAAATAATTATAATCATACAAAAAGTTCAATTAATTTTTGCAATAACATTTTCAATAATAATAAATAATAACTTTTAAATTTAATGAAGAATAATAATATCAAAAGTAACCAGATATTTAAACTTGTATAGAAAATATAAATATTGTTATATAACCATCAAATTTAATATTTACTCACTCTCATAACAATAAATATTATTCTATAATATAATATTTTATTTTATATAATTTATTTTTAATGTAATTATTGGCATTGATGTAAATGTAAATTAAAGGTAGTGAAATTGATAGTTGACCATTTCATTTTCATTTAATAAAGTAACAATAGCATGCCTTTTTTAATATCACAATTAAAAATGATTATTATATATTGAATAAAATATTTTATTAATTTAATTCAATTTCTAAATGTAATGGCAGCTCATAATTAATTAAATATAATAATAACTTTACATGCACAATATTAGAATAATCAATTAATTTCTCCCATGATCAGTTTTAAAGTAGAGCTTATATAGAATTAGCAATTTGAATAAAAGTATTTGTTAGTGAATAAGTCATGCATGCATGAGACTTTTATTAATAGTTAATTTGTTTTAAAGGTGATTTGATTTAGAAGCAATATCATGTCAAGTCTTATATATATTGAGTTAATTGTATTTTTTTTTAATGGAATATGTAGAAATAAATAGAAAACAAATATATTTTTTTCCTTTGATAGTGGTATCAAAGCCATAATCATGAGGAAGGTGAGAAGGTGCAACAGAATATAGTTAGCATTATAGAAGGAAATCATGTGAAAAGAGCAATAGAGTTGAAGAAAGAGTCAGCAGATTGGTTAAGAAGAGTGAATAGCTACTGAATATGGCATATTATTTGAATTTGAATTATTCTTCATTATTTGTGTAATCATTATTTGTCTAAAGATATTTCTCATGACTGGAAGACCCAATTATTCTCAAAGAAAATGATATTACCATATACAACACAAAAATTAGAAGACGATAATTTTTTAATTATATCAAGTTTAATGTTACAAAAGTCAAATAAGACTATTATTTTGTAGTTATCAAATAATATAAATAGAAAGGCACATGAATCCATCAAGTTATACTTATTCCACAATATTAACAAGGATAAATCTAGAATTGACTCACTGTAGAAATTCATGGTAGTAAATAATATTATCACTCAACCTCAAATTCTATCTTTTACAATTAATAAATTACAATTTTTTGTCTATCAAGATAAAAACTTTGATTTTTTTATAGGATGTATGGAATTTGGTGGATTACAAATTCATAGAGCCTACAGATTAGGTAGCCTATCAGGGTTTGACATAAGAAGATAATGACCATCTTAGAGAAAACAAGAAGAAGGATGCAAAAGCCCTATTTTTATTCAATGAACAATGGATGAGTTTATTTTTCATAGGGTTAGAGAAACAACTAGGTCCAATAGGGTATGTGATATTCTTTAAATAGCTTATTAGGAAACCGCTAAGGTAAAAGTGGCTAAATTATAGTCTGTTAGGAGAAGTTTTGAGAATGTACAGATGAAAGATTCAGAGTTCATAGATCAATTTTAGTTTCAATTCATGAATGTTATTAATCAATTAATATGCCATGGATAAGACATATATGATCAAAAAGTTATGAAAAATGATTCACAAGAGTCTACCTGGTATGTTTGATTTTATTGTTATTGCTATTGAAGAATCTAAATATCTAATGCAGTTATTAATAGATGAGCTAATAGGATGCCTATTATCTCACAAATCTAGATTAAATACAAATAATAATTCCTCTTAATAAAATTCTTTTAAATCACAATTTTAATTTTCCATAGGTAGAGTAAGATGAAGGTCAAGCTTCAGAGGTAGAAGCAGAAATAATAATCATACAAGTGGAAGGAGTAATCAAAAGCAAGGTGAAAGGATAAGTCAAAATTTTAATACTCATAATTTTAGAGGGTGCAAGATATCTCATTAACATTCTTAGATGTATGATAATCCAATGTTCAGTGTCATTATACATATGAGTGATAGTAAAAATAAGAAAATGAGGGTAAACAAAACATATATATTTTGGATGTATGTGAAAGCAAATTTGCATCATTATTCATTACATGTCATGTTTCTAAAGAGAGTTCTAGTTATATTTGGTTCTTAGACAGTGGATGCAGTAATCATATGATAATAAATAGAGTTTTTTTTTCAATCTTAGATAGTTTCATCAAGTTAGAAGTCAAGTTATGCAATGATAATAAAGTATCAATGATGGGTAAAGGTGTGATTAATATTTTCAAAAAACATAGTGAAAGAAAATATATTCTAAATGTTTATTTTATGTCAGATTTGAAGCATAATCTCTTGAGTGATGGAAAACACATGTAAAAATATTATAAATTATCATTCAAAGCTAATATGTGCACTATACATGATAGATTTCTAAGTGACAGATTGATTGCAAAGATTGAGATGACTAGCAACTAAATGTTCCCACTTTGAATCAAGATTGAAAATTCAAGCCATGAAGAGCCTGAGGTAGATTAAGAGTTAGCCCATTTAGATCTGACATGGTTATGACATATAAGATATGGATATCTTAATTTTGAAGGTTTGAGTTTATTACAGAAGAAATATATGGTGAGATGATTACCACCAATTAAGCAAACCATCAAGTTTATATGTAAGTTGTATTTTGGGAAAACAACATAAGGAAAGTTTTCGTAGAGGAGTGTCTTATAGATCAAAGCCACCATTAGATCTTGTTCACACCGATATGTGTGGACCTATGCACACTCCAATATTAGGATAAATTTTTTATTTTGTAAAATTCATTGATTACTTTAGCATGAAAATTGGATATATTTTCTCAAGTAGAAGTCCAAAGCCTTTATAATATTCAAATATTTCAATGTAATGGTTGAAAAATAAAGTGGCCTATATATCAAGGTACTCGGGTTAGATACAGATGGTGAATACACTTCAAATAAGTTTTTAGATTTTATAAGAATCATGAAATTAAGAAAACATTTACTACAATATACACACCACATTGGAATGGTGTTTTAGAGAGAAAAAATAGAATAATCATGGATATTGCCAGAAACATATTGAAGGCTAAACACTTGTCTAATGAATATTGGGTAGAAATAGTTTCATGTGAAATTTATATTATGAACAAATATCCTAAAAAGAGTGTTAAGGATAAAATTACACATGGAGGATGGAGTGGTATGAATCATAGTTTATCTCACTTAAGGCTTTTTGGATGTGTGTCATATACACATGTTCTAGAAGATATAAGAAGAAATATGGATGATAGAGGTGAAAAATATATCTTTATTTATTATAGTGAGTAGTCAAAATAATACAAGTTGTACAATCTCATTACCAAGAAGGTAATTATCAGTAGAGATTTTGAATTCAAATAAGAGTAAGCTTGAGATGAAAGTATTGATAGATCAATTATAGTTAGAGTAAAAATATCTGAAAAGAAGAAGAATCAATAAAATAAGGTATGTAAGGAGGTCAACCAAGTTTATCAATAACATGTACTCCAACAAGAAATCTACAAGGAGTTAATTTAGGAGAGCTAAGAAAACCAATAAATTTTGTGTCAAGTGAATCATCAATGCATGCAAGTCCTAATTCATAAATAAGTAATGAATAAGATCTTACACTTTTCTCATTAAGATCAAGGTACATAGATAAGAAAATAAGAAGTTTGAAAGAAATTTATGATCAAGAAGAGAATTTAGATTTATATTCAAAATTTTCTTTATTCTCTTGTGATCTTATATATTTTGAATAAGTAGCTATGGAAGATAATTGGATGAAGGCTATGGATGAAAAAATGAACTCTACTAAAATAAATGAAACATGGCAACTAGTAGATCTACCTGAAGGTAAAGACAGTATAGAAGTCAAATGGGTCTATAAGATGAAGTTCAATGCAGAAGGAGAAGTTGACAAGTATAAATCAAGGTTAGTAGAAAAAGGTTTTACTCAACAACATGAAATTCATTATAACAAGACATTTACACCAATTAAAAGGATTGATAGAGTTAATATGGTTTTAGACATAATAGCATAAAGCAATTGGAAGGTTTTCCAAATGGATGTTAAATCAAATTTTTGAATGATTTTCTAGATGAATAAGTATATGTGGAATAACCATCAGATTATGAAGTGCATGGATAGGAAGATAAGGTAGATACATTGAAGAAAACACTTTATGGGCTCCAACAAGTACCAAGAGATGTGGTATATTCACATTGACAAGTAATGGATTTAGTAGAAGTAGATGTGAGCCTACGTTGTACACAAAAATCCACAAGCAGGGTTGGATTTTTATTTTATTTTTATATGTTGATCACTTAATATTTACTAAAAAATTGTTTGTAGACATGTTCAAATTAGCAATGAAAAAAGAATTTGAAATGAAAAATTTAGGATTGATAAAATAGTTTTTGGGCATTGAAGTTATTTAATCTAATAATGGTATATTTATTTGTCAATCTAAGTATTTCAAGGATGTATTGATAATATTCAAGATGATGAATGTCAATCTTGCACCAACTCCATTTGCAACAAGTACAAAACATAGCAAAGTAGTCAATGGATCTAATGTTAATTCAACTATGTTTAAAAGAATCATTAGAAGTTTGATGTACCTCATAGCTACAAGGCCAGATATTATTTATGTGATTATTTTAATTTCAAAATTTAGAGAGTTACCAAAAGACTCAAACTAGTAAGTTGGGAAGAGAACATTGAGTTATGTTGTAGGAACAACAAGATATAGAATATTATATTCTAAAACTAATTATTTTGATTTGATTAGCTTTACTGATAGTGATTTTAAAGGTAGCACAGATGATAGAAAGAGTACTTATAGATTGTTTTTTATTTTGACATAAGTGTGGTTTCTTGGACATCAAAGAACCAACCTATATTTATAATTTTATAAGAAAAAGTAGAATATGTTGGAACAACATCAATAGCATGTCAAGCAGTTTAGATGTGGAAAGTCTTGACAGATCTTTTGCATAAGTAGAAAATTCCTACACCAGTCTTTTATGACACTAAATAAACAATTGCATTGTCAAATAATCATTTTTTTAACAAGATAAGTAAGCTTATTGATAGCAAATATCATTTCATCAAAGTGATGGTGAACAATAGAGAAATTCATTTAGAGTTTTGTAGATTTAAAGACCAGCTAATGTATATATTCACAAAGGCATTAACTCATAAGATAATTTCAAACATACCAAACAAAATTTAGGCATCATAGATGTTGAAGTAGATATTGGTAGAAATTAAGGGCGCGTATTAGAATAATCAATTAATTTATCCCATGATCAATTTTAAAATAGAGATGGTATAAAAATAATAGTTTGAATAAAAGTACCTATTAGTGAATAAAGCATGCATGCATGAGACTTCTATTAATAAATAATTTTATTTAAAGGTGACTTAATTTATAAGCAATGTCTTGTCAAATCCTCTATATATCGAAGCAATTTTAATATTTTTTTAATGAAATATAAATAAATAAATAGAAAATAGTTCTATTTTTTTTCTTTCACACAATACATGCTTGATATAAAGTTTACATGTATGGCATGTTTATTCTACCCCCCAAAAAAAGAGAGTTCCATAAACAGAATGATATTAAAATGTATTGAATTATTTTGTTGGATTGTTTTTTTCTATATTTTATTTGATAAAAAAATATTTAGTTTTTCCTTTATTTTGATGTAGTTGTAATAGAATTCATTTTTTTCTTTACATTTTTCAATTTATATTTTTCTTATATTATTTATAAAATAACATTAATGTGTAGTGTATTTATATTATTTAGAATAATTAAAAAAAATACTCAAATTTGCAAGTTGATCTTTGTAATTATAATTATGTATAGGTTATTTTATATGATTTTTTTATTTTAGTTGGTAATATAGTAAAATTTTAACTTTACTTTATTCTCATTTCTTCATGACATTAGAATTTGTTCATAAGTTTTTAATTATTTTAAATGTCAAAATAAAATCATTTTTTAAATATAATTATTATTGGTAAGTGAAAATATAAATTAATATACATATTTTACATAAATTTATGTAAAAGATATAAAGAGATAATTTTTCAAGTGTTTATTCTACTTAATCACAAATCCAATATAATATAAGGACTTCAAGTATGATATCTCTTGGCATCTTCTATATAGAATTATTTAAGATATATGTACTAGTGGTTCATCCTTTTAAAATAATTCTTCCAACAATATAACGATTAATACACTATTTTTTCTAATAAATTTTTCATATTTTGTGTGTCTCAAAAAAGTGTGAACCTACTTAGATGTTGTGTGTTCTAATAAAACATAAACTTAGTCATTTCTTGAACATCGTACTATAAAATTTCAACAATAGTCACAGGATCAACCAAAATGTCATCCTTACTAATGACATGGTCTAACAAAGTTCCAAATAGTATCATGAATACATAATTCTTCAGGTTGAGTGAGATCTGTAATATCTTGCATATTTTAAATATAGAAATTGTAAAGTTTGAATGTGATCAACAATCCAGGTAGTATCAAATCATTCAAATAGACTTTATAAAACTCTTAGGATGAAATCTTTGAAAGTCAAAATTATTATTTAAGAAAATAATTTATATGCATATTTAATGAAATGATAGAATTGTAAATAAAATATACCCATTCTAGATAAAAGGTAGTCATAGGTTTACCTTTATCCCCAATTTGTATTTGAATTGATAATTTAAGAACCCGCTCGTAAATGTGTAAGCTTCCCTGCTAGAAACTCCTCCTAATATCTCAAACAGTACATGGGGTAGGAAAGGGATTTGTTACACATGCCTCATTCAATGCCCAAAACTCAACATGCACCCATTTTTGTTATCTAAATTTATGTATAAAGAAGCTAACATCATCTTATAATATGATGGTATCAAAGAATAATTTGTAATTAATCCATGAGTAATGTAAACAATTTCAGCCATCTCTTGGGTTCATCTTCATGACAAATATGATACTGATGACAAATCTAATAGATGACTCAAAACGTTGATATTACTCATAAATCAGATCGTAACTTCTCCATTATTTAATACCAATTCAATACACTTAAATTCTCATCTGATAATCTATAACATTTTATCAATTTCTTTTGTCACCTTGACACAAAAATTAAGATTCAATAAAGTCACTTCTTAAATAACCTTGCACGAAGTTTCGTCTGCATTTTTCCTAGTAAAAATGCAAACCCTTTATGTTCTATTAGCGTCATAGAAATAGATCTGTATATCCTCGCAACATATCCACCGCCTTGGTGAATTTTGCATCTAACTAATAATTCCCAATATATACCCTTTTTTGGCTCATCCTCACTACCACCAATATTAACTTATTTTATCTTCAATGGTTGATTATAGCATGCATGTGTTGGGTGGTTATCAGGGATAGTCCAAGTAGACCACCTTAAACATCAACATTCAAATGGCGTAAATCATTTCATGGTTTTGCTTCATTTTCAACTTTCTAGGACCATATCTGATTAATTATATAATTAATGCTCCTAATCCAGCGCAACATACTCGCAATTCATGGTTACATTACCCAGCGAATCACATGGAACTTAATCAATCAAAACGATGAAGATCTTTTGGGTCGGGAAGTAATCTTAGTAACTTATTTAGGAGCAAAGAGGGTTTCCCAGCTGAGGCAGACGGTTGTCTACAACAGTTGAGGAGTTCATACATTGGACCCTGGTTGAGTCGAGACGTCAAATTGTAAAAACAGTTCAAGTTGTTCCTAATCGAATAGAAGACTTGCCCGAGGTGAAAACCTGATCTTAATATGAAAGAAGTCAATACCAGTTTATATGACCATATTAAAGTGAGACGTAGTTCGGATCTCCTTGAATAGCCAGGCAGGCTCGGTACAGTACCACACGGTCTTGATAAAAGTCTAGCCCCATGATAGTTTGCTTCAAGATTCTGGGAACGACATGCATTTATATAAATCTCTTTCCCCAAATCCTCTTCATCAGTTGTTGTAGCACGTAGATGATCTTCAATCTTACCAGTATTTCCGAAACTTACACTACACATTAGCCGAAGGCCAAAACGCAGAGAATATCAAATTAAAAGAATGAGAAAACATGACAAAAATATGCCTTCAGAAATTCCCAATCACTAGTTTTGTCAGTCTCTTGTCAAACTATCATTCCAATAAATTTTGAATAAAAGGGTTTTCTTTGCATCTTTCCAGCACTGCAAGGTCTCTATGTGACTTGTAACATACATGATATATTTAAAGTAAGACATCATCTCATTCTCACGCGGAAATGGATATCAACTTGTCTACAAAACGTAGGTGTGTTAGTTAAAACCTCATAGCACACCAACTTATCTAGCTGACCTCAACTGATCTAAAACACTATTTTCATTTCTAGTTGTCTGGGGACTCATCTGACTTCCTCAGAGAACCCAAGTGAAGCTGCATGTCTAGAATCAGTTGAAATCTTATATGATTAATTTACATTGTTAGAGTAATTTTTGTATTTCTACAGTTGATTGAGTGGTTATAGGGGAGATTAGCCTTCAAAAATTAGAGCTGAATAAACTTCAGCTTCTCAGACCAAACCTCAATTCCTCTAACTATCAAAATACAACAAGAGATTCATATTATCAAAATTATAAATTTTTGTTTTCTGACTCAATTTCAATGCACACTGTTGGTTAATTGCTATTGAGTCCCAGTTCTACAGCAATTTCAAACATGCAAAAATCATGCAATTTATTTAATTAGTTAATATTCAATTAATGTATTTTTAGAAAATAAATCCTTTGAAAGGTTGGAAATAACTTTAGTTCATATTCCATGCAAATTATTATTTGAATAAATTTAGAATATTTTTATTTTTCAATTAGAAAAACATGTTGACATGCAATTTTATTAATACATTGTAATGGATCTTTATTTTCTATGAAAAATGATTTGAATAATTTGAAAAAGTATTTTTTTAATTGGTTATTTTATATTTCTTCTGGTTATTAGTACTTCATATATTTGGCTATGATTTTCTAGTTTCTTTCTAGGTAGTAGTTTATTTCTATATATTTAAAAATATTCAATTGGTATCAAAGCTTGATTTTTTGGGTCATTGTTTTTTTTTCCAGATCTTTCTAACAATTGATCATATCAAACTCTAGTAGTCTTCATATTCCAAAATTTATTGGTAATGATTACGACTATTGGAGTATCAAGATAATGACTCTTTTGATAGGAAAAGAATTATGAGAGATTGTAGAAATTGGTTATCATGAATCAATTGATTAGGCCATTGTTCTAGATAATGATAGGAAATCCCAAAAGGAAGATAAGAAAAATAACTCACGAGCTTTATTTCATATTTAAATAGCTCTAGACAAGAGCTTATTTCCAAGAATTATTGGTGCAAAGATAGCCAAGGATGCTTGGAAGACTCTCCAAAAAGGTTACCAAGGCAATGAGCAAGTCAAAGTGGTTCAATTGCAAACATTGAAGAGAGAATTTGACAATTTGAAGATGCAAGAAGTTAAAAGTGTAAGTGATTTATGTGTAATAGAAAATGGTGTAGTTAAGAAAATGTCTACACTTGGAGAAATGTTGAACAAAGATATTGTTGTAAAAAAAGTGTTAAGGTCTCTAACACCAAGGTGGAATCACGTTGCCATAATTATTGAAGAAATCAAAGATTTGACTACTCTTGAGTTTGATCACCTAGTTAGATCTCTTGTGTTCCATGAAAAAAGACTAAGAGACACATTGAATGAAAGTAATGAGAAGACTTTTACCTCAAAATTAAAGATCACAAAGAATGAAGGTAGCAGCACTAGCAACAAGAATAACAATATACAAGGAAAAGACAATTTCAAAATTAATCAAGGACAAGGTAAAGATATGAATTATAGTTATTCAAGAGGATACAATTATTCAAGAGGATACATAAGAAGAACAGATGGTTCAGTTCTAAGAGGCAAGTTAGAGGTAGATTTTATTAAAAAAATAAGCAATGCTATTATTATCATAGGTATGGTCACTTTGATTGAGAATGTATATTAAAAGGAGGAAAAGAAAATAAAAGTGATAATTATGCTAATAGGGATAGAGATTCATCATGAAATTTATTCATTTAATATGACAAAGCTGAAAATAGTCATAATGGGATTTGGTATTTAGATTCAAGTTTTTCTAATCACATGTTAGAGAATAATGTGTTATTCTCTACAACAGATAGAAATTTCAAAACCAATATCAAAATTGGTGATGATAAATATTTGGAGGTTTCAGCGAAAGGAACTATGAAGGTGAATACTATAGAAGGTATGAAAAGTATTAATGATATTAATTACACCCTAAATTATAAACATAATTTATTGAGTGTTGGGCAGCTATGTGAAAAGAATTATAAGGTGGTTTTCGATGATGTGTAATGCATCATATATGATAATAATCAAACAAATAAGGTGATTACAATTTTACCTATGTCTAAGAATAATATGTTACTATTGAAGTTTAGAGAGTATAGTAGCATCCTTGTAAATATGACATATGAATATAAAAGTTAGTTGCAGCTATTAAAATGTGAGTGAAATTTATCAGTGCACAAAAAGCCAATTACGTGAAGAATGTCCAAGAAGTGAGATAGTAAATTATGATTTAATTACACAAGCTGATTTTGAACCATTATGTTTTGAAGGCACATGTAATAATGATGTTTGGGTGCAAGCAATGCTAGAAGAGATAAATTCTATTCATAGGAATGATACTTGGGATATTATAGAACTTCCATATGACAAGAAAAAAGTTTGTATTAAATGGGTCTATAAGATAAAGTACAATAGTGATGGAAGTGTTGAAAGACACAAAACAAGGTTAGTTACTAAAGGCTTCACACAAAGGTATAACATAGATTATGAAGAGACATTTATACTAGTAGCAAGACAAGAGACTATCGGAATGATGATTTCACTAGAAACTCAAAGAAATGGAGCATAAATCACATGGATGTGAAAAGTGTCTTCTTTAATGGGTTCATAGAAGAAGTCTATGTAGAATAGCCACAAGGTTTTGAAGCGCAACATAAGGAGTGTCAAGTCTATAAGTTGAATAAGACTTTGTATGACATCAAAAAAGAATCCAAATCAAGGTATGCAAGGATTGATGGCTATTTTTAGAAGAATAGATTCAAAAAAAGTAAAAGTGAGCCTACTCTTTACAACAAGTAAGAAGGTAATGATTTACTTATTATAAGTTTGTATGTTGATGATTTTTTGTATATGGGAAACAATTCTAAGATGAAAGATGAATTCAAAACTAAAATGATGAATGAATATGAAATGAAAGATGTAGGTCTTATGAAATAATTTTTAGGGATGAAGGTTTATGAAAATAAAGATGACATCTTCATTTGTCAAACAATGTATGCAAATGATGTGTTGAATAAATTTAGTATGGTTGATTGTAAACCAATCTCCACTCTAACTGCTCATTGAGTTATGCTATGTAGAGAAGATAGTGTTTAAAGAGTTAATGAGACAACTTACAGAAGTATTGTTAGAATCTTAATGTTTCTATCTCACACAAGACCATATATTACTTATTCCGTTTCTCTTGTATCAAGATATATGTCTGAGCCATTTCAAATTCATATGAAGGTAGCTAACAAAATTTTTAGGTATGTGAAAGGTACTATTGGCTTTGCTATTCATCATAATGCTACTGAAAAATTTGAACTTTTTGGTTTTAGTGATTTTGATTGGGGTTGTAGTTTGGATGTTCGAAAGTCTACATCTGATAATTGCTTTTCACTTGGTTTGGGTTTGGATATATAAATTTTAAAGAAGTAAATTTGAATTTATGTTTTATCTATAGAAGTAGAATATATTTTAATCACTTTATCAGGTATACAAGCAGTGTGGCTTTGAAAGGTTGTAGAATAGATTGGGGAGAAACAAATTCAACCTACAATATTTTTTTGTGATAATGCTAGTGCTATCAAATTAGCCAAGAATCCAATGCATCACAACAAGTCAAAGCATTTTGATTTGAAGTACCATTTTATTAGATATTTGGTTCAGAAAAAAGATGTAGAATTAAAGTATATAAACACACATAAATAGGTTACAAATATCTTCACTAAAGCTATGGAAAAAGTTTTATTTTTGAAACTCTGAGATCAAATTGTTAGTTCACTCAACATCAAGGCACAAGGGGGAGAATGTTGGTTAATTGTTGTTAAGGCCAGATTTACAACAGTTTCAAACATGAAAAAATCATATAATTTATTTAATTAGTTAATATTCATTTATTCTATTTTTAGAAAATAAAGGCTTTGAAAGGATTGAAATAACTTTAGTTCATATTCCATGCAAATTATTATTTAAATAAATTTATAATATTTTTATTTTTTAATTAGAAAAGCATGTTCACATGCAATTCTATTAATACATTGTAATGGATCTTTATTTTTTATAAATAATGATTTGAGTAATTTGAAGAAGTATTTTTTTACTTGGTTATTTTATATTTCTTCTGTATTTCTTCTAGTTATTAATATTCCATATATTTGGTTGTGAGTTTCTAGTTTCTTTCTGGATAGTAGTTTATTTTTATATATTTAAAAATCTTCACATAATTTGAAAGATCAGATAAATTTTAAAGGTAAGGACTAGTACCACCAACATAGAACTCCAAACAAAACATGTATTAATTAAGTCTTTACAAAAATTATATTTCTGAGAGTTGGATGTCGAAGTAGGTAAATTCAAGAGAAAATGTTAAAGTAAAAAAAAGGAAAAGAAACTTAGATATTTTTATTGTATATTTATGGGCTCAACTATGACCCTTTAGATTTGACAAAGATATTGATAAATAAATTTGTAGAATATAAATGACTTAAATATGTGTGTCAAAAGTGTTTTACAGCAACAACAACAACAACAACAACAATAATAAAATGTTTTTTAATATCCATAATATCAAATAACATTTTGGTTATAGTGTATAAGATAACTTACAGTATATAGAACCATCTCATACTCCCAATGTGTAAGAGACATTTTACTGTACTTCCAATATAAAATGTGAGGACCTTACAGCCCACAAAGTATAAACATAAACACTTGTTTATATATAAATAATAAACATGTTGACTTCCAACTACATAAACTCAAAAATGTGGAAAGAGGTGAAGTCGTGGATAGATATACATGACTCAAAAAAAACTTATAAAACAAAATAAGTCCATAATAAAATAGAAGATTAGATGGAGATGTGTGAACATGAAGTTCTTGAAACATTGGTCGTTGACTAATAGAATAACAATACTTAATTTGAATCAATTAATTTTATATAAAAAAATAAAAATAATTATACTAAATAAATACTAATAAATCATTTTTAAGTTTTAAAAGATTACTTTTAATTAATTTGGCACTTTAATTTAACCTCAATTTTTTTATGGTGTTTTTAACTCGAGAAATATTGAACTTGATATGATATGGATTTGGCATTGTATGGTAATCTCTAAGGCGCCAAGATCTCAAACCGAGTGTTGTTCTTCAATGAGTAGAATATAATTTTTTAACTAAAAAGATAATGACTATTAAATGGCTACAAGATTGAAAGAGATCTAATATTAATGTAGAATATAATATTATTAACAATGTTTAACCAAAAAGAAGAGAGTGATAAAATTAATTTATGATTAGATTGAAAGAGATTTAATGTTAATCTAAATTTTAATATTAGATTTAAATTGTAAGTCTTTTTTAGGATTAAAAAGAGAAATATTTAAATATTTTAGAATAATTTTTGTATCTATTATAACTTTTAGACTATAAATTTTATAAATACTTTGTACTTGTTTTGAAATCAACATTTTTGATCCATTATTTAAAAAAATTTATCTCAATAATTATTTGGATGAAAAGAAAATATAAAGTAAACAAGCCCATAAAGCTATAAGTAAATCGACCATTCCTCATTCTTGCATTCGAGTGTAGAGATGAATTGGAAAGCCCTTTGTCATTGAAAATATGTGGCACCCCTTGCATTTATATATTTAAACCAAAACAATTAGTTTATAACATGCAGGAAATGTGAAACACAATAAAAATTCCCTAGAGAAAGATAATCTGACCTGAATTTAGTCACAAAGTTGTGAAGAAAGAGAGCAATTTCAAATTTAGCCAAATGAAGTCTTGGACAAAGCCTGCTACCTCTTCCAAATGGCATACAACTTGAGTTATCCAGCAGATCCTGCAAATTGAAGCTCTAATTAATACCGATTATTACATTAAAATTAGTTTTCTTTAAAGACCCTTGCGCCCCAACTTACTTGACCCTCATTTTGCCCGCGCCATGGGTGGAACTTATGAACTTCATAATGGTACTTCTCATATAAATGGGTGCCCTTCAAGAACACAAACACCGTCCATCCTTTTGGAATAGTAAAGTCTGCATTATAGCTAAATACTATTAAATTTTCTGATTCATTCTAAGAAGTAAAAAATAAATAACATCACTATAATGTCAATTTTAAAGCCCGGATAATTCTCAGCATAATTTTTTACTTTGACATCTTGTTTGGTTTCCCTGAAAAGAAGTGCGGTAGGACTAGCTAAACTAAGTGTTTCTTTTATTACCTGCAATTGCAAAAGTTAATTTGGAAGGGCTTATACAGTCAGTGATGTTGAACTAAATGTGTCAACTGTGTACCGCCTTTGAGGGTGATGTATATTGTCAAAAATATAATCTTGAGCTAGATATATTAATTATCGCATAACCATGACATACCAAAATTTTGCTTAGATCTGAAGATATTCATCCACTTATTAAATGTTTTTTTAAAAAAATTGGTTAAGTGTACGTCGTAATAATAATAATAATAATAATAATAATAATAATAATAATAATAATAATAATAATAATAATAATAATAATAATAATAATAATAATAATAAACAACAAGAAAACAAGAACTATTAACTCAGAACTAAGAAAGCTACAGCAATCTTGAGAAACACTATTCTATTCATCTTCAAATTTCCCTTGATTACAATGTGCGCCCATAGGGTCTTTAAATAGAATTAAATACTAAACAATAACTGAAAATAGACTCATCTATTATTAGCTTTAACTACTTAACTAACTGCTTGTTCAAACAAACTCATATCTAACTGATTGTTATCTAACTCAATCCTAACTGTCAGTTTACTAACTGATGCTTAACACCCAGTTTACTAACTATTTGTTTAACTGCTTGCTTGCATGATAAAGGAGGGAGGTGGGAGAAATTATCTCCAATTAACTTGACTTTCTAACACTCCCCCTTAATTTCTACCACTTACAATTTTAGCATTTACAATGCCTAAATTTTGTCTCAAATAATCAAAGGTCTCTTTTGGTAATGCCTTTGTAAATATATCTGCAAGTTGATCTTCAGATCTGCAAAAATCTAGATGGATTTCTCCATTATTCACTAATTCTCTGATAAAGTGAAATCTTGTATCTATGTGCTTGCTCCTCTTGTGAAACACATGATTTTTTTATAAAGCGATTACTGATTTGTTATCACAGAAGATTGGTGTTGACTCCTTCTGTCCCTGTAATAAATCTTTCAATATTCTTCTCATCCATGTTGCTTGACATGCTGCTGATGTGGCTGCAACATACTCTGCTTCAGCTGATGAAAGTGTCACTATAGGCTGCTTTTTGGATGCCCATGTGACCACACCTTTGCCTAAAATAAAGGCATGTCCAGAAGTACTCTTCCTATCATCAACGCTATCTGCAAAATCACTATCTGTAAAACCAATCAAACTAAAATCGTTAGTTGTGGAATATAAAATTCCATAATCTGTAGTACCTGCCACATATCTTAATATCCTTTTTCCAACTTGCCAATGTGAGTCTTTTGGTGACTCCATGAATCTTGAGATTAAGCTAACCCCATAACTGATATCTGGTCTAGTAGCTGTAAGATACATCAAACTACCAACTAGCCTTTTGAATATTGTAGAATCAACATTGGATCCTTTGTCTTCTTTGCTAAGTTTAGTCCCTGTAGCAACTGGTGTAGGTGCTGGTTTACAATTCAGCATCTGAAATCTTTTTAACACATCCTTTGCATACTTTGTTTGACAGATAAATATTCCTTTCTCTGATTGTTCAACTTCTATTCCCAAAAAATACTTCATTAATCCCAAATCTGTCATTTCAAATTCATTCTTCATTGCTGATTTAAAAGTGTCTACAGACAAATTTCCAATAAAAATCAAATCATCAACATATAAACACACAATTAAAATTTGACCTTCTTTGCTGATTTTTGTGTACAAAGTAGGCTCACTATCGCTTCTACTGAATCCTTTGCTTATCATATAAGAATCTATCCTGCTATACCATGCTCTTGGTGCTTGCTTAAGACCATAAAGAGCTTTCTTCAATCTGTAAACTTTTTCTTCATGTCCTTGAACTTCATAACCTGTGGGCTGTTTCACATATACTTCTTCATCTAGAAATCCATTCAAAAAAGCTGATTTTACATCCATTTGATATACATACCAATTATTCTGAGCAGCTATGGATAATACCATTCTTACAGTATCTAATCTAGCAACTGGTGCAAATGTTTCATTATAGTCCACTCCATGTTCTTGTGCAAAACCTTTTGCAACTAACCTTGCTTTGTGCTTTTCAACATTTCCATCTGCATCAAATTTAGTCTTATAAACCCATTTAACTCCAATACAATCCTTACCTTCAGGTAGAGTAGTTAGATCCCATGTTTGATTTTTTTCAATAGCATTCAATTCTTCATCCATTGCTTTTAGCCATTGTTCCTCATTCATTGCTTCTTCATAAGACATAGGGTCATGAGTGAAAAGAGCAAAATTTGAAATCAAATCTAATTTTTCTTCTTCTTGATTGTAAATCTCATTTAAACTTCTCATCTTTTTACCTTTAAATCTTGCTCTTAAAGTAGCAAGAGTTGGATCTGATTCATCACTTACTTGTGAATTTGGAGTAGGGTGACATGCATGACTAGATTCACCTTGTTCAAACCTCTTGGGGGTTCTTGCTGGAGTGTTTGTACCTGTTTGTGTAGAGGATTGTCCACCTTGCAAATTTTGTTCTTCAGAAACTTCTTCATCCTGTGGAATTGGTGCCCCAACAATGATGGTGCTACCATCCCATGCTTCTGCTTCCTTAAATTCAACATCCCTGCTAATAATCACTTGCTTTGAAACTGGGTTATATAACTTATATGCCTTTGATTCTCCAGAATAGCCAATAAAAATGCATTTCTCACCTCTATCATCAAGTTTCTTTCTCAATTTAGATGGGATAAGAGAATATGCTACACAACCAAAAATTCTGAAATGATATACACTATATTTCTTACCATTCCATGCTTCTTGTGGAATTCGATCTCTGACACTCTTTGTTGGGCTTCTATTTAGAATATACACTGCACAAGCTACTGCTTCTGCCCAATATTCATTTGACAAGTGTTTAGCTTTCAACATGCTTCTTGCCATTTCCATGATTGTTTTGTTCTTTCTTTCTGCTACACCATTCTGCTGTGGTGTGTACCTTGTAGTCAACTGTCTTTTGATTCCATGATATCTGCAAAAATCTTGAAATTGATTAGACATATATTCACCACCTCTATCAGATCTGAGTACCTTGATATATCGGCCACTCTGCTTTTCAACCATTGCCTTGAATTCTTTAAACTTTCCAAATGCTTCAGATTTGTTTTTGAGAAAGTAGATCCAAGTCTTTCTGCTAAAGTCATCAATGAATGTTAGAAAATAAGTACTACCTCCAAATGATGGAGTTTGCATTGGTCCACATAAATCACTATGGACTAACTCCAATATTACCTTAGCTCTATATGAGCCTCCTACTGGAAAACTCTCTCTATGTTGTTTTGCCAGAATACAACTGTCACATGAACTTCCTGGCTGTTCTATTGGTGGTAAACCCTTCACCATATTTTTCTTCTGTAACAAATTTAAAGCTCCAAAATGTAAGTGTCTGTACCTTAAGTGCCATAACCATTATTGATCTAGCTGTATGGATTTGTAGTGAGCTTCTTCTTCTCCTTGGATGCACTGAATATGAAGAGGGAACATGCGATTCTTGGTCATCTCCACTTTTCCTATCAACCTGTCACTTGGAACCTTGTCCAATATTGTGCAGACATTATCCATAAAAGATACTCTGTAACCTTTCTGCACTAACTGACCAACACTCAAAAGATTATGTTTTAATCTAGGTACAAAATAAACATCAGGTATAAATCTTCTTTCACCATTCTTGGCCAAAACATTTATGACACCTTTACCCATGACATCTACTGTGATATCATTTCCTAGTTTCACTTCTGATCTTACAGAATCATCAAGACTAGCAAAAAATTCTTTATTTCCTATCATATGATTACTGCATCCACTGTCTAAAAACCAAATATCTTTAGCTTTTTCTTGAGTAACATTACAAGTAAGAAACATGCTTCCGGAATTAGAACTAGATTCATCTGTGTAATTAGCATTCTGATTGTACACATATCCTGGTTTATTTCTGCAGTCACTAGCATAATGACCATATTTCTTGCAATAATAACATTGAACATTAGATTTATCAAACCTTTGAGAACCTTGCTGTGAGTGGTTGTGACCACGTCCTCTGTTGTTGTAGTTTCCTCTACTACTGTAGTTTTTATTGTTCTCATCTTCCTCTGAATTGTTCTTTCCATATCTGCCTCTGCCTCTTCCTCTGAAGCTTGACCTGGCTCTTCCTCTTCCTCTGCCAACTGATACCTGTGACTTGAATGCATTCTCAAGCGAAGAGTTATTCCTATTCATTCTGGATTCATGTGTTAACAAAGAACCCATTAATCCATCTACAGATAATTGTTCCAAATCTTTAGTTTCTTCAATAGCTACTACTATAGCATCGAACTTACTGGGTAAACATCTGAGTACTTTCTCTATAATCTTCTGATCTGTCATCGTTTCTCCATTAGATCTAATCTGATTCACTATATTCAAAACTTGACCCATAAACTGATCTATTGATTCTGATTCATTCATTTGCAAATTTTCAAAAGTTCTTCTTAGAGATTGCAATTTAGCAATTTTTACCTTCGTATTACCTCTATAAGTGGTCTCCAAGATTTTCCATGCCTCTCTGGATCGCGTTGCTGCTGCAACTCTGGAAAATATCGATTCATCCAATCCCTGTTGGATTATAAATAAGGCTTTTGCATCTTTCTTTCTGTTCTCTTTAAGGTGGTCCTTTTGTGCTTGATTTAACGCCAGATGGGCTGCCTCGTCCTGCGGTTCTACAAAACCACTTTCTACCAAATCCCATACATCTTGTGAGCAAAATAAAGTTCACATCTTAATTGCCCAAAAATCGTAATTCTTACCATCGAAAACGGGAATTTGAGGCTGTGAAATATTGTTATATGCTGCCATTTCTTAAGCTTGAATGACTTTCCGGTCACTGTTTCTGACACACAGTCACCGCCGTCGGTTACACTGCCGAGGTCGGTCGCTGAAATCGCCGACGTCGGTTCTTTCTGCCATCGTCGGTCACTTGTTGGTCTGGGGTCGGCCGATGTTGGTCTATAACTGCCGATGTCGGTCTCTGCACTGCCTGCTGGCAATACCTGCGCTTTTCCTTCACCCGACTGCTTCGCTCCCCTTGCTGGCTGCTTTTCTAACCAGGGTTTTCTCTTTCTAACCTGCGCTCTTCTGCCACAACCTGTGCTCTGGCTCTGATACCAATTTGAAGGAAAATATGAATAGAAAATAAACAAGAAAACAAGAACTATTAACTCAGAACTCAGAAAGCTACAGCAATCTTGAGAAACACTATTCTATTCATCTTCAAATTTCCCTTGATTACAATGTGCGCCCATAGGGTCTTTAAATAGAATTAAATACTAAACAATAACTGAAAATAGACTCATCTATTATTAGCTTCAACTACTTAACTAACTGCTTGTTCAAACAAACTCATATCTAACTGATTGTTATCTAACTCAATCCTAACTGTCAGTTTACTAACTGATGCTTAACACCCAGTTTACTAATTGTTTGTTTAACTGCTTGCTTGCATGATAAAGGAGGGAGGTGGGAGAAATTATCTCCAATTAACTTGACTTTCTAACAAATAATAATAATAATAATAATAATAATAATAATAATAATAGTTTGAAAACTGCAGTACTTATTATATATAGTCTTTATTTCTTCTTGTAAAACATAGCATTCCTGTTTTGATTTTGTTCCCCTACAAAATATAGAGTTGCTCCTGATTGATAATATTTTCCAATATATTGGTATTAGAGTTTTAATCTTTTAGGTCTTTTTGAACATAACTACCAAGAGTAGCAACTAATGGATACATCCACCAACATTCGATGAGAAGAATTGTGATGTTTGGTGCATCAAAATGAACATAATATTTTGCTCTGATGTATTTTGGGAGCTAATTGAAGGAGGATATACAGAGGTAGATAATCAAGATACATTCGATGTACTCATACAAAAATGATTCTAATAAAGGAAAATATAAAGAAGGATGCAAAAAACAATTAGCTACATTCAAATGGTTGAGTGATTCAATATTCTCAATGATAGTAACATGAAATAATTCTATGCAAGCATGAGATGTCTTCCATAATGCCTACCAAAGATGTGATAGGTGGACCTGATCAAGCTATAGTTGTCAATAATGATATTTTGAAACCCTACAAATGAAAGAATCTAAGTCAATTAATTATTTTCTTACAAGAACTATGAGCATTGTTAATCAAATCAGGACCGATGAAGATGTTATTGAGGACCATGTGATAATACAGAATGTCATAAAGAGTTTTCCTATGTAATTTCATCCTATTTTACTAGCAATAGAAGAGTCCAAAGACTTAAAATAATTGATTTTTGATGCATTAATGGGTTCATTGCAAACCCATGAACAAAGGTAAATAATACATACAACTCTTCCTTTTTTAAAACCATCAAATCAAATGTGATTGTGAGAGGTAAAGGGAGATAAACTAATAACAAAGGATTCATCAATAGACAAAAATGAGGAAGGCACATCCATTTAAAATCACAAGAGGAAAAGGAAGGAGCAGCAAGACTTCTTGAATAAGTTTTTCATAGATGTATGCCAAATTTAATGTCTAATGCCACTATTGTAAGAAACTATGGGCATTATGAAAGTAATGTAGGAAAGAAAATATGTTATGAATAGATAAAATGCAATTTTTTCTATAGAAAATGAATTTGAATCTGATAGGAATGAAAAGGGTGAAAATTTGTTTATTAATTGCAACATTGTTGAGGAAAGCAACAATGAAATATGGTATTTAGATAATAGCTAAAATAAACACATGATTGGAAAGGAGATATTTAATAGCATAGATGAATCAATAAAATATGAAGTTAAAATAGGAAACAATGGCAAGGTTCATGTTATGGGCAGAATAATTATTTCCATTTGCACCAAACAAGGGGATAAGAGGCAGATTTAGGTTACATATTATGTACTAGGGTTGAATCACAATCTTATAAACATTGGACAACTTGTCCAAAAGGGATATAGAGTTAAATTTCAATATGGAGAATACATAATGTTAGATACAAGTGGTAGTAATAGGTAAATAATAGGTGTTAAAAGGACAAAGAATAGGATGTTTCCATTAAGAATTGCAATGGATCAGTCTAATCTATGGTACCTCAAATATGGTAATTTGAGCTTCAGTGACTTGAATTTTGTTTATAGTAAATAGATGTTAAGAGGACTACCTCTAATTGAACAACCCATTAAAGTTTATGAGGGTTATATATTGGGGAAGCAACACATGAATATTTTTCTTTTGGATAAGTCATGGAGAGTGAAGGCTCCACTTGAGTTGATTCATTCTTATTTGTGTGGTCATGTGAAAAACCTCTCTATCCAAATGTAAATATTTCATCATATTCATAGATTATTTCAGTAGAAATAAATTGGTATACTTATGAAAACATAAATCTAAGGCATTTGATACTTTCAAGAAATATAAGGCCATGGGTGAAAAGGAGAGTGGTCACTATATAAATATCTTGAGAATAGATAGAGAGGGAGAATATATTCAAAATTAATTTATTAAACTTTTGTAAGGTTAATGGGATTAAATAATAATTTATAGTAAGGTACACACTATTAGAAAACATATTAGCAAACACCTGGAGAAATTGGAGATTTTCTCTTATGTGGAATTTAACCATTGCTTTCGAGAAGCAAACACGGCAGTTGATTTCCTTACGAATTATGAAATTAACCAAGTTGAACCCTGCAAGGTTGATAATGGAAGAGAGGTATGGCAAGATTTCCCATCCCTCTCCCTAATCGATTTGGGTTGACCTGTTGTCTCCTTTCTTCCCTTTTGTATTGCTTTTGTCAAAAAGCAATTTAAAAAATAGTATGTTTGGAGGGGAGTTTTTTAGCGACATTTTAGTTTGGTAGAGTCCATAATGATGACAATTTCTCCAGCATAATCTTTCATCATTATCCTTCCAAATCCCCCTCATAAATGTTTGATCGACTGGGAATGAAAATCATTATTGAGATAGTGGCAGTTTTTATTGGAAGGGATGGCAGTTGTACATGGCATGAAGGAGTCGAGAGACTTCCCTCACATGTAATGATTTCCTAGTTTTCTTAGCTTATTTTAGCAGTCTGATAAGAATGTTTGGCCACTACCTTACCTCTTCTTGGTTCCAATGTTTGTTGGTGCTGTCAGAGCTTCTTCCTATGGAGAAAATCATAGAAATCATGATGGCCACACCATGCATTTACGGTGGCATCCAGGGATGGGAGATGGCTTTCAATGACTCAATTTTGAGAGATATTTTGAAGCATTTTTTTTGGATGCCAACAGAAGATGTCTTTAGAGCTATTACATGTGTTCTTAGATAGGAGTTTATGTCATAAATAGTCCATTGCCAAGTTTACTTCAAGATTGTTGTTTTCATGTCAAATTTGATGTATTTGGTCTCTAACTCAAAGATGGTGGCAAGGGTGGTCTCTTTCTATGAGCAGGTAGAGCTCTATGTAGGGTTAGTAAAGAAAATTATTATGCATGATTTATCTCCTCTCCTGAATCTATTGTTTCTAGGCATGGATGGCCTTGGTCTTGTTCCCATAATGGCTTTTAGAGCACTAGAAACTCAGTTTATGGTTCTCTTAGGTTTTGTGGACGTTTTGAGGAGAAATTTTAGTTCATAGGACCCCATGGAAGGGGAGTTTCTATTTATGCCACCCATGGCTTAGTTACAGAGCTCAATCCCAAAAACCTTCCAGATGAGAGAAAATTGACATGATAAGACTTGAGTTGATGTGATGAAAAAGTTGGCTAAATCAGTTTCCAGGGGTCAGATCATTATGCCTCACTAGTTTAACAAATCTTTGATCATGGAAACTGGGTTGGACACTCTTGTTGTCACCAACACCTCTTTGGCATTTAAGTCAGAGTGTAAAGGTCTAAGAAAGTAGATTAAGTCTGAAGTCATGGGTGAGATGGAATATAATGTTTACAGAGGTCACGAGCTCATTTTCTTGGATAACATTGATGATGAGATTCAAGTAGAAGTCAACCTTTGAGGTTTGTTTGAGTCCTTTATTTTTGGTCATTTTGGTTTGATACTCTGTTTGGTCTTGTTTTGGTTTTTTTTGTTTTTTGGCTATGGTTTCACGTATGCCCTAGTTTCTTGGGGTCTCTTGTATGGTTGGTTGTAGTCGACCTTTTTATCATTTTTATAGTTTCAGGTTTATGCATGTGGGCTATTTTTTGTAAAACTTTTTCCTTTGGGTTGGGGGCCTAATAAAACCCCATAATTGTCTAAAAAAATATTATATATTTTTATATTATTATTTTATATTTATGTTATATTATTATTAATATATTTATTATGACTTCAAAAACTTTCAACATAATTATTGTAAGATGAACAGATCGAGTGATGTCACTACTAATGTCAAACAAAATCTTCTTTTTATTCTTCATAACATTGACCATTGCTTCCAACTCTAACAACCATTTACTCATATCTTCCACTATTAACCCTATTTCTCCAACACCATCACCAAATCTCTCAATCTCTCCAAACGTTTTTACAATTACTTCTTCACTACTAGCAACAATTTGATCATACTATCTCTGCTATCATTCTTTAAGGTGACTCATGATTTGTGTCATATCTATCAATTATCCTCAAGTTTCACTATTAAAAATGATCCATTATACATATTTATCAAATGATATCCATCTACTTTTTTATCATTGTCTACATTTTCCTGCATTTTTCAATTTGTTTTCTTACCCATTCTATTGTATCTTCTTTAAAACTTGGGGTGAATGTCATAGGGTATTCACAAAATAAGAAACAAAATTCACTTATTGAAAGAATATTACATATATAAAATAATATATAATGATATATTATGTTATATATAATATAATATAATATAATATATAATAGTATTTAATATATATTATAGAAATATTATGTCTCTAACATAATATATATAATAATATTCATTTTTAATTTATAATTAATGTTATGTAGTTTATAATATTATTTTATATTTATATTATATTATTATATATTATTATGACATCAAAAATAACACAGTTGTTGCAAGTCTAATAGCTCAAGCGATGTGGCTACCAATGTTGACCAAAGTCTTGTTATGGTTCTTCATGAGACAATTTATCAATTACAACTCTAACAGTGGCCTAATCATATCTTCCAATGATATCCCCATTTTAGGGTTTTTTTAAGGACCCCTAGGAAAAGTCTTTGTTTAATTGTTTTGGAAAATATTAAAAAGTTAGTTTTGAAATGAAGTGGAATTGAAGGGAAAGTAGTTTCTTCTCGAAGGTGAATCTTATGTTTTACCAGCTAGTAGTGTCCAGATTTGGTGGATGAAGTACACAGTATTTGGAGAGTGATTAGAGCATGTGGAGATCCTCTAGAGCTTGTGGGCATCATATAGACTCTAAGGACATCATCTAGAGTTTGTGTGCAGTGTCTAAACTCTATGTTCGGTGTCCATGGTTTGTGAATGATGTCTAGAGTTTGTAGATGCCGTATAGAGTCTATGGATGCTATCAAGAGTCTATGGGCTGCATTTAGAGTCTGTGGATGGCATCTAAACTCCATGGATGATGTCTATAGTCTTTGGATTCCATCTAGACTATGTGGATGTTATCTAGGGCCTAGAACACCATTGAGGGTTTGTGGATAGTGTCCACAGTTTGTGAAAAGTGTCTAGACTCTATGGATAGTGTGTAGACTCTATGGATAGTGTCTATAGTTTTATCACAGTGTTCATAGTCTGTGAATGATGTCTTATGTCTATGGATGTCATCTATGATTTATGGATGTTGTTCAGAGCCCTTGGATGCCATTTAAAGCCTATGGATACCATCCAAACACTTTAGATGCCTTCCAGAGTCTATAAATAGTGTCCAAGTTATGTGGACAATGTCTAAAAATTTTGGACAGTGTCTAGAGTGTCTTGATGGCATATAGAATTTGTGGATAGTGTCCAAACTTTATGGACATAATCTCTAGCATGTGAACATTGTCTAGATCCTATAGACACCATCCAGATCTTATGGGTATTGTCCAAAGGCTATGGACATCATCTAGACCATGTGGATGTCATCCAAACTATTGTGGTCACCATCTAAATCATTTAGATGATGTCTAGTCAGTATTTTTGGCATCTACGTCTTTTAGATGGTGCCCAAGATTCATGGGAAATGCCTATATATCCTTGACCCCTTATATCTACTCATTTCTCTCACACACTTAGTATAAACCTTGATCTCATCTTCCACCTTGAACCTCATCCTCTACTCTCAATCTCATAAATGGCTTCCAACCCCATATCTTCTTTCCCCATTCTTAAATTTTTCTATAGAAATATTACTTGCCCCAAAATATTGAGGCTTCTAGAAGATGAGAACTCTTATAGCAACTTGATCGATAGATGTTGTTTAAAATGCCTCATTTATATGCCCTAGTATGAAACATACATGAGTTTGTTGAAATTTCTCATGTCTAGTTACA
The DNA here is from genome assembly GCA_037957365.1 of Torreya grandis. Lineage (NCBI taxonomy): Eukaryota > Viridiplantae > Streptophyta > Pinopsida > Cupressales > Taxaceae > Torreya > Torreya grandis. The sequence continues at coordinate 59,395 of JARHVA010002333.1, forward strand.
AACCTTCTTCTAGATAATTTTCTGTAGACAATGTTAAAACCCTATGGACATCATCTAGTTAATTTAGTCACCATCCAAATCCTATGGATATTATCTAGTATATCTATTCATTGTCTAGACACTGTCGACAGTGTCTAAACCTTATGGATGTTTTTCAATATGTCTAGTCACTATTTAGACCCTGTGGATGTCATACAATTTGTCTTGTCAGTGTCTAGACCATATGGACTATGTCTAGACCATATAGATGGTGTCCAATCTGTTTAGTCACTGTCCAAACCCTGTGAACAATTACTAGACCCTATGGGCATTATCTAGTCTACTTGGTCACCATCCATCCCTGATGGATGCCATCTAAAACCTATGGATACTTTTCATTTATGTTTTCTATTTGGGCCCTTTGGTTTTTACCCTGCCATTGAGTCCATATAGTCATTCAGGTTGGATTGAATTTATGATCTCGATCATCTATGGAATATATTATATATGCAGTGTATAATATATGATGACAAAATAGTGAAAATTTTCATTTGACAGCATGGTGATTTATAGTCAAAATTATGGAATTAATTGTCAATGGTAGGTGATATGAGCTCTAAATCATATTTACAACCCAAATTTTTTGGCGAACCAATGCTCTTTCTGGGTCTGAAAAAATAGCCAAATCATGATTTTAGAAAATGTATTATTCATGAATTAATGAAGATTTTCCACTAAAAAAATTTGCCCATTTTCTCCATTGTAATTTCCAAAATGCTCAAATTATCCAAACATTCCTACAATTACTTCTTCTCTACCCCCAACGATTTGATCCCATGGTCTTCGTTATCACTCTTCACCATCACCCATGATTTGTGTAATGTTTATTAGTTATCCTCAAGTCTCAACATTTCTAAAAGATCAATAACATTTTTCATTTAAATATTTAAAATGATCCATAATGTTTATTTCTCAAATGATATCCAGCAATGTTTCTAGGTATAAATTTTGTCATTGTTTAGGTTTTCTACATTTATTTTCATTCATATTAATTTCTACATTTTTCATATCTTTTTTTTGTTTCCCAATCTATTGTAACTTCTTAAAAACTTGGTTTGAATGTCATAAGGTATTCACAAGATAAGAATCATAATTCACCCATTAAACCAATAAAAAAATTCACTACCTACATCATATTTTGGCCCTTGTACAAGGTATTTAGTCATTATTTACATTTTATATGATCTGGTTTTGTATTGACTTGTGTAATTATTTAAAATATATTTTAAAATTATTTTGATGCTTATTGAAAAGAAATCAAGAAAAAAGTCAAAACCTTAAAACATAAAAATGCCTCTCTACACATTATAGTTGAAAGGAAATTTTAAAATTTTCTTTAGATATAACTAGTTTACCTATAGTTTTTCTAATGAGTCATAACAAAAAATCACAATAGATATACCTTTTACCATGGTAATACATGATGATGTCATAAATAATTAGTAATTAGTAGCGTCTTTTGACCTAAGGCCAAACACATTTTACTTGATGACTTTATTCAGCTTTGAGTCCATTGTCACCACCATGGCAACTTTGTACTCTCTCCACCACTTTACCAACTTGTGAAGGCTCTATAGACTGTAAACTCCTAGGAAGTCATTATGTTAGAAAGGTAGAGTTGGAGCACCGTCACCACCATGGGAAAATCTGTAACATTACCACTAATGCTTAGGCTTCGACCTTCATTTTTGGGCTTTGTATTATCACCCTGTGGCATTTCTAACATTACGTTATCCACAGTCTTGGCATGCCTCACAAATCCCATAATTTATGTCTCCCAAAGGCCTTCAAACCATTGAATAATTAGGTCAGTGAGCAAGCACATAAAATAGTTGAAACTAGGAGGGATGTGGAATGACCACAGGAAATTAGGCATCAAAATGCTCTTCATCATTTATCTACAACCTTTGCATAGCACACCTTACAACATCATCATCATATTTGAAATCCATGTTTTCTAATTATGATTTAAAATGAATATCTAAAAATGAATCTTTGGTGAGTGTCTTGCCATGAAAAACTATGATGGATATATTGACCGTATTAAATTCTTGATGTCAATAAAAGATATGTATTATTAATCTATTGTAAATGGATCACTATTGCACTACGTAACAATCATGCAGCTACATAAATTTTAGGGGACAATTGACAGTAACTCCATATAAAATTGAAATCATTTTTATTTGTTTGCTTGGATTTGTTGGGAGCCACCATGTGGCTCAACCTTATCACCATCGATGTTTTATTTGACAAACTCCCAACAAAAATTTGTTTCATACATTTTATGCTGATTACATACCTAAATAATGGTAGACAATGATGAGGTGTTCAAATTGTCAATTGACAAGTGTGACCTATGGATAAAGGAAGTTTCTTGGATAACATTTAAATCACTGGGAAGTTTAACATTTAGTATATTTTTTTCATCGCTTGTGATCACTTTATTTAATTATATGTATTTCCTCTTAAAATTCACGTGTGACATTATACAATTTATGATTATGAAAAATTATCAACAAGAAATATTATATATTTATATTTATAGTTATATTTATATTTATATTTAATTACATTGATAGGCCTTCCAATAATGACATTTGAGGAGAGAATGACATGAAAATGTTATTATTTAATTATTTAAAAACCAACAACATAAAATAAAATATAAAATATATAAATACAAACAAATTCAAATAAACAAAAATGGGATAAATTGAACTTTCATTTTATATTGTGTAAATAAAATACAATTTTTTTACATTTAACATTTTAAAGATTAATTCTAATTACATATAAAAAATAAATAAATAGATAATATACTATCATAATTTATTTATTTATGGGTAATCTATAATCATAATAATATAGATTTTACCACATCTTCATAATTAATTGTTTTATGGGTAATATATAAATTTTATTGCATTATATTTATAAATAATTACATAATATATAGATTTTACCATAAGTAATCATATTATAACAATGAATTGTAAAATTAAGTTACCATAAAAAATTTATCACATCATAAAAAATATCATCATATGATAATAAATAAACAAATAATTATAACAATAATTAATAATAAAATTTTGAAAATAAATTATAATTAAAAATATTACCACATCATAATAAATAAATAGATAATATACAAATAATCAAAACTCTCATAAATAATCATAATAATAAAATTTATATATTTTACCGCATCATATATATAACTAATCATAATGAAATTGTAAAAATAAACTATCATAAAAAAATATTACTAGATGATAATAAATAAATAAATAATATATTGATAATCATATCTAGGTAATATTTATATTTTATCATATCATAGTTATAATAGATAACCATAATTAAATTATAGGTAATATATAGATTTTATAGTAATATATTTATAAATAATCATATTAATAAAATTTTGAAAATAAATTATCATAAAAAATATCACCACTAAATAAATTATATATATATATATATATATATATATATATATATATATATATAAATATATAATCATAACTAATTTATAAGTTACATAAAGATAAATTGTATAAATCCTAAAAAATATTAGCACATTATAATAAAAAAATAATAACAATGAAATTTAAAAATAAATTATCATAAAAAAAAATATTGCCACATCATGATAAATAAATAATAAACATATAATCATAACAATGAAATTTTAAAAATAAATTAGCCTAAAAAATATTGTCACATCATAATAAATAAATATATAATATACATATAATCATAACTAATTTTAATAATCATAAAAATGAAATTTGAAAAATAAATTATCATAAAAAATATTGCCACATCATGATAAGTAAATAATATACATATAATTACAATTAATTTATAAGTTATATATATATATATGTGTGTATATATATATATATGTGTGTGTGTGTGTGTGTGTGTGTGTGTGTGTATATGTATATATATATATATATATATATATATATATATATATGTATGTGTGTGTGTGTGTGTGTATATGTATATATATATATATATATATATATATGTATATATGTGTATATGTATATATGTGTATATATATATATATATATATATATATATATATATATATATATATGTATATGTATATATGTGTATATATATATATATATATATATATATATATATATATATATATATATATATATATTACCACATTTTATTTATAAATAACCATAAAAATGAAATTGTAGAAATAAATTATCATAAAAAATATTACCAAAGTATGATAAATAAATAAATAAATAATATAAAATAATTATAAATAATTTATTGGTAATATATAGATTCTACCACATACATCATATCATGCCTGGTCAATTGCATTAAATATCTATATTAAGTATTTTTTATGAACAATAAATATTTACTACTGATAATATCATTCTCTAGGAACTCACAATTGAATATGATATAGGTGCCTCAAGAATGATATTTATCGATGTATTTTACATAGATTTATCTAAGATATCTATACTAGTATATATTATAATATAATATATAATATAAAATATAATGTTATATTATTATTTCTACATATAATATTATTTAATATATAATATATTATAGAAATATTATGTTAGTATTATAATATTATGTATTTTATATTGTTATTTTATATTTATATTATATATTATTACGATGTCAAAAACCCTTAGCAAAATGATTGCAAGATGAAAAACTTGGTCAGTACGCTTGCCATTGATGTTAAATCAATTCTTCTTATGGTTCATGATGGGACCAACCATTGCTTTCAACTATGGCGGTTGCCTACTTGTATCTTCCATCCTTAGCCCCATTTTTTCTCCAATGTTGTTGCCAAATCCTTCAACCTCTCCAAAATTTTCTACAATTACTTTTTTGCTACCAACAAAAATTTAATCCCATAATCTCCTCTATCACTCTTCACCAACACCTATGATTTATGTTGTATCTGTTAATTATCCTCAAGTCCAAACATTCTTGTAATTTAAATGACATTATTTGTTTTACTATAAAAAAGGATCCATAATGTATATTTCTCAAATGATGTCTAGAAAATTTTCTTGGTATAAATTTTGTCATTGTCTATTTTTTCTACGTCGATTTTCAATCATATTAAATTTTTTAATTTTAGTTTATTTTTTCTTACCCATTATAATTTAACTTCTTAAAACCTTGGTTTGAATGTAATATGGTATTCACAAAATAAAAATCATAATTCATCCATTGAAAAAATATTGCCAACAAAAAGTATTACTTACATACATAAAATAATGTAATATAATATAGAATATAAAATTATATGAATTTGAGGGGAGGAAATGATTTATAGAAACTTGGAGATCTCCAATGAGGAGATGAAGATTCATCCTCCATTAATGGTGTTTTAGGTTTTTTCTAAGTGGTTTGCCTTAGTTACTTTTGCTTCCTTTGTGATTCATGTTCTTCTTTCCTTGGTGAAATTGGTGGTATTTTAATCTAATACTCTCTTAAACATGTTTTAGCATTTAAATATGTGTTTTGAATTGTGTTTATTTGGTTGAACCTGTACATGCATCCCTCCACAATCACCCATCTCGTAGCCTTTGGTTTTTTTGAAGGGGCATGAATTAATTATAAATTTTTATATAAACCTTTAGAATTAATGACCTCAAACATGTAGAGAATGATGAAAATGGTGGCCCTAATGGGCCATTTAATTCTATATCAAGTGATAATATTTACAATAATAAGGGTGGTATACCTAGCCTATCTCAAGTGGAAGAAGAAGCATCTGGTCTGCCAAAAACTATTTAGTGAAATCTTATGACATGAGGAAGTGGAAAATCATTTAGGAGTATAATTTGGGGCAAGCTACAAGGATCATGAAAATAGGAGTATGATGAAGGCAAAATCGGTAAGCACCCTAGCCCTACTAAGACCCTGACTATTGTGCCAAATGCTTCCATGGAACTTGATCTTTAGGAGGAGGAAATCAAGTTTAAAAATGTTAGGATTTTTTGTTTGTTTAAACAATAATTCTCTCTCTTCTAGAATTTTTTTAATAACTGGCTCAACTCTGTTTGGGTTAATAAATTGGGTTTGTATATTAGTTTCTGTTGAATGATATAATAAGGTGTTTTTATTATTTTATTTAAAATTTCCAACATGTAGTGTATGACTATTAGCAAACCCTTGTGGAATGTTGGCTAGTGTATTTTGAAGGTTGTCTCATGGAGCCTAGATATGGGCTACAATGAACTCATCTTTAAAAATACTCCAAGATGGGTAGACATTTAAGGAGTATCGATACAACTATAAAAGTTTTTTCCATAGGTAATGAAACCCCTTGAAGAAGTCCTGAGAATTAAGGATACTAGGAGGTTGCTAGCCCATATGAATGCTAAGATTTTAATAGCTCTAGAACCCATAGACTTCTTTTTGGATTCCCATAATTTCAAAATTAAAAGGAACTCCTACAATTATGATCTCAAAGGGTTGGGTGGCCTAAACACTTGTTTATTTTGTAAAAAACATGGGCATCTCAAGAAAAACTACCCAATGTTGGTAAACAAGGAAAATATGTATAACAAACAAAAAGAGAAAGATGCCCCAAAAAATGATTTAGTGCTAGATGATTTTTAGGTCTTTTAAAACCCCTTGTTTAATAGTGAACCACTAAAAGGTAGTACCCCCCAAAAGAGGCTATTGAGAGTGTCGACTCAAAGGTTCCTAAGGATCTAGGATAAGAAGCATCTCTCCTCACTCTTTATTTTCCTAATTCCCCACCTCTTTTTATTGGTGATTTGACTCCCTTGACAAATGTGATCAATTATCTATCAGATAATTTGGATGATGACTTTCTTGAATAGAAAACATTTTAAAACTCTCCCTCTAAGGGATACATGGTTCTGCTAGCTGAAACCCCTACTATTCAAATTTTGAACCCTGACAACATGCCCCCAGACAATCTAAGAAAATTTAAAAGTGGAGATTCCCCTATGGTTATTTATTTGAAGAAAGAAAGACCTGATAAGTTTGGTTATGAGATGGAGGTATTAGTGAGTGCTCCCCTAACTCATAAAGACACAAATGTTGTTGAGAACTAGATCTCTAAAGGGGGTGGAAAATATTTAAAATAGAGTTGGGATCTACCCTAATGGATCACTCTTCATTCAAGATAATAAAAAATGAAAATATCCCTGTTGTGGTAGTGTTGACCCTTCTCTAAAATAAAGGGTAAGGAAAATAAAGTTCTGGACTGTTTCAAACAAATATATAATAGTGGGGGTAATCCCCATGGTCAATCTAATTGACCCCTCTCTACTCCCCCTAGGTTTTTTGTCTAGATCATAAGTTATAATTTTAGGGGTTTGGAATCCCTGGATGAAAAACCAATTATGAGATAATTTAGACATTCAAGAGAAAATCTAGGCATTATATGTCTTTAAGGTAAGGCTATTGGATGTTGGTTTGCCTTAGTCTTAACTTTCATTTGGCCTAATACTCCTTAGTTTTCCATTAACCATCAAAGAGAAAAAAGAGGGGATTATATCTTGATCATCTCTAACCTAAAGGAATACATTATTTACCATGTTTTTGTTTTTTTAATAGAGTTATTTGGGTCCTACTCGAAAACCAAAAATAGTGCTTTAGAATATGTAACATATATGCTCCTAATGACTATAGAGACCGCTTTGATCTATGGAATTGGCTGGATACCAACCTAAAAAAATTCCCTTGGATCTTTAGAGGAGACTTTAACATGGTAGAATAAAAAGAGGATAATATTGGAGGTGACCGTCAGGCTTGGATAGATAATGAGCTATTTTTATTGTCTAAATTCAAAAGAATGCACAAAATTTTAAACCCACTTAAAAAAGGGAAAAATCTAAGTATGGGAATCTAGTTTACCCAGTTTAATAATAGAAGGAAGTACTCCAAACATGATAGGTTCTATTTAAATAAGGACTCACTAATTGTGGCCCCTAATAAGGATGGAAATGTGGTGACTATTTTGCCCTATACAATTTATGATCACCATCACATTGAAATGGCATTTTCACTGAATCTTGAGGTGAATAAAGATACCCCAACTTTCAAAGGACTTTATAAGTTTCATGTGTCCCACTTGACTGATCAAGTGTGTTTGGAGGGTCTTCAATCTTTGTGGAATATTGGGAAATTTGCCTACAGCTTGAAGTCTATAATTTATCAACAGAAGTCTTGCATGGAAGTCACCAAAAACTTTGCTAGAATGTATGGATAGATTAAAGCTAAAAGGTGTAGAAAAGCTATAAGGGATACCCAATAAAAGCTAATACATGTTGAAAACTCTCTCCAATTTGACCCGTCTAATGGTAAATTTCTTGAAGAGCTTAATCTCCTAAAACATCAAGTTAGATAGTCCCAAAATTACCTTGCCAGGGGGCATAGATCTGCTCAAGAATACCTTCGCTAAAACTTGGTGACAGATGTTCTAAATTTTTATTCATATTCTTGAAATTTAAGCACAAAATAATCAAAATAAATGGTATCAAATTTCATTGATAGATTATTCAAGATTCCTCCAGCATAAAAGAAGCTTTTTATGAGTTTTATTCTATTCTATTCCTTTCTGATGGCTCCAATGAACTCATTGAGTAGAATAGGGTAATTTGTGATGTTTGCATTCCAAAAAAGGTGACACAAGTCTAGGTGAGTTCCCTTTATGCCAATATTATGTTGGATGAAATAAGATCTACCATTAATTTGCTCAAGAATGATAAAGCACCTGGAATAGATGGTTTCCCTATTGAATTATGCAAGGCCAATAAAGAGTGGTTGGATAAAGACTACTAGAGGTCTTTAATGAAGCTATTGATGTTTGCATTCTTGGACTAGATATCAATAGAGGGGTCATTAAACTCATACCTAAGGATGGTAACCTCTCCTTGGTTAAAAATTGGAGACCAATCACCCTCCTCAATGTTTCTTATAAGATTTTAGCAAAGAGACTTTCCTCTCTACTACCCGCTATAGTTTTTGAGACTCAAACTAATTTCATTGAAGGAAAATACATCTCAGATAAATTGATCACAAGTTGGGAAGGGATGTACTGGGCCCAGGATTTTAATCATGATACATGCATGATTCTGACTGACTTTGAGAATCATACAATAGAATTGAATGGCCCTTCATTGAGAGAGTGCTTCAATACTTTGGTTCCTAGGATAAGTTTTGTATAATGATTAATGTTCTCTTCAAAGATGCTTTAGTTTTCATTGAAGTTAATAGGGAATTAATTGAATCACTGAATCTTTAATGTTCCATTAAATAAGGATTTCCTCTTGTGCATTCACTCTTTGTTTTGACTACCTAAGCATTGCATTATCTTCTTAGATTTTCTGATATTGGACCACCCATCAAAGGAATCTCTTTTCCCAATGGTGAAATTCTTATTGATGTCCTATTTGTTGATGACACTTCCTTATTTATCACAATAGAGTAAAATAACTTGACAAAGGTTGAAACTAGACTAGATATATATTATCTTGCCTCTGGGTCTAAGGTGGTAATGCATAAATCTCATATACTATGTTCGAAAGAAAATCCTCATGATTGGATATCAAAATTTGGGTATAAATTAAAAGGATAAAATAAAATGGTCATATATCTAGGTATCCCCTTCATACTCACACCTTCTTTAAAACTCATGTGGGAATTGATATTCAACAAAATCACTAAGAAAATTTTAAAGTGGTAGGGGCACCTACTTTCCTTACCTAGGTGGATTCAAGTATGTGAAAAGGTTCTCTCACCATATAGTATTTATTATGCCTCTTTTTGTCTATTCAACAAATCTTAGATTAACATGCTCCATAGGATCATAAGATATTTTATGTGGTTGGATGGGAAAGGAGTGAAGAAAAGACATGCAGTCTCTTGGAAATTTTACTCGAAGCCAAAAAATATTGGGGGCCTGGGTCTAAAATATCTTAGGTTATAGGGTATAACCCTGGTAGTGAAATGGATCATAAGATAATTTAAAAGAGATGAGCCCTAGAAATTATTGGTTAGTAATAATATATTGAGGGGCTTTCCTAAAGGAAAACCTTTTTGGAAACGATTGAACATTACCAATCTACTCATTGGTCCCTTTTCTATCAAATTAGTTGGATCACATATCTTTTCTTATATTTGGTCATCTTGGGCTATTGTTAAACCCTCCATCATAGCTAATCACATTTTTAATTAGTTTGGGACATGTTGTTAGGGGTACATATCTATATGGTGGAACTTGACTATCAACAGGAGAACACTTGCCCTCACCAAGGGCTACTCTCCCCTTGAATGGCTCATTAAGGGTTTGAGGGAGTTCAAGGATCTCTATTCTCATTCTGATTCAACTTCTTGGTCAAAAATTAGAACCAAATTTAAAATTCTTACCATCGAATGTATAACTTTCACTCTTCTTCAAAAAAAATTTAGGGGAAGAATAATGTTGTCTTCATGGATGACGAGGGTGAGTTTCAAGACAGTGTGATGTGGATAAAAGGCCCCAATCTATTTGAGTTCTCCACTCAAATTATTTACATCAATCTATCCTTTTCAAAAGTCCCCTTCCTCACCCTTAATCGTATTTGGTCTGATTATGGTCCTCTAAGTGCTTGGTCTTTTATATTTAATGTTATTTGGGTCTATGGGCTTGAACCAAAAAATTCCTATTTTTGGTGGTTGTTAATGTATAATAAGTTGGTTGTTGGTTTTGTTTTTAGTAAATGTGGTTATGCCCAATCTTACTATTCTTTTTATAGTGAGATTGAAATTATTGAACATGTCTTTTTCTCTTATCCATATGCGTTTAACATGTGGAAAAGTTGTCTTAAGTGTTGGAATGTGATCTTTGAATGTGACATTGGTTAGATACACATTAATTTTTTTAATGTATGTGCTAAATTTAAAGTAATCCCTTCTTTCATAAACTTTGGCTTGTTTTTTCAATTGATATTTTTAGGTTTTTGTGGAAGTAAAGGAACTTAGACGTATTCCAACATAAGGCTAGGGTGCTTTCAGACTTCTCAGTGGAAGTCATTATTCATCTTGTCTCTTTGTATATTTTCCTTAAATTAAAGTGTCATAGGATTAGTTGTAATAGTTTATTAGAATAGGAATGCTCAAAATTACCTCTGACTACTTGATCAACTCTGGTAAGTACCTCCAACTAAGCCCTCACCTATATTGGGTGATATGCCATCATTCAATTGTTGAAATAAAGATAACTGAGCTTGAGTGGGATTGTATAAAGGACTCATACTTAGACCAAGATGAGAACCCTTTGAAGGAATGGGTGAACTCATTATAATCTAGTAAGAATGGGTTTGATAGATGGCTATTGGCAAATGAAGATATGGTAAGGGATGTGCATAAAGATGAACTAGTCAATTGCATTATTAAAGAAGCACATAAATCCTTTACCCCATTGATTTGAATCTTAACCTACGATATTTTGAAAATAATGATGAAATAACTTATTCTTCTTCAAGATCTACCCCCATGATATAAGATGAGGATGCACAGAAGGATGTATGGAAGCTTATTGATGACAATATGAATGCATTTTTTTAGAAATTAGAAAAGCTTATAGAAATAGGTGGTTTGGTAGATTTGGAAAATGTTTTGGACTATTTTTAGACTATGTTAAGACAAATAACATGAAAATTTTACTAAAAAGGGTTGATAAGTATTCTCCACAGTTGGCTATAGGATAGCACTAGATGGGACCTAATGGAAACAAAGACTTTTCAAAGGGACCTATCAATGTGGACTCAAATGATGAATGTGAAATGGACTAGGCCACTATTTGAAGGGCATCAGATGTTTAAATTTTTATGTGCCACCTTTGGGGTGGTGGTTCCTTAGTATTTCATGTTCTGTTTCTTTTTCTACTATTTTTTGGGCCACCTATATGGGGCTAGTTTTTATATTGTGTTATCAGTTAATATGGTTTGATATGATGGGGGGATGCCCCCATAACTAGATATTTTATTTTTGGAACTCAATAACTATTTTTTGCATCATCTATGCTTATATTTTGGAATTAATTTTACAATATAAAAAATATATAATATTATATTATTATTTATATATAATATTATTTAATATGTAGTATGTTATAAATATTTTAAGTTTATATTATAATATATATAAACATTGATTTTCTTATATTTAGTTAATATTGTGTATTTTATAATTTCATTTTATATTAATATTATATTACTATGCAATCAAAAACCCTCAACACTGTAATAGTAGGCTGAACAAATCAAGCAATGTGGCCACCAATGTCAAACTAAATCTTCTTATTATTCCTCATGGGCATGTTTGTTGCTTCCAACTCTAGTATCGACCTACTCATATCTCTTAGGGTTAACCCCATTATCTCCAATGTCATTATTAAATCCCTCAACCTCTACAAGCTTTTCTATAATTAATTTTATGTTGCGATCAATGATTTGATCCTGAAATCTTTACAATTAATGATTTGATCCTGAAATCTGTATGATCACTCTTCACCATCCCCAAAGATTTGTGTGTTATTTATTGATTATCTTTAAGTCTCAACATTCTTGGAAGTTAAATGGTATTGTTCATTTCACTATATAAAATGATCCATAATGTATATTTCTCAAATGATGTCCAATAATTTTTCCAAGTATAAATTTTGTCATTGTATAGGATTTTCTAAGTTAGTTTTCATTCATATTTATTTTTTTATTTTTTTAAAAATTACTTAACCATTCTATAGTAACTTATTAAAAACATGGTTTAAATGTCATAGTATGTTCACAATATAAGAATCAACATTCACCCATTGAATCAATCAACATTTCATTTCCTACATCATAGTCTAGCCCTTGTACAAGGTATTTAGGACCATTATTTACAACTTCCATGCTCTATTTTTGTATTGGTTTGTGAAATAATTTAAAATGCATTTTTGAGAGGATTCTAATGCTTACTTAGGAGAAATAAATAAATAATAATCAAAATCCCAAAAATATATAAATACCTCTTTGTGCATTATAGTCGACATGAAATTTTAATGCCTACCCTAGATATAAATAATTTACCTAAAGTTTCTTTGGTGAATCACAATAAGACACCACATAAAATATACCTTTTACCACAATAACATACGATGAAATCATAAATCTCTAGCATTTGGGTAATTTTTTTTTACCTTAGGCTAGATAACCTTTACCTAATGACTATGTTCAGCTTTGAGTCCACTACCGCCAACATGGAGACTTTGTACTCCCTCCACCACTTTATCAACTTATGAAGGTTGTGCAAACTAGACCACCCCTAGGAATCCACTTTATTAGAAAAGTGGAGCTACATCCATCATTTTTACTAATGGGCAAATATTTATCATTGTTATTGGCCGTTGGGCTTTAGCCTTCATTGGAGAGAGGTTCAATTTGGAATTAGACCTACAGCCACATAGTTAGCAATGTCTATATACCACAAATTATTAATAGATATAATAAAATAATGTTTATCCATAAAAAAATAATCTATAATAGAACCATGTTTATAATATGTTAGTCAAGATAAAAAAATCTATTACTGTGTTTTCCTTACCTAGTCTATCTACAATAGTGATATTGAACTCTTACAAAATTAATAACCATATAACTATGTGGCCACTAACTGCTAGTTTTTTCATTAAATACTTTGTGGTAGTATGATCAGTGTGTATATAAACAACATTAACTATTATAGAATGTATAATTTTATTGATGGCATAGAAAAATACAAGAAATAATTTCTCTATCACAATGTAGTTAAGATTTTCACCTTGAAGGTCATTCTTGACAAATTGTATGGCATAACTTAAGGATCCTTCTTTATATCTTACGATAGCTCCCAATGTGTTGTTAGATGCATATGTATGGATGTATAAGGGAAGCTTCTAATCTTATGCACATAGCACTGGATTTGATACTAGTAGGTTTTTTCCATTCTTAAAATGCTTTTTCACATGAAGGATTCAATACAAATTAACATCTTTAGAAAGTAAAAAAAACAAATGTGTTTTTATTCTTACAAAATATTTGATAAACATATAATAGTAACCAAAATGTCTTATAAAATTTCTAACATCCTTTAATTTTCATGGAGTTGGTATATATTTTTATTACTTCTATCTTGCCAAGATCAAATTCTAATCATGTGGGTGAGATGTGATGTCATGTTACTATTAATTTTATCATTAGCATATAATATTTTGCATGACTTAGAAACATAGGTTATCTTGGCAAGGTTGAAGGAGTTTATTGATATTCTATTTGGATTTTTAATAAGTCTCCATAAATAGTGAATTCATCCATGTAGACCTCGACATAATCATGGGATAAAGTAGAAAAGATGCTTAGAAGAACCATTTGAAAGGTAGTTGGAGTATTACATAATCAAAATGGAAGTAAAAAGTATCTATAGGTACCCAAAGGACATGTGAATGTTGTTTTATCTTGGTCCTTGAGAGATATTCTACTTTTATTATAGCAACTAAATCCATCAAAAAAGGAGAAGTATTTCTTTCCTGCCAACATGCCAAGCACTTGATCGATAAAAGGGAGAAGAAAGTGGTATTTCCTCATGGTTGTGTTTAGTTCTCTATAGTTTATATTTATATTCCACTTGCCTCCTTTTTTAGGCATAGTTACAAGTGGATAAATCCATTGACTATCTAATAATGGATAGATAAATACAACATCTAGGAGTTTTAATAATTTTGTTTTAGCTATGTCTTTGACAACAAGATTCATTCCTCTTTGTAGTTGGTGCATAGGTTTGCATTCCTCCTGGATATAGATATGGTGGGTGCATAAATCAAGGTGAATGCCTCTCATATATTATTCCCAATTGAAATCAGTTTTATGCTTTTGAAGCATGGATAAAAGGTAATTTTCTTGTTTAGAATTAAGCTTGTTATTGATGTTTAGAAGGTGTCTAATAGGATTTTTACTTGTTTGGACAAGGATATCATGGATTCTAGGCTTCCTACCAATGGGCTAAGATTCTAATGCTATGGTATTAGCTAATGAAAAATGTCTCCCCCACTAATGAAGGTTCCTTCTATTGGAATAACTTTGGATAGGGGACATGGTAGGTATTATAATATGTCTTCAATTGGACTAGTCTAATATGTGTTTTGTAATGATTTTGAAATGATTGTGTCATCCTCTTGGAATTTAATGTGTGGGATAAACTATATTGTGAATAAATTTTATAATGATACTTGATTAGTGTCCTCATCTTTTATCCATCCATTTTTTTCTTTACTTGAGGGTTGGGTTGGTGGATAGAGAACTAGTTTCTTAGTAGTGTTATCATTATAAATCAATATGTTCAATAATCTATAGCCAATGAATGCATCAGTTGTGGCCATCCATGGTCTTCCAAGGATGAGTGGGTATCTTCCTAGATTGGATTTGGGATACAAGATGATAAAATACTCTAGATACTCCCATGAATCTATTATAATAACCAAGTTTTCTATAGCTCCTCATGGTTTAAATGTGGACCTATTTTTCATTTGTAGAATGGTGGGACTTGGGTGTATACCTATTATACCAAGTTTTTGAATGGTTTATTTTAACATTACATTGATGGTGGATCCTAATTCTATCAAGGTATTTTTTATTAGGGTACCATAAACATGGATGTTCACTACTGGACTACCTATGTTGGATTATTTCGGTGGGACTATATTTCCTAGCATGATATCGACAAGTTTCCCAACCACTTGGACAATCTTTGGATCTTTTTTTTCCTAACTAGATCTCTTTAAGAATAGTTCCTAGATAGCCTTAGTGTATATTGAGACATCATCCATAGCCTAAAATGCATTTTTAAGTTGTCCTATAAAGTCAAGTTTAAAATATTTTTCATATTTTTAGACGTTTAATATTTCATGAAAATGAGGGTTATCATGACATTATTTACTTATATATGTGGTTAGTTCAAGGGTTTGGTTGGATTACATAGATGTGAATTAGTGATGGTGTCATGAGTGTCATTGGAGACCTCTTCAATAGGTTATGTAATCATAGTTGAGGTGGTTTGTTAAAAGATTCACCCTAAACAAAGGTGTACTTCATCTATATCTCCATTGAGTGAGTTATTACATTGAGTATCTTAGGCTATTTGTTTTTAACCTAAACAGGGTGAATTTTTTTGACGAGATTATCAACCCTCTTGGTCACTTTATCTACCATGAGTAACCAAAGTTATATGCATCCTGGCCTCAGATTAGGGTCTATGTGGAAATAGACTTGCCAAATATCTCAAAGAGTCCATTGATATTCGAGTGGGTAATAATCAATTCTATCAGTTTGCATTCTATATTAACCTCTTGAACACTTGCTTCAAGAGCCATGATATGGATCACATGATTAGAGAATGTCCTCTAATGGTCCCCACTCCTTCAGTCCCTCAAGACAAAAGTGGTTCTCATGCAAAACCCCAATCCTTTAATGGGTCAACCATGGTTTCTAATAGGAAAAATAATGTTTCTCATGGTAATGGTAGACCTCAACCAGCTATTTACTAACCCATAGGGGGTCTAAACTCCTCATCTCCTACTATTAAAGTTCTTATGTCATCACAAGTTAAACCCCCACCTCCCATATCTCGATTCCCATAGGAGATCAATCATATTTTTTTGTACCTATCTCCTTTTCCTAATGTTCCTTTGTCACAACCCCTTTAAAGGGTCTGTTGTAATGTTGTTATCATTGATGTCAAAAGGGTGCATCATGTAAAGGCATAATGGTCAATGATGTCAAAGTTTTGTTTGATCAAATGTTTGAGCATGGTAGTGGCATAAAGAGAGTGTTAATCAGTGAGTGAGTATTGTGGATATGAGTTTCCTATTAAGAGTGTGTTCTTAGTTGGCATCATGATATTATAAAATATGATTAGTGATCAAGGTTGATGTTGTCATGAGAGAATTTGAAGGCAAGAGAGAATTTGAAGGCAAATAATATATTATGGTTGCATGAAAGTACAAATCATTGGTGTCAAAATTGATGTTAAGGTTGATGTCAAAGGTTTATCATGTCAATATTGACTGTGTGTGATATCAAGAAGTATCTTGTGATGGGAGGTTTCATGTCAAAGGTGTTCAAGTGTATGAAAGAGACATGTCAAGTCATATGAAGCTTGATCATGTGGTTTTAGGTTTATATAATGATGTGGAAGATTATTATCATTAGAAAGAGAATGGTGTACTAATATTAGTGTGTTATGATGTCTTACGTATACTTTTTTGATGTTTTTTTGAGGTCATGACATGGAAGGAACAGGTCAAGGTGTCATGTGCATTGGAAGCTTGATCCTAGTCATGACATGGTGAATGTATGAGCTAGTGGCAAGATGATGTGAGTAAACTCAGGCATGTGAAATGTTGTGAAGGTTATGTGAGCATGAGAATGAGGTGTAGATGCACTCAAAAGTTTTTCAAAGTGAATCTTTGAAGGTAGGTCCTTCAATCTTGGTCTACACCTAGACCATTCTTTAGCCCTGCCTACCTTAATGAGGCATGAGGATTAGATTTCAAGGTGAATGTGTGAAAGAGATCATGGATAGAGGTATTTTAAGTTTTTTAAATATTTATCATGAATTATAAGGTTATGGTTTGCAAGAAAAGGCATGAAAAGTGGTTTTAAGGTCTCTCAATTGCATAGAATGAAGGTATACAAACCTGAGAAGGAATTTTACATGTTCATTGGCATGTGTAACCTCTGCATGGGAACTTGATCTATTAAGGAGAGATGCATAAGATTAATATCTAATATCTACAAGCATTGGTTTTAGATTTAAGGGTCAGTCCTTTATGAATAATCATTAACACCGAAACCTATGTTAAACCTCCCTAAAACCCTAATAAGGATCCAATGTGAAATATCTTATTAAAAAGCCTAGAATAGTCCAAAATCCTATTAAAAAATATTATATCATGTATTCAACTCTCCTAGGTACCTCTAAATGTTGGTGGTTAGTCAAATGAGAGAGAAAATACATAATTACAAGCTTATTTGTCAAGAAATTATTGTAGCTCTCAAAAGTTGTATTGGTAAAGAAGAGAAAATTAATGGAATAATGAGATAAATACTAATAATAAATTTATATGATGGTTTATGGATAGGTTTAAACCTTCAATTGTGATAAATTGGTCATCCACATTAGCAAGTCCTAGATAGACCTAAAGGTGTAAACAGTGATCAACCTAGGTAGATATGAGAAGATGGATTTAAGGGTATACGCATGTCAGATTAATGAAAGAAAAAAGAGAATTAAGAGTTTATTTATGAATTTTAATTCATTTTCATGCTTTGAATATGTTTTTAATGTTAGTGAATATGGTGAAAAATTGCTCACAAAATGACTTGTCTAGTTCAGATAACACTATGATATAGGGTCAAGAAATTGGTCTACAAGACCAATATTTGGCATTAGACCATATGAATTTTCCATTTTATAATGATATATATATATATATATATATATATATATATATATATATATATATATATATATATATATATATATATATATATCATAATACCATTTAAATTCATCAATATTCATGACAAGTGTAAATAGAGGTGTTGAAGGTCTAAGTCACTGTGACTGGTCCTTGAGGTAAATTGGTAGTTTGAGTAAGTTGCATAAATGTTATTGATCCTTTATCTCCTGAGTGTAAGTGTTAAAATAACTTGGTGACGACCTTTATGTCATGTAAAAACCTATATAAATGTTTTATTTGTTAGATTTAAATAGTTTAATGTTGTTTAAGCTTCATTTTTCAAGACAAACTTTTAAGGCACACAGGCCTAATAGGGTAGTTTATCCTTAAGAAGCTCTCATGGTATGAACAAAAGATAAATGTATAAACAAGCATATAAGAGGTTAGTAAAATTCATTGACTAAGTGATTTAAGTAATTTAAATTGTTTTATAAATCCATATGGGCCCAAGAAGATCAATATTTGGTGTTAAGAGGACAAACCTAATGATATTAGGTCTCCATGAAGCTTAAAAGAGAAATGAGGCCTAATTGAGTTGTTGCAAACCAAAAGGGGTCCAAATATCATTTTAATTATACAAAAAATATTTTATAATACCTATTATATGGATTACCTAAGAGTTTGAAGGTGTGTGGCTGACCAAGTAGTCTGTGCGTAAGAGTATTATATATAAGCAGGGCATTTTAGGACTATTTGAACAAGGAGAGAGTAAGAAAATTGATTGATAAATAAATAAGCCTAAGTAGGTTAGGTAACATGTTTTAAACCCTTAGGAGAGATAAAATAATCATTTCATGAAGATAATACATGTGTTATGTAGTTGAATATCAAGGTTATATGACCTATTCAGTCTTGAAGAGGACTAGCTGAGCGAAGAAGCCTAGAGACAATTTTAAGAGAGATCAAGTGGAGTAAAGTTGAAGGAGTGGTCATAATATGTTGATACGATATTAAAGTTGCATCAGAGATGTGTTCTTGATGTATTACAATGTATATATTTTAGATAGAGTAGTTAGAGAGCTAAGTGGAAGAGTAGAAGAAAGAAGTGTGATTGGCTAAGTTGGTGCTTGGTCAAAGAGAGAGTTAAAGCTTACTTATAGGTTGGTGCTTGAATAAATGTTCTTGGATAATTTTATTCTTGGTCAAGAGGTATTTACATCTACCTTTTAGGCTAGTTCTTGAAGAGGTGTCCTTTGATTGAGTTGGTGTTTAGTCATAGGGGTTTGTAGCCTCATAGATGGTGGGTGCTTGCTAAAGTCAAGTGGTTGCTTGATAAATTTGGGGTTATTGCTTCATGTTGGGTTAGTGCTCAACTAAATTTCATACATTGTCTTATAGGATATTTTTTCTAGGATTTGTTTTAGTGGGTTGTATTCCCCATGAGGTTTTCCCACATATGTTATGTGTTATCTTTTCTGATGCTCATGTGATTGGTTTCTAATGCATTGTTAGATCACTAAGTTACTTTGAATGATTAAGGATAATTTATTTAACTTTTTTGATGACTGATTTAATCCCCACCTCACTCTTAACCATTATGCTTTCAATAGGTGAATGATTCAATTCATATCAAGGGCTTGTAACCCTCAATTGAAAGGCTATTATAAACCACTCATGTTGTCCCTCTCCCTCTGTAGATGAGGATTATGTGCCAAATTAAAGGAAACCCTTCAAGCTTGGATACTTTTATCTTCCATGATCAGATTTCAATTTGTTTACATCCCTCTCTGACCTCTTTGAGATAAATGATATGAATTTAGATGTTTCCCAATGATAATTTATTCCTAGAATGTTTGAGGACTCATTGATCTAATTCATAAGTATACAATCAGGAAAAAAATTCATCATTTTAGTCACATGAAATTTTTATGCATGCAATAAGTCAAAATTTATAGCTTTTTGCTTCAATCTATAGCTCACACTATCTATCCTAGGGCCCTTTGTCATGCCACCTATCATGATTCTGGCCATGGGGGAGTTATCAACCTACTAAGACTTAACATATCTGAAAATATCATATCACAGGGTTTCGACCCCACCCATCAAGTGGTCTGGACTCTTTTTGACTTTGATAATCACATTATTAGCTTTGTCAATTTGTATGACTCTAATTATATTTTGGATTTCACCTTAATCTAGATATGGTTGGTTGATTCCCTCCCAAATGTGCATTGAATTCTTTGTGGTGACTTTAACATGATCAAATCTATGGAAGAAAAAAAGGTTACCTTCCCAAGAGATGGTGTGCAAAAGAATGGGAAACTTGGTTTTATATGTGAAATAAACTTGGGGTATTTGAACCAAATCATTACAGAAGGGGAGATTCAAATTTTTTGTGGTTCACATGATCCATCTTCCATCAAGTATAATATCAAGTCCTTAAACATATTGACCATGCCCTACTTGTTTAGTAAGATCTTTTCTTCTTTGATCCTATTCATGGGAATCATATGTCTATTATTTTAGACTATTTATTATCTACAAATAATCCCATTTATTTTTCCATAGAATTTACCTCTTTTCAGGTTAAACCCAAAGGTTCCCTATTTTACCTCAACACTACCCATCTCAAGCATGAGCAAACTTTGGAGCATATCATCTAGATTTAGAACCTAGATCATAGACCCATAGGGTATACTAATAATATTAAGTGGTGGTTTGATGTTATAAACCATGCCACTTCCTTAATATCTATGGCAAACAAGTGGATCTTTTTAGGCATCGTATTCACAATGCTACAAACCATGAATACCTTAGGGTTTCGTAGGAATTAGAAGTTACAGCTTCAAACCCACATTTCTAGACTTAGGCCACCATGTGGAGACATAAACTCCAAGTTTCTGAGGCTCATAAGTCTATCAAATCTCATCCCCAAGAAAGGATGTATTGGTTGAAGGTAGGAGACAAAGTGACCAAGGAATATTTTTCTCTCCTTTGGTCAAAATAAGCTACTAAGAAAATTAAATCCATTATAAGTGCTCCAAATAGGCTTAATAAACTTCCATATATCCTCCAAGACTTTGTGTATCAATACCATGGTGTCTTTGTGGCACAACCATCATCTCCTACTCATGAAATTTCCCTCTCTCAGTGTCTATCTATGGTCCCCTATAAGCTCTCAAAATTGCAAAGAGTTGTTTGTGATATACCTCTCAATATAAATAACCTTAAGGAAGTTTTTATGTAGATGGACTTTGATAAATCCCTAGGTATTGATGACTTTCCTTGTGAATTCTATCAAACCCTATGGGATACAGTTTGACCTAATCTCTATATAGTCTTTTCTAAAGTTGTCCTAACCAACTCTTTAGGTCATCTCATGAATCAGGACAACATCAAATTCATTTCCAAGGTAAGGGACCCTAAGGTAATTACCAATTGGAGACTCATCATTTTTCTCAATGCTTCCTAAAAAATCATAGGCAAAGAATTTGCTCTCAGAATCTGCTTCACTTAATTTGTGAAGTGAGCAAACTAGTTTCATTCAACATAGATATATTTTGGACAATGTTATTATAATTTGGGAAGGTATGAAATAGGCTATAATATCTAACCATAATGCATTTTTCATCAATATTGATTTTAAGAAAGCCTATGAACATATTGAGTGGCCATTTATTATAGCTAAGCTATAGGATCTACGGTTTGGCCCCAAGTTTGTTCACACCTTAAATATGTTATTTCTAGATGTTGGTGACTATATCACCATCAATGGATCCAAATCTCAACACTTTGAACTCCAAAAATCCATCAAACAAGGTTTTCCCCTTACTGCTGCACTTTATGTTTTAGATTCTAAAGATTTTAGTTACCTACTGGTTAATTATGTTTCCAAGGCTCTAGTTAAGGGGGTATCTATTATCAATTAATATCACCAGTTAGTTAATGGGAACTTTGTTGATGACTCCTTTTTCACTTTGTAGAGGATGAAGACTCTATCAAACATGTCATGGAATGTTTAGATATTTTTTACCTTACATCTAGGTCATCCATCCAATGGCATAAGACCTAGTGTTATTGCCAATCTTTGGCACCCAAACCTTCTTGGTTGGAGGGATATATGTGGCAATGGATCCTTTCTGGGGTCTTGTTTAAATTCTTAGTCATTCCATTTTCTTTCATATCCTCTCTTGTAGAATTGTGGTCTTATGTGGTTTAAAGAGTTAGAGAAAAAAAAATCATTTTGGATCACAAAGCCTTTGACTTTGGCTAAAAAGTTCTATATTTATTCTAAGGTGCTCACTGTTACTCATGTTTACTATTCATCTTATTTGGATCTTTCTAATTCCTTTTATGCAAAGCTTGAAAATATTATGTGAGACTTTTGATGAGCCAATTCTTAGGGGTACCATGGTTTTCATTGAGTCTCTTGGGATATTTGTTTTTGACCTAAAGAATCTATCAAGATGGGGTTTATAAACATCAAGCTACAGGGGTTCACTCTTGGGGTTAAATTATCATCAAAATCTTGGAAGGAGATGAAGCTTAAAATTTTTGTTGAGGCACTGCATTTCTCAAGCTTGCCTGCTTCGTAAAAAATCTTGGTAAGGCATTGGATTTGACAGTGTGCTTATCTCGTCAATGAAAATCAAACTAGAAGACACATTTGTCATGAAAAGTATTTGGAAAGCCTAGGAAAAACTCAAACCCCACCTCATTTACATGGGGGATGGGTTTAGAAATAATCTTTCTCTAAATTCCCAGTCATTATGGTGGTCTCCCTACCTAAACTTCCATAATATCCCATTTGACATGGTCCCCTAGATCAAAAGATAGAGGCTTTTTAAGAAATGTATTCTCATGGTTGGTGATATGTTTTGTAATAACTCTCTAGACTAGCTTCCTTGGCCTATGCTAAATTCCAAGTTTCATCTTAATAAGGAAGATGTATAATCCATTTCTAAATTGCAATGTTTCATACCTGATGAATACTTGCAGAAGATTGGAGTCTCCTCTCTCACACCATGGTGGAAAGACTGGTCCTAGCCTACATCCACACCATTTCATTGATACTCTCCTTAGTTGGGTTACAATTTTTTGGCTCCTCATTAGATTGAAACTGATGACCTTAACCACTAATGGTCTCTCCAATCCCTCCATCAGGTTTGGGCCTAGAGATTTGATAACATTTGGGTGGCCTATATTGAGCCCAAAAAAAAAGTCACTTTATTTTGGTGTATTCTATATTAGGGTCTGCCCATGTGAAATAGGCTCAAACACATTGGGGGTGTTAAATCCCACTTACTCAGCATGTCATCACCTAGAAACTATTAAGCATCTCTTTTGGTTTTGCCCTCATGCCTAATCTGCTAGGAGATGGATACATACCCTTTTCAAACCCTTTAGGCCTCAAAATGTTCACTTGGAAAATGGCTCTCCTAGGGGACTCCACCCTATTACCTGCAAGAAATAATAGATTTTCTAGACTGCTATTTTGTTTCAAATTAGAAAATCTAGAAATCAAGCTTATTTTAATAATGGATTATGGAAAAATGTTTTTCTCTAGCTAATAAATTTGTTTTAATTTTTTATGCTACCCTTCATATTCAAATTCAATTGAATAAGGTCTGATTATAGCTTCATCACCTATAGCACCGCTTGGACCATTAGAGGAATGCTCCTACCTCACCACTCCCCTCCTAGGGGTTATGGGTGCAGGGGGAGGTGACACTACTCTTGTAGCTATAGGTCTCAAAGTTTTAGGATCTCCTCACTCTCACTGGCCATCTCTTCCTAGAGGATTTGATAGATGTAATAAAGATAGTGGTGGTGGGGAGGGGAAGCAGGGGGTGGAGACCCCCTCCATAAGATGAGTTCTCATGGTTGGCATTAGTCATCTCTCCTCCCTGCCAATATTCTTAGGTGAAACATGATTTTAAAACTAACTAGTAGGTTGATGGTTGGGACCCTCTCACAGTTGATGAATACCTGTAAGCCCAAGATGGCTATGGAGGAAAGCCTTAAGACCCTATGTCGATTGCCATGTTTATAGCTATTGCTTACTTATTTCCTTATTGTTTGTGCTATTTCATTATATTTTTTGATTGATGTGCACTTGAGATAATTTAACTATGGTTTTTGGTCAGGTTGTAGCTTTTAGTAGACTTTGGTTTCCCTCGAGACTCTCTTAGCTTGGTTTGGTTTCTGGAGTGTGACTTTTCCACTCTGTTTTATATGACTAACATTGTACTATAATTTTTTTTAATTAATAGAAGTGATACTTTCAATAAATAAAATAAAAATAAATAAATAAAATTACCTACAAAATAAAATAAAAAATTGGAACACTAATCAATAACATATTGTTATTAAATCTCAAAATTTAGCTAAAAGGTATTGTATATAATGAGCCTTAATAAAAACTCTTCTATGTCTTTATTATGGATATATAATTTTAATTTTAAATATTAATATCAAAATTGGCCATTAGTATTATTAAACTAATTACAAAATTTATTAATATGAGGGTCAAATCATAATAGTCTATCCCACTTTTTGACATAAAAAGACTGCATACACTTTCATCTTCTTCTCAAAATATATTGATTTTGGGTCATTGAAATTAATCAAAAATTATGTTTTAGATTATATATACAAATATATAGTGCATATATATTTTTCCAATTTTTCTAAAAATCATTAAGTATTTTTTTTAAAAAAATTTAAATTTTTTTAATTGTTTTTCTGGCCGGCTAGTGGAACACAGTATTGTGATTTGACCCATGAATATATGTGAATACATTTTCATTTCCTTATGTTAATATAATTATGTTAATAATATGATTATATAAAAAAGTGTTAACTAAAATATTAAAAATGTGTAAACAGAAAGTAGATATTTGAGGTAATAGTTAGGAAGGTATTATAAAAAATAAAAGTATTATTATTTATTTAAATAAAAATTAATTGATGTTATTTTCACAACTAAAATTTTAATAAAAAATAGTCATCATAAGAAATCAAATTTAAAAACCAACTAATTAAATGATAATATATAAGTAAATTCTTAATATATGACTTAATCCTTAAATAATGAACCATCTTAATTTTCATTGTATTTAAGACTGTCTAATTTAAATAAGTTAAAATGTATATTTAATTAGTTTTTGTTGTATTAATACTACCTAATTTAATTACCTTAAAAATTGTTTTCATATAATTTAAATGCCCAAAATAAAATTAATTACATGGAGAGAACATATAATTTTAAGTTTAAATATTAACCATATCAAATCGGTAACGAATATTCTTAAACTAATTAAAGTTTTTTAATTATTATGAATACATGTATAAGACTTTCCATTTCCTTGTGTTGATATTATTATTGTTTTCTAATATCCGGACCCCAAGGCAGAAGATACAAACTCAAAAACAAGTTTTAAAATTATAACTTACAATGTGCATGACAAGATACCCATCCCATTGGCAGGATCGTCAAGTGGGAAAAACAAGACCAAAAAGCAACTCTTTAATTGCAATTTATAAATTGCATCATGATCCCCAAAACCCATTGCATGAGTATAGATCGCATGAGAAGGAAGAACCTGATGATAGATAAATGAGGGGAGAAAGAAATTTTTGAAATTGTAAACGTGCTATTGACATCCTTGAACCCACCAAGCATGAAGATCCAAGAAGCCATTGAGGGCAGAAGGGGCACATGTTAACATTCTGAGCAGTGATGATCTGAGAGCAATACACCAGCTACAGCTTCATGAATGAATCCAAGAATCTAATAGAAGTAAATAGAAGGTGCTATAGGTATGTCAAAGGTGCCAGGGAGAGCGGATCAAAGTCGATGCCAAAGGTAGACCATCTTCCTACAATGGCTTCCCCAACTGAGATTCCACAGTAGAAATTGCCCTGACTTGTGCAGAGCCCAAATGCCACAATGCTAGTGCTTGTGATTCCTTTTTCCATGCCCCGTCCTTGCCATTCGGATTATTCAAGAGCTGCCTCCATTAAGCAATTGTTCATACTTGAAAAGAGATGATATAAGAATATTGTAGCAGCTTTGAAATCGGGATGTAAATTAAACCTTGATTATCAGATAGAACAGAGTGATAGTTCTGGTAATCACGTGGATGTGCTTATTTCTAAAGTGATCCAGTCATCAAAAAGGGTTCTAATTTTGGAATATATGGATGGGGTATGATTAAATGATACAGCAGTCATTGAAGCTTTACGTGTAGACAAGCAAGTTCTTGCAGAAGTGGATTACACGTGCTTATGCACATCAAATATATATTGATGGTTTTTCTTTTTTAATGGGGATCCTCATCCTGGGAATTTCCTTGTTGACAAGCAATTCCCTTTCGACCCATTCTACTAGATTTTGCACTGACCAAATCAATCTCAAGTTATATGAAACAAGCATTAGCAGAAATGTTGCTGGCCAGTGTTGAGGGGGATTATGCATCTTTTCTATCAACCTTCTCTGAAATGGGCTTATGATTATGCTTGGATATACCAGAAGAAGTTGTGACATTTACTAATGTATTTTATCCGTAATTCAACTCCAGCAAAAGAATA
Organism: Torreya grandis; assembly: GCA_037957365.1. Classification (NCBI taxonomy): domain Eukaryota; kingdom Viridiplantae; phylum Streptophyta; class Pinopsida; order Cupressales; family Taxaceae; genus Torreya; species Torreya grandis. Next base: position 86,540 of record JARHVA010002333.1, read on the forward strand.
CATTGAAAATATGAAAATTTTGGCAAAGAATATTGAGGAGAATATGAATAAGATTCAAACGATGGAGCGGACATTTCTAGCGGAGATGTAATAGCACTTTGTAACTTTGAAGTTACAATTTGCAATGTGCATTCCAAAGTCCGAAACCTACCAGGGAATAGGAGTCAAATGTCCAAAGACTCAAAGCGGAAGTTTTCAAGTCCATTCCAATTTTTCAAGTTGCAATTTTCAAATTGCATATGAAGTTCTCAAGTCCACAACGGAACTTTTGGGTGAAATTACAATATCAAATTGCAAGTTACAAAATTACAAATTGCAAATGTGCATTAGATTTTTAGATTTTTGCCAGCGTGTAAATTTGCACCTAGAACTCAAAATCCCACCAAAACTAAAAGTTAAAATTGTAAAATGGAGCGAAAGTCCCACATAAGTAAACATTAGGTAAAAAATGCACTTAAGCTTCATAATGTTTGGTGGCACCCCTAAAAAGCAAAATTAAAATGAGAAAAAACACAATGAAAGTCAACTCAAAAAGCAAAAAAGGTAGAACAAAGCTAAGTGTTGAATTTTCCAAATATCTAGCCATTGTTAAATAGGTCTATAGAATAATTTTTTATTGCAAGGGTTGTGAGACCAATGTGGTCCATTAGAATGATATTTTCTGAATGGCCATGGATCCTGCATTGCCTCCATTATAGCTGGAGCAATTTGATGCTATCATTACAAAGCAAGGAACACTCTTTGGCTTGCACAAAGAAGAGGGCAGCTATCCACAAGATTCCAACTGGGAAAATGATTAGTTTAAGGTGATGCAAATTAGTTACACATGAAGATAAAGAGTTTGTTTGTCTCCCAAGGGAATGTTCTCCCTCAATCTCAAAATTAATGAATTTTTAGCCAAGGATATAAAGGGTTTGTTATAAAACTTCATCATGACATGGACAAGCAATTACCGAAATCATTTCCTAGCAAGGCATGAGCTTCTAGGTGTAACCAAGGGCATATTCTAGCTAGAGCATATTACAGAAATATTTTGGGGTGAGAAATTTGTATAAAAAGAGGGCTTGTCTTCTTTTCAAAGGTTGTTGTTGGTTTTCTTATGTCCTAGGCTCTTTCAACTTCAAGAAATATCTTCTTTGCATAGGCATTTTCATTTTTAGATCCTTGTTGTGTGTATTTTATCTATCTTGCTAAGGTGGTTGTAGAGATATAGCCATTAGAAATCTCTGAGAGCATGCATATGTCTCCCCTATTTTAGAGCAAATTCACCATGCATTTCCCTATGTTAGCATTCCAAACACTGATGTACATAAGATTTCTCTTCAAGTTAATGAAAAATAGATGTGATTATATTATATCTTGTCAATGAAATGCAATAATATACTCTTCATGCTCTGCTGATTGGGTATTTAGTTTTATGCTTATTAGTGGTAGTCATTATGGGCATAGATCTAGGTTGTAAATTACTTTTTCCATTATGATTTGGGTGTATGTTGTTGAATGTTGTTGACATTCCTTCAAGGACATTATGTACTTATGTATTTGATGGAGAAAAGTGCTTGAATATCTTCTTGTAGTGTATGCTTTAGGGTTTTAGGGGTCAGTTGAATGTTTGTATGGTATTGGCACCAATGAATACAAAGCATTCTTGATAATTTCCTTAACTTGTTACTAGTATTTTGCATCTTTCAATGGATGATAACATGCTTATTGAAGGAATTACCATGCTTATTGAAGGAATTCCTATTGTTTTAAATCCATCACACCACTCTTTAATCCACCTAACTCATCCTACCTACCCTACCTTTCAAATAATACATGTTATTGACTATTTTAAGTATGATTTGTCTATAGATGCATCAATATTGCAAATTGAAATGTATATATGCTTTGATATTTAAATCTTATCATATCAATATTTCATTTGGCTTTGAGTTTCCAAGAGTTTCTTTAGAAATTAAGGTTGCATTCATATCCCCATCTATCTTTACTAGCTTGTGTCTAACTTGAATAGTTTGCTCAACCTGTGTGACAACTCTTCCCGAGTGGACTATGCAAAATTGGTTATGCCCTGGTTAGATTTATTTTTTTGTGTGCCAATAATCCCTATGGATATTGAACTTTAGTATCCCTCCATGCGATCAAGTTACCATTTAGGTCCTCTCACCTTGGTTCATCTAGAGCTAGAAGTAACAAGGAGTTAACTATACCCTTTGTCAGTATCTTTTAATAATTATATGTGTTTAGTCCATCCTGATGCTAAACCCTTCCCCGACTATAATGACATATTTATGGGTTTACCATCCACATTTGACATACTACCCAAGTGTGCAAGGCTAAGTGCAAGAGGTGTACAACTAGGAACTAACACTATATTGATGCCATTTTTGGGGAGAGATTCTTGGCACGTGTGTTACCAGGACTCTTGTAGAGAGCTATATTAGTTCAGGTTCTAAAGTTATTTGTATTGAAATATTTGATGAATTAACCTTAAATTACTATTTTTAGATATTATTTACTCATATTATCTCATCTATTTGAAATTTGATGTTATTTGAACATGGTATGCTACTTTGGGTCATCAACTGCACAACACTCAATTGGTACCATTATCAAGAACCATCCTTAGAACTTGCATTATCAGGGATTTAAATTACTAATGCAATAACCTCTATTGAGTAGTTTAATACAAATTTTATTTGTATTATCCCATGTGTTTTAAATTTGAGGTTATTTAAGTGTGTTTTGCTACTTTGGGTCGTCAACTATGCAACACTCGATTGACACCATTGTTGGGGAGTGAAAATATCCTTGGCACTTGTGTTGACATAAATTCTTACATGGAAATGTTAATTTTTTAATTTTTTAAAGTGAGTTTCCTTTTTGGATAAGAGTCTAAATTTTTTAGTGTCTTTGTTGTTATATCTCATCATTGACTTCAATGGAGATGTTAATTTGTTAATGTTTTAAAGTGAGTTGCCTTTTTGGATATGAGTCTAAATTTTTTAGTGTATTTGTTGTTATATCTCATCATTGACTTCAACAAATTATGATTTTAGATTATATCAACATATTTGTAATATATTATATTCTATAAGTTTTCTTCTAGTGGTGACTCTAACATATCACCTGGTTTTTAGAAGATCAGTGCCCACTTTAACTATTATTCATCTTTGAGTGTTCTCTAACTTTTAAATCTAAAAGGATTGATTTCATCCTTCAAAGGTGACTCATAAAAGTAACTTATCTTACCCTTAAACGTTTATCATAAAAGGAGACAAGTTTGGAGGCCACTTGAAGGAAAAAGTTATGTTGCGAAGGAGTGTCTAGATTGTCAAGATTTTGGTACACATGAACTTTTATTTGTTTAACTTCCTTTAATTGAAGATTAGCATAGTTATCCTAATCACTCAAAGATTTATAGTCCTATTTACTACCCATCACCTTCTCAACTAGTTGAATCTCCTCCTAGGCTTGACCCCTTAAGTCCACCTCACTCACCCTATCACAACCCTTTATCATATGATCTTAAGCCCACCATTGACCCAGTCATGAGGAATAGATATCAAGATGAGAGTGAACATCATACATTTAAGATTCCTAGATTTAGACCTATTAAAATTTATAAAATGGAGGGTTACCCCAATAAAATACCCAATGAAGTAAAGAACTACCTCCCTAAGTTTCAATGGAATAATGTAATGATTGGTTATCAGCATTTAAGGAATTTTCACATTATCATTGAAGATTATGAGGTTGATAATAAGGATGTTTACATTAAGCTATTTGTGCACATGCCAAATGAAGATTCTTGTGAGTGGTTCAATTCCATTCCCTATAGATGCATAGATTTATGGGATGAAATGAAGAATGTTTTTAAAATTTAGTAAGGTGATAGAATTGATCCTAGGTTCCTTCTTGTAGAATTTGAAAATATAAAGAAGAACCCTAATGAGTGTGTGTAGGACTTTAATAATAGTTTTAATAAGACTATGATGAGGCTACTAGAAAATATAAGACCTATTGATATGGCATGCTTGATTAAATATTATGATGCCTTTGACAAGAAGGTTGCATAGTACTTGAGGGACAAGGCTTCCACAAATCTAAGGTTTGTATTCAACATGGCCATCCAAATTGAAAACAATATAAATATTGTGGGTAAACCTTTGAAAAAATGGGCTTATGTGAATTAGATTAATCCTAAAAAGACTCAGTCCACTAAGATAGATAACCTTGAGGAGACGATGAAAACCTTGGCAACTATTATCAAGAAGATGGCATACAAGTTTTCTGAAGCTAAAAAAGGAATCCCTCATAGATATTCTAGTGAGGAGAGAAATCAAAATTAGAATACAGAACAAGGAAGCCTTCCTTTCACAATCAAGCTAATGATAGAGGGAAGATGCCTTCCCATGATGAAAGAAATGACAGAAATCAAAATAAAGGAGCTAGAATGGAAGTTCTTGATCCGTTGAATTCCAAGGTCAACATTGTAGATTATGATCTTGATATTATTTAGTGTGATACATGATTCTTCACCCATCCTCCTTGTGATACTATTGAACTAATTTATGAAGATGTAGAGAAACTTGAGTATGCATATAAAGATGAGATTTTAATGTTTGATTATCAAATCTCCTGAAGTAAAATATCTACCTCCATGGAATTGTTGAGTGTTACCACCATTGATCAATTTTGAAGTGCAGTACAAAAGTTGTGTCCTAACTTCTAAGTTTTTTTGTGACATTAACATGACACAAACATATGAATTACCCAATCATGATTTTGAATTGTTATGATCCATGATGGTTAAAAATTATGATGGGGGAATTCTTCTGGTTAAGGATGGGTAGCTGTTAGTTAATGCAGTAGTTTCTCAAGAAAAAGAATGTAGCCTAAGAAGCAAGCAACAAGGTGTTGCTCTTCAAGAGACTACCCTTGAAATACAATGATAGGGCATGCAAATAAGGAAGTTAAGAAAACTAAAGATGTCCCTATTCCTTCCAATCTAGCACCTATTTCCCAAGTTATTAAATAGAGAGGTGTTCTAGCCAAGAATAGATAACCTTTATTATCTAGTATTCTTAAGGGTATGAATGATGTAAGACAAAATCCACCCTTAAAAATATTTTTAGGAATACCAATTCATACCATCTTGTTCCACCTATGACTTTGAATGATTGTATTGTAAATGAAGGTGTTGTCACCCTTCCTACAAATAATCCCCTTCCTCAATACAATGTGTGTGCTATGGCTCAAGTGTTGAGTCAATTAAAAATCATTATGCCAATTGTTGAGTTGTTATGAATACCAAAACATAGGAAGAGGGAATTTGAGTACTTGGAATTTTGTGAGAGCACAGTTGCTAATGAAATGACTTTAGCCCGAACACTCCTGGATGATGATGAAAAATTAGATGAGGTTGTTGAACCAGCCCTAGAGATTAATTTGGGGACTGTAGTGATAGAGAGTCAGCCAGATGTTGATCCATTTTATACCACCTTGCCAATTAATGGTTTGATTTTTCACAACTGCATGTTTAATTTTGGAGCCTCTTGCAATGTGATTCCCTTGGGTGTCCTTAATGAGCTTGGAGTGAAAATAATATCAAATTTTGGTAAGTGTTATGCCATGGACTCATGAGAAGTGTCAGTTGTTGGATAAGTTAAAGGACTAGTAGTATAGTTAGTAGTTCATCTAGGAAAGTCCCTAAATATGGATGTGGTAGTTGTGGATTATGCTCCCAAGTGGGGAATGTTGATGTCATGAAAATGGGTTGCTAACATGGGTGGTAATGTATGGATGGACTTATCTTATTCTAGCATTCTTTAGAGGGTATTATGGTGAAACTTCTTAGAGATCCTAAGATGATATAGGTACTTGAAGATATGAAACATGCTCTAAATGAGGTATTGTACATGAATGTGGAGTTGGGTAGCTTTGTTAGAAATGTGGATGTTGTTGAATAGCCTATTGTTCTTGATGTTAAGTTTGATAATAAACATGATGTTTGTAAAATGTCTTTTGATATGGCTTGTTCCAATCTTGGAAATGGAATTGGGGTTGTTTTTTATGCCCCTAATGGAAAACATTTTAAGTTTTATTTCAAGCTATCCTTTGAGTGCATGAACAATACTGCTAAGTATGAGGCACTCTTACTTGGTTTAAGGATTTCTTGTGAACATGGAATTACAACTTTAATTGTAAAGGGTTATTTTAAGTTAGTGGTTAAGTAGGTCCATAATTCTTATTCCACCAAATATAAAAGGTTGAAACAATATGGGATTGTTATATGGGATTTACTAGAATTCTTTGACACTTTTAATATTTGTTCTCATGAGAGAAGTTTCAACAAGGAAGATGATAGAACTGTAGTTTTAGGTGCTTAGTTTGAAATTGAAAATATGAACCCTCACTGTAAATATCATGTGGAGGTGCTTGTTAGACCTTCAGTTATAGACAATATTCATCATTGATAAGTTTTTGATGATGATGATGATGATCAGATCAAAAGGTTTCTCAAATATGAAGAAAAATTTCAAGATCAAATTATTGACTTGAAATCCATGGTTCAGACCTGTGATGGGAAGAAAACCTTGTTTGGGAAAGACATAATTCAGTTGAAGACAAACACCATCCCTAGAGGATTGGTTAGTTAAGAGGCATCTTTTGATAGAGCGGACCTAATTAAAACTTGAGATCTTTTTATCTCAAAAGATGTGACTGAATGTAATTTGGGCTATAATGAACATCCTAGAAAGGTTTGGCTAGGTACTCACCTAAATGAAGTAGAAAAACAAGCTTACATGTAGCTACTAAAGAAGTATCAGGGTTACTTGGCTTGGTCTTTTTCTGAATTAATGCTTACAGGGAAGATTTGTTTCAACATATCATCCCATTATAGCTTGACAGCAAGCCTTTCCATTAGAAATAGAGACCTATTAACCCCATCTCAGCCACCAATATGTAGATGAGTTAAATAAGCTAAAGGACAACGGAATTATTCAACCCATTAGGTATTCATCATGGGTGGCAAACTTAGTCCCTATGAGAAAAACATGGTGACATTTGCTTGTGTGTGGATTTCTAAAATTTGAACAAATTTTCTCTGAATGATAATTACCTCCTACCTAAATGGATAACCTACTAAAAATTGTTATAGGATAAGATATGTTGTCCACATTAGATGGTTTCTCAAGGTATAACTAGGTTGTGGTGAAAGAATCAGAGAGACCTAAGACTACATTTATAATCCCTTAGGGCACTTATGTTTATATGAGGATGCCTTTTGGGTTAATGAATGTTGGTACAACATTTCAAAGAGATATAAACATTTTTTTTGTATGGGTAATGAATAAATTCATTGATGCATATCAAGATGGCATTACATTGTACTCCATGAATAGAAAAGAACATTTGGAGCATCTAGAAAAGGTATTCATTAGATGCAGGGAATTTGGTATTTCCCTTTATCCTAAGAAGTGTCACTTAGGAGTATAAAAAGTTAAGATATTAAAAAATATAGTGTCTAAGTATGGTGTCATGACTGATCCAGAGAGTGGAAGCCATTGACAAAGTGCTTATCGTATAGTCCAAGAAGGAAATTCAAACCTTCTTAGGACAAATCAAATTTTTAATATGGTCTATGTCTAATTTTGTAGAGATCACTATGCCTATTACTTCTATGTTAAAGAAAGACCAAACCATCTATTGGGAGGATAAGACCATACTAGAATTCAATGACATCAAATGAACCTTGAAGTTTGTCCCTACCTTGGCCAGTCCTAACTACACTAAAGCATTTTGGATATTCTATTTTACATCACATAGTACTGTAGTTATTATCTTATTAAAAAATAATGATGATGGTCATGAGTAGCCCATAGATTTATTTAGCAAAGCTATGCAAGGATCTGAACTAAATTATACTATCATGGAAAAACAAGCTTTCTCCCTCTTGAAGGCTGTTAAAATGTTCAGACCTTATATTATGAGTGCGATGATTGTTGCATACATCTCGCATACAATGGTGAAATACATCTTGACTCAAATTGAAGAATCAAACAGGAGATGCAGATGGGTTAACAAGTTATAAGAGTATGACATGGAAATCCATACCACCAAAATGGTGAGAGGGATGGTTCTAACCAATCCCAAGGTTGAGACCAATTTGCAAGTTGTAGAGGTAAACACTATTATTTTCAATATTGATGATTCTTTGAGTAGAATTAGCATGTATTCATGGTATAAAGACATTGTTTACTACTTAAAATTTTTGAATTATCCACCTGACTTGGACAAGAACCAAAGGAGAAATCTTAAACCTGTTTCCCAAAATATCTCTTGACCAAAAATGGACTAGTGTGAAAGAATCCAGATGGGGTTCTCTTAAGATGCCTGGTAAAGGAAGAAACTATCGATCTAATTAAAGACTTCCATAATGGGGTATGTGGTGGTCACTTTATACCTAAAGTCATAGCTCATAATATTTTGAGATTTAGTTATTGTTGGTTGTCACTATTCAAAGATGTTGCATAGAAAGTTAGAAAGTGCAGGAAATATCAATGCTTTGATGTAAGGTTAAAAGCTTCTGTTTCTCTCCCCTTGCAACTTGTAATGATTAAAGGCCCATTTAGACAATGGGGAATGGATTTTGTTGGGGAGCTCACTAATTCATCAAGCATTGGACATAAGTACATATGGGTTGTAACTAACTACTTCACAAAATGGGTTGAGGTGGTCCCCACAAAGAAAGACACACACCAAGTGATTGTGGACTTTTTATTGAATTAGATTATTTGTAGATTTGGTGTGCCTATCAATGTAATTGTTGATAATGCCATGAATTTTATAACTAAGCTTTTAGTGGCATTGTGCAAAAAATATGAGATCAAATTAGCTTATGCTTCAAATTATAACCCTTAAGGGAATGGGCAAGCAAAATTTAGTAATTAGAACTTGCTCAAAATCATCAGACAAAATTTGGAAGATAGTAAGAAGTGGGATGAACAACTGAAGTTTGCCTTGTGGGCTGATAGGATCACGCCTAAGAGAGCTATAGGTAAAATCGCTTTTGAGCTTGTTTATGGACCTCAAATTGTTTTGCCCATGAATTTATAATTACCAACATATCAATTCATGTAACAACTAAAAAATGATAAGGTCAACCACTATGAAAGCAGAATGAACCAGATTGTTGAGCTTGATGAAACTAGAAGACATGCTCATGAAAGACACCTCAAGTTCAAGGAAAGACTCAAGAGAATATTTGATAGAAAGGTTACTCTAAGAACTTTTCAAGTAGGTGATCTAGTTTTATAATGGAATAGCAAGCATGAAGAGAAAGGAAAGCATGGAAAATTTGATGCCTTGTGGATGGGCCCCTATTCCGTTGATTGTGGATTTGGGAAACATACTTTATTCTTAAGAGACTTGGATGGTGAGAGACTAAAGCTGCCAGTTAATGGCAAACATCTAGAACACTTCCTTGACTGAGTCCATGACTGTGTACAGTAATATATTTGTTTGTATAATTTATTTTGGTGTTTTTTGTCATGTATTTGTTCTCAGATCCCCCTGATCTATTTTTGTTGGTATGCCCTTGTCTAGTTGAGTTTCAATAGGTGTTTGTTATGAAATTGCCATAATTTTGACTTTGTGGCCCAAGGAATTAGCTCCTGGTCTTATTATTTGGGGTTCTTTGCACACCCATAAGGGGTGTACATCCCTAGGCAAGAGCCAATGTTAGTGTCCAAATATGCTTAAATATTTTTTGCGGTATTTCCCAAAGAAGTAATCCCTGAATATCTAACCATTACTCCTATCCACAAATGTGTACCTGGATTATGAAAACCCCACTTCCACAATCAAGATATAAAAAAACCCCACTCTCATATTTTTTTTGAAGACCCCATAATCTTGGTTTTAGGTAACATTTAACATTTTTATGTTTTTATGACATTAAAGAGACCATGGTAAAATTTTAGGCTAGGAAGATAATAGAATGATAAGTCTAGTGTTTTACATCTTCGAAAGGAAAATGAATGAAGTTTCGATGGAAATTCCAAGGAAAAAAGTAACTTTACATATTTGCAATTTCCAAATTAAAAATGGAATTTAAAGTTCTACCACCAACATCAAAGAGAGTTCACATTTGGGTTTTCAAGTCCACATGGAATCCAAATGGCAAAAGGTTCAAAGTTAAACAATATGAAACTTCTCAAAAAGCCCATGCCATAGGTGGAAGAGTCCAGGTGAAAGGTTAAAAAATAAAACAAAACTTGTAAAAAGGTAAGGCATGAGACCAAAAGGAAAGTCGATGGAAGTTTTGAAAGGAAATGCAACTTGTAAAAATGCAACGTTGCATTTTGCTTGCCCACCTTTGAATCCATGCAAAAGACATTTTTGATTTGCCAAGTTACAAATTGTTTTCTAATGTCAATCTCCCCTGAGTAGAAGATACAAATGCTAAAGCAAGTTTTAAAACTATAACTTACAACGTGCATGACAATCTCCCCATCCCATCAGCGAGATTGGCCAGCGGGAAAAACAAGACCAAAAAAGCAATTCTTTAATTGTAGTTTGTAAATTGCATCGTGATGCCCAAAACCCGTTGCATGAGTATAGACCGAATGGGATGGAAGAACCCAACGGTGAAGAAATGAGGGGAGAAATAAAATCTTCAAATTGTAAACATTATGTTTACTTCCTTTAGCCTTCCAAGCACGAATATCCAAGAAGCCATTGAGGGCAAAAGGGGCACGTGTTAACATTCTGATCAGCAACGATTTGAAAGAAATACGCCAGGTGCAGCTGAATGAATAAATCCAAGGATCTGATATAAATAAATAGAAGGTGCTACAGATATGTCAAAAGTGCAAGAGGGAGCGGATCAAAGTCAACACCAAAGGTAGACCATCTTCCTGCAACGGCTTCCCCAGCTGAGATTACATAGGACAATTGCCCTGACTTCTGCAGATCCCAAATGCCACAATTCTAATGCATGTGACTCCATTTTTCATGCCCCATCCTCGCCATTGGGCTTATTTAGGAGCTGCCTCCATTAAGCAATTGGTCATACTTGAAAAGAGATGATATAAGAATAATGTAGAAGCTTTGAAATCAGGCTAGAAATTAAACCTCGATTATCAGATAAAACAGAGTGATAGTTTTGGTAATCACATCGGTTTCCTCATTCTTGAAGTGATACAGTCAGCAAAAAGGGTTCTTATCTTAGAATATATAGATGGGGTACGATTAAATGATACAGCAGCCATTGAAGATTTAGGTGTAAATAAGTAAGTTCTTGCAGAAGTGGTGTGATTATGCACATCAAATATATATTGATGGTTTTTCTTTTTTAATGGGGATCCTCATCCTGGGAATTTCCTTGTTGAGAAGCAGCCCCCTTTTCGACCCATTCTACTAGATTTTGGACTGACCATATCAATCTCAAGTAATATGAAGCAAGCATTAGTAAAAATGTTGCTAGCCAGTGCTGAGGGGGATTATGCAGCTTTGCTATCAACCTTCTCTGAGATGGGATTACAATTACACTTGGATATGGTAGAAGAAGGTCTTACAGTTACTAATGTATTTTTTCCATAATTCAACTCCAGCAAAGAATCCCTTGAAAATATGAAAAGTTTGGCTAAGAATAGTGAGGAGAACATGAAGAAGATTCAAAAGATGGAGCGGACATTTCCACTACAGATGAAACAGCACTTTACAACTTTGAAGTTGCAAATTATAATGTGCATTCCAAGGTCTAAAACCCATCGGTCAACAGGAGTCAAACGTCCAAAGACTCAAAGTAGAAGTTTTCAAGTCCAATATAACTTTGCAAGTTGCAATTGTCAAATTGCATAAGAAGTTGCCAAGTCCACAGTGGAAATTTTGGGTGGAATTATAACATCATATTGCAAGTTGTAAAATTGCAAATTGTAAATGTGTACCAGACTTCTAGATTTTTGCCAGCATGCAAAATTGCACCTAGAACCCAAAATCCCACCAATACAAAAGGTGAAAAATGCAAAAGGGAGCTAAAGTCCCTCACAAGGCAAGATTAGGTAAAACATGCACTTAAGCTTCATAAAGTTTGGCGACAACCCTAAAAAGCAAAATGAAAATTAGAAAAAGCATGGGCAAAGTCAACTCAAAAAGCAAAAAAGGTAGAACAAAGCTAAGTGTTGCATTTTCCAAATATTTGGCCATTGTCGAATACCTCCACTTAAGAAAAATTTGTTGTAGGGGATGTGAGACCAAGGTGGAACATTGGAAGGAGATTTTCCAAATGGCCATAGATCCTGCATTGCCTCCATCACAGCTGGAGCAATATGATGCCATCATTACAAAGCAAGGAGCACTCTTTGGCTTGCACAAACAGGGGGCAGGGGTCCACAAGATTCCAACTGGGTAAATGATTATTTGAAGGCAATGCAAATAAGTTACACATGAAGACAAAGAATTTGTTTGGCTCTCAAGGGAATATTCTCCCTTAAGATCAAGAGCAACGAATTTCCGGCCAAGGATATCAAGGGTTTTTTTATCAAATTTCATCATGACATGGATAAGTAGTTATCGAAATAATTTCTTTGCAAGGCATGGGCTTCCAGGCATAACCAATGGCATCTTCCAACTGGAGCATATTCTTAAAATATTTTGGGGTGAGAAATTTGTATAAAACGAAGGATTGCCCTCTTTTCAAGAGTTGTTGTTGGTTTTCTTAGGTCTTAGGCTCTTTCAACTTCCAAAAATCTACTCTTTGTAGAGACCTTTTTATTTTTGGAATCCTTGGTGTGTGTATTTTGTCTCCTTACTAAAGTGGTTGTAGTTGTACATCCATTAGAAAGATCTGAGAGCATGTATATGTCTCCCATGTTTTAGAGCAAACTCACCATGCATTTTCATATGTTAGCATTCTAATCACTAATGTCTATAAGATTTATTTTCAAGTTAATGGAAAATATATGTGATTTTTGGTGTATCTTCTCAATGAAATGCAATAATATACTCTTCATGCTTTGCTGATTCGGTATTTAGTTTTATGTTTAGTAGTGGTAGTCATTCTAGGCATAAATCTAGGTTGTAAATTCCTTTCTGCATTGTGATTTATACGTATCTTATTGATAGCTCTTTAAGGACATCTTGGACTTATGGATTTGATGGGAGAGAATCTTTACTTGCAGTGTATGCTTTAGGGTTTTAGGGGTCATTTGAATGTTTGCATTACATTGGCACCAGTGAATGAAAAGCATTCCCAATAATTTTCTTACCTTGTTTGCTAGTCTTTTGCATCTTTCATTAAATGATAACATACCTATTGAAGGAATTCCTATTATTTGAAAGCCACCACACCACTCTTTAATCTACCTAACTCATCCCACCTGCCCTACCTTGCAAATAATACATGTTTTTAACTATTTTAAGTGGTATTTGCCTGCAAATGCATCAATATTG
>JARHVA010002333.1:105000-130000 GCA_037957365.1 Torreya grandis
TCAAGTTTACATAATTAGTTTCCTCACAAGTCATTTGATATCAACAATGTTGCTTAAATTTTTTGAGTTTATTGATTTCTATTTATGTATACATAAAATGATATAGAAAATACAAGAAGACGTCCTAACAAATATTCAATGCTTATATCAAAGTGTGATTTCTCTCTAGAGATAATCACATCATAGTATTCAAATTTGTATTGTCCAATATATCCATATTCACATGCAGGAGGGGAAAAAAATAGTGTTTCAGTCAAACTAGCTTTCTGTACTATGAGAATTCTCTTGATGAACCAGAGCTCTTAGAGAAGATAAGTATGCATAATCCATCTTATCGATGCCATCAAAGAGATATCCAAAAGGAGGCATAGATAGGTATTGTCTTGATCCACACTCAACCTTCAATTTGGCATGTTACCAAACAACTCTACCTCTTAAAATTGTGACCTTAACTTTTTCCTACATAAAACAAAACCATAGACTAAAATATCTCAAGAAACTTGAACTCATTAGAAGTAAACCTCCACAAGAACTAACAAGATGGTCTGTAATTACCTTTCCTATCAAACTTTCATAGACATTTGTGTCTATCTTTGAGTGATGAGACTTGGCATTTATTTGAAATGTTGTATTTGGGTTCACTATAATTATGTCTGCATCTGAGTTGGGAAGAATTGTCCCTTTTCTTGGATATATATTGAATATATGTGCACTACATAAGGTGTTACATACAAAAATGTGAAATTGAGAGGTACATATTAGCATCTTAATCATTCAAAATAGGGAATAGGGAAACAACTAAAAACTTACAGATTGGAATTTTTTTGGAATTGGTTTAAACCAAACAACTTAAGAAAATTTGGTAATCAGTGGATAAGATTGTCACACTAAAAAGTGTTTCTATAATCATTACTTTTGGTTAGTGTACATATTTTTTGTTCATAATAAACCATATGATGCTGACAATGCTTTTACAATCACAACAAAAACAACCCTTACATCATATCTTAAATGGAAATCAAAATTGTGATCAATTTTATCTCATATATACATATATAATAATTTATGGAAGAAAATATATTCCTATGATCTATCACATAGGAACATAGCTAGGTCAGATGTTTGACCCTAGTAGAACTAAATGTAAACACAAAGTTTCATTGACAAAGGCTAATTTTTGCATCATAATTGGTTCTACTTAAAGTTCAATGATGGAACATTCTCTTAAATTGATATTTATTCAACATATCATTACATTAATTTTCTAAAAGGTAAATCATGTGCAACATTAAATTCAAACACTTCCCAAGGAACTAAACATTAAGCATTAAGATTAACAATCACAAATTAATACAATAAAAATATTGCAAAAGATGAGGTTAAATCAATGGAAATATTATAAAAGACAAGAAGTTGCCTTATTTTTAGCAATAATCCCATAAATCAAATTATGATATTATAGATTTTGATACTACTTTTAATTATAGATTCAAGATGACTCTTTCACTCATTAATTTCTAACTCAGGCATTTATCACAACAAAAATCTATTCAGGTTGAAGTTCATGTTATACAAATATTAATAGTATGTATTACTCTTTTATCTAATGTTAGATGGCGTTCCAAGTATTAACAACATAATAGATAGGTATAATTCTAAATTAAAATGGACACATCAACCAAAAATTTAAGTAGGGATTAGATGTAAATACAAGGAACATATCATATGTTATGTCTCAAAGGAATATATTATAAAAATAATATAAGGAGATATCCTTAAAAATTAGAAATAAATAATAATCAGATTATTAATTTTGTGAAATTTTACTTGTTTGTTTAAATCATTTCAAGATGATTGGTAGAAGTAAGGTACTTGTAGAGATCCACTTGTAACTATATAAATTCTACCCATAGCTATTTGAAATCCACTTGAAGATATCAATATATACTATATATTATTATCAATAGGTACCCTATAAACCACACCAACCACTAAGTATATTGAAGTGATCAACTTGATGGAACATTGTCAAGGAATTGGCTTCCAAATATAACATGGTATCCAACATAGAGACAAAAATGTGTAACACGAGAAGCATGTTTTATATTATGGAATTTCAATAAAAATTTCTTGCATGCACTTATGAGGATTAATTTTCTTAGTGAGAGGTGTCGTGTTTAGAAAAAAATATTGCATGCATTTATGAGGATTGATTTTATTATTGAGGGGTGTACTATACTGTAGGAGATTTTATTTTTTCTTTTAAGAACTAGAAACTAGTAGCTAGTTGAGAAGAGACTCATTTCTTTTTCTATTAAACTTTTCTTTACAAAATCAATGTGGTACAATTAATGTACTAGAATAAAATTTGGTTTGATGTAATTTTTAACAAAAGGTTTTGCCATCATTTAAACCTACATTACTAGATACTGCTCCCATTGGTATAGGTACCAATATGGTACACCATGCATTGGGTTTGATACACCATGGGATATGCCCAGAATATTGTTGACTAGTTGTGGATATGTTTGGGTTAGTCCTGGGATGAACTCGAACATTTTCGAAGCTGTCCAACAGTACCCTAGGCATATCCAACAAGTATCCAGGGAAAAAAAACATTTTTTTCACTTGATAAAAAATCAAATATGGACTTCAAACAAATAAAAAAATAAAAAATAAGTATAGAGGAAACCCTAAAAGCAACTTTCACACTCATTTTATCAAAAGAAAATAACAGCAACAACACATTTACTTCTCATTGAATTTTTATCTCTCATTGCACATTGTCTCTATCACCTTCATTTTTTTAATTCTTAGGACTGAAACTCTTTACTTTTTCTATCTATATGTCATTAAAACTACCCATTTGGTGCCAAGGAGTTTAAGCATCTTGCAAGAAAGAGAAATGTTGATTAAGATAAGTTTTGTATTTTTTTTTTTTTAAATTTTTTAATAGTTGAAAGCTTTAAAATGTTTTTAACAAGTTTTAACTTTTATTTATTATTTTTGTAAATCATTCCTTTAATAAATTCCAAATGCCTTAAACTATTTATTGCTAAAATGGGGAATCAGTAAGTGAGGCTAGCCTAAAATTGTGAGGTGAAGGGTTCGAGACCATTTCACCTCAATATTCAAGACTAACTAAGCCTACCATTATACCCCTTGGTTGCACCCAAATGCCTCACTTCACACACAATGTGTAGATGGGACTTGAAGTCATCAATACCAAAAATGGAGTTATTTAACACACACTCCCTAACTATTTGAGCCAAGCCCCAAAGGCCAAATTCCTTAAATTTTAATAAAAATATGCTTTTCATTTAAACCACGAGTTATAGGGATTTGATAGAATGATTGGATATGCAAGTTATAATTTTGAAATCCATGAGAAAAACTTTAAAAAATTTAATTCTCCTCACTCCCTTGGAAGTATGTGACAATATTAGAACAAGTGTCAGGTGGAAGGTGTTACATTTGGGTTTGCTCAGAGTGTAAGGTCAAAGATAAGAGCTTGAATAGTCAGGTGAAATCCCATTTATATGGAATTTATAAATTTATAATCAAAGCTTATCTTGGTCCAAACATAAATAGAAAGCCAAGAAATGTCTTTCCACTTGCAATGATCCTCACATACATCAAAGAGCAAGAAGAAGTAGATGTCAGTGTTGCTCTAATATCTAAGCATCCTTTGGCAAAGAAAAGATCTAGATATACCAAGCTACCTATTTTTCCATCTCATGTTAATGTTATGACCCCATTACACTCATTTATTGCTACATCCCTCATGGCCATTGAGGAAAAAGATTCACCTCTTAGTCGCATGAAATCAAAAGGTGCAAACCCATTGGAAAGGGAATTTTAGAATGAATCCAGAGGCATAGTGGAGTAGAACATTGTGTGTCATTTTTATGCATGTGGACCTCCATTTAATGTTTTTAGATCACCATATTGGTAATTTATGTTGAAATCTATCAATTAATCCCTTATAAGATTCACCATCCTAGGGTATGAAAAGGTATACACCACCTTTTTAGTAAAAGAAACAAAACATGTTGAAGATGCATTGAAACCTTAATGGACTGAAATAGAGGTGTCCATCATTTCCAATTGATGGAAAGATACAATAAATAATCTATTGATTAATGTGTTTACAATATGCCCTAAAGGGGAAATGTTTCTAAGTGTTGTTGATTATGAGGGGTAAGTAAAGGATGCATGATTCATTTCCAACATCCTAATAGAGTCCATTAAGGTAATGGGGCCTCAAAATGTTTTCTAGATTATAAATAACAATGCAACAAATTGCAAAGTTGTGAGCATGTTGGTTGAGGTAAGGTATGGACACATATTATGGATAAAAATTTGGGCACCAAAATTGATCATATCAAACAAGTCTATGAAGAGGTGAGTGAGATCCAAATATTCATAAGCAACCATCACATGTCCCAAGGCATATTTAGGTCCTCCTCAAAGTTACAATTGTATCTTTTTTTTAAAAAACTTAATCAATCATAAATCATGTATAATTTTAATTTCATTTTTTTAGTTTGTAACTTTTAGAATTTTTGTTTTTGATCATTTTATATTTTTAATTTTATATGTTTTAATTTCATATTAGGTTGTTGGAACTCAGTGTGCCTCACACACACTCATCATGAGATGACTTTTCAAAGTGCATGAGGCATTGACAAAAATGGTTATCATACAGCTATGGGATGTTTAGAGGAATTCAAACACTAAGAAGGCCACAAAGGTGAAAGGGTTGATCCTTAATGATGGGTGGTGGGAATGTGTGGAGTGTTTGCTTAGCTTTATCAATCTTATCACAAATATACTAATATTTTTTTCTATGGATCATCCACATTTGAGTGAGATTTATGAAGGATTTGAATACATGATTGAGAAGATTAAGTCCATCATAAAGTCAAAAGAGAAACATCCTACAGAGAGGGTCTTCAAGGAAGTGTATTCATATCCCATTGATAGGTGGAAAATTTTGATCACCCCATTGCATAATCTTAATTTTTCCTTGACCCCAAAATAATATATCATGAATATCTTTTCTTTACCCAAGAGGGTCCCACCATATAGGTTTGTTGAGGTTAATGAGGGCTATAAAGTGCCATTCTCTATACTCTTCCCCACTCCAGAAGTAGAAGACATAATTTGGGCATTTCATAACCTCCACAGGTCACTCCCTTGGCACACTTCATGACAAGTACAAGAAAGGTGATCAGATGTGGTTGTACCTTCATGGGGATACATCCACCCACCTTTATCTACTTTAAATGTCCCTTTTTAGGTAAACTTATGGATTTTAGAATTTACTATGATTCCCTTGTCAAAACTAGATATAATTCAAATACTAGAATAGTAAATTCAACATTTATTACTAAAAATCCAATTGAATTATTTATTTCAATCAACCGAGTACACCTATAATAATACTAAAGATAATTTCAATTGAATAATAATTACAAAAAATAAACTCTTACTTGGAATATGAATTCCAAAAGCTGATATACAACAACAATATACCCATACAATAAATACCCATAGTCAAATATCATTACACAACATGTCAATAAGTCCCATTGATGGTTGTGATTAAGGATAATTGTCTAACTTTTCAGCACTTATTTATTTTACTTAATAATATCCCCATTGGGAATCTTTCACTAACATCAATACTCAACTATCACTAATCAACACCAAACTATCAATCTAGACCCAAAATATTATTACCAAGCAATCCATAAAGATCACTATTTGGTTTCTTGTCTATTACAAGATTCCCAAGGTCGATAGAATTGAAACTGAGGTACATCTAACCACTCAATGTCATGATCTAGAAACTATACAGTAATAAGTGAGTAAAAAGGACAAAAGGATGTTGTGGGGTGTAACGCCAGCCTCTAAGACCAATTGATATTTATGATGGTATGATATCCTAGCCATAGAAAACAATAAACCCCTATAAATTCCTCTGTAATTCTTCACAAAAATTTTAATTGATAATAATACATAGACATGTTGAATCTGGTACTTAATTCTAATTTGTTAGTATAATTGTAATCCCAGGATGGAATCACTATGAATAAAATGAGGGTTTTCATCATCAAATCTTGTACACCTAGAGTATTTTCATCCACATATGGAGAAGTTAAACGAAAGGATTAAGCTATGGAATAAGCTTTTATTTTCAATAATGAATGAATAATAATCATTTCTTTTTCCCTCAGCTCCTCTATCATATTTTTCCAGATTACCCTAAAAACATTTTAAAACACTTTTAATAGAAGATTACTTTTTGGACACATGATAATAATAATAAATGTCCTTTTTGCATGTTATGAAATAAAGTAACTTGGGATGACTTAAAATATTATTATTAACTACTTC
The DNA here is from genome assembly GCA_037957365.1 of Torreya grandis. Lineage (NCBI taxonomy): Eukaryota > Viridiplantae > Streptophyta > Pinopsida > Cupressales > Taxaceae > Torreya > Torreya grandis. The sequence continues at coordinate 111,403 of JARHVA010002333.1, forward strand.
CATAATTAAAATAAATTTCCATTTTTCATGTTATGAAATAAAGTAACTTAGGATGACTTAAAATATTATTATTAATTATTTCCATAATTAAATGTTTTAAAAGTGGGACATGACAGTTTGCCCTTCCCAAAATTTCTTGACCTCAAGCAATTGTAAAATCAACTACTTATACTCTCCCCAACTAACCATCTATGTAATACCTGGATCCCAATTCATCCTTCATAACTTGCAAGTCCAAATGGCCCCTTCTAAGATTACACCCTCAATTCCTACGTTAGGTGATTTTTGTTTGCAATTCTTGGTTACTTCAAATAATTTAAAATTATACTATAAATTAGAAATTATATGAAGTCAAACCAATTTCCAAATTCATGTTATAAATTTTAGAAATCCATTTTCTTTGATAATCACATGACCTCCTTTATTTATCATGTTCCTTTGTAGTGAAAGTTCTTAATGAAGCTTCAAATTCACCTACAAATTGTTTGCTACCCATACCTAATACCTATAAAAATGATTCATTTATCCATTTAAATATAAATTCTAAAATTTTACTTTCATGCATCTTGTGGTGGCTAACATGTTTGGATCCTAAATCTAAATTTATGAGGTGTTGGGTTCCTTCACCAAGCTATGATCTTGGGAACAAATAAATAAACACCATAATTTATTTACTCAAAAAATGGTGAATATCAAAATGTTTTTTTTCAAATTATCCTATAATGAGAAGGTATGAATGTGTTTTAAATCCAAGCATTTGGTTTGCCCCACTACTTTTCCTTTATTAAATGAACTCTCCATCCTCTTCATTATGACAAATATAAGGGGACCATTTGCAATACCTTGGAGAATTACCACTTTTCATACTAATTTGAATTTCATATCCATAGTTTAATAACTATGTGTAAATTTCTAAAGGGAATGTAACCAATGCATCCCTAATACCATATCTATTTATCCTATTCCCATAACATAGAAGTCATCATGCACCCTATGTCTACCAAGTGTAATCTCCAACTACTAAATTCTCATAGTGCAAGGAATAGTAAAACCATCAATTACAATAACATTGAACCCATTAAAGTCTTTTATTTTAAAACCTCTTTTAGCTACCAGACTCTCATATATGAAGTTATGGGTTTCCCCACTATCAATCTACACTTTGAATTTATGAACATGTAAAACTCCATGAAATCTAAAAAGGTGATATTTGGTGTACCAAAAAGTGTGAGAAGGGTGCCTCCTAAAATGAGTGTGTCAAGGGTACCTCTTGAACTATCTCCTTCTTCCCTTTATTTAGGTTATTATTCTCTTTAAATTTTCATTCAATTCCCTCTACTTTTGACTCGCCATTTTATATCACCTCTATGTAATGTACATGACCTCACCCAAGACATTTGTGATCAGGATCCCATAAATCCTTGCAAGTGAAGCACAATTTATTTCTTATAAGCTCATTTATAGTCACTATATCTTTATCTAATCTCTATGTCAACTCTTTACACTGAGAAAGTTCTTGTTGAATTGGTTTATTTTACTACTCAAAAGTTGATGTCTCTTGTTGCCTAATAGTTGGTGTCTTTGAAAAAAACTTATTCATGGTTGATGAAAATTCCATGTTTAAATCCCTCATAATAGATTCTTATAAAGATAGAGGGTCAAAAGATTTAAACAAACCCTTTAGTGGTTCAATTAGTCCTTACACAAATAGAATAATAAGTCTCCAATCTATCACATCAAGAACCATAACTGAAATCTCTAAAATTTTGCAATATAGTTGTCCATAGTTCTATATTGGTTACACTTAACTAATTCCCTAAAGTGGATCTCAAGATATTTTCTATCAAATATCTCTATCAATCTCAAGTTTCAATCTTCCAATTTGGAAATATATCTATGCCCTTGGGTGATCATACCATGATACCACCACTCATGTTCCACTCTTCAGAAGTCAAGGGTAATAAGTTTGATTACCTTTTCTTCATACATCAAATTCAGTAAGAGATAGGTGTCCAACATTTATAACTAAGACCTCATAGAAAATTTATTGGATAAATCATAAGTAGGAATGTTAATCTTACCCAAACATTATTGGATGTCTTTCTGACGCTGATCACATTGAGTTCTCCTTCCCATACTTTTACTATTCTTCATTCATAGATCATATAATTCTCATAAATTTAATGCTTGAAGTTCTGCAAGGATGATTCCTTCATATTTTTCATGAAATGCTGCAAAATATTTACCTATGTGACATTGGGGATCTACCTCTTTTGGGTGTTATTCTTGCCAAAAAAATTCTTGAAAAATCTTGGAAGCGATATTGATTAAGTCCCATTCATTAGTTGATGAGATTCCTTCTCCTTGATTTACCTTTTTTGATAGCATTTTTTAGAGCTTGTACTAACCCTACTATGGATTCTCTCAATGTCATTTGGATTGTTCTTTCCAAATCTCTCTAACATTAGCTGATTATTTCCTACAAATAACAATTTCAATTGTAGGAGGAGCTCTTTGTTCTCTGTCCCCCATGACCTTTGTTTCTTTTTCTAGTGACTGAGCCCTTATTTTTTATCTTTGATAATACTTGATTTCTCTTTGATTAGGTTACATATTTTTCTTTGATTAAGTTACATATGAAATAAAAATATTATTTTCCCTATAGTCTAGTACAATCAATGCTCTAATACCACTGAAATATCCCTTTTTAGGTAAATGTATGGATTTTGGAATTTACTATGATTCCCTTGCCAAAACTAGATATAGTTCAAATATTAAAATAGCACATGCAATATTTAATACTAAAAACTCAATTATATTATTTATTTCAATCAACTGATTACACATAATAATACTAAAGACAATGTCAATTAAATAATAATTGCAAATGAAAAACTCTTACTTGAAAGATGAATTCAAAAAATTGATATATAGTAGTAATATACTCATAAAATAAATACCCACAGTCAAATAGCAACACACAGCATGTCAATAAGTCCCATCAATGGTTGTGATTAAGGACAATTGTCTAACTCTATAGCCCTTATGTATTTCACTTTACATCAGCTCCAATGGGAATCTTTCTCTAACATCAATGCTCAGCTATCACCAAACAACTCCCAATAGTCAATTTAGGTCCACACTATTATTACCAAGTAGTCTATAAAGACCATGATTTGAGTGTTTGTCTATTATATTAGTTCAAAGGTGGATAACATTGAAACCAAGGTACAACTAACCCCTCAATGTCATAATATGGGAACTGTGTCAAAAAAAGTGAGTGGAAAGGACAAAAGGGTGTTATGGGGTGTGATGTCAACCTCTAAGACCAATTGATATTTTTGATGGTATGGTAACCCTACCATAGAAAATAATAAACCCCTATAAATTCCTCTATAATTCTTAACAAATTTTAAAATTAATAATAATCCACAACAAATGTAAAACTAGGACTTAATCCCAATCTACTAGCATAATTGTAATCGTTGGATGGAATCACCACAAAGGAAATGAGGGTTTTCATCCTTAGATCTTGTACACCTAGAGGGTTTTTGTCCTCATGTGGATAATTTAAACCAAAAGCTCAAGCTCTAGAAAAGGGTTTTGATTTCAATAATGAATGAATAATAATCCTTTCTTTTACCCCTAGCTCCTCTTTTATAGTCTTTCTTTTTTCTAGTTTACCCTAAAAGCATTTTAAAACACTTATAATAAAATAATAATTTTTGACCCACATGATTATAATAATAAATAAGTGTCCCTTTTCCATGTTATGAAATAACTTAACTTAGGATGGCTTAAAATATTAGAATTAATTATTTCCATAATTAAATATTTTGAAAAGGGGGCATGACAGTTTGGGCATTTCATAACCTCCACACGGCACTCCCTTGGTAAACATCATGACAAGTACAATAAATATGTTCATATGTGGTCGTACCTCTATGGGTAAACATCCACCCACTTGGAATAAAACATTCTATCCTAAATAAGAATTTAATTTTTTACAATTTTCCACCTTTCTTTTTGACATTTTGTTTCAAATTTTTACTTTTATAAAATGTAATTAAATCGATGACTTTATTCAATAGATTATGAGTTCCTCTTTAGTCAAACGCAACTAGGTTACATGCACCTTTATCCAGTCAATTAAGTGAAGTAATTTGGCAGCAAAACAGGTAATGGATTTGCTCTATGTGCATTTCAACCTACGTTTTCTAACACATAAGCAATATGAGTCCAAATAAGGGGAAAAAAACTATTGGGATATAGACCTAGTTACTACTGACTTGGATGCTTTTCTTGCCTAATTTTTATTGTTCAACATGAAGCTAGCAGATTATTCATATAACCTGTATAATGGAGCTACTGGGAGTGGCATTGCTACTACTTGTGGTTTTAATGAACCACATGATGATGCTCTAGATAAAGACATTGAAGACCAATAAGAATATAATGAATATGCTAATTTGTATTTATTTTTTTCCATACATTGTAACATTTGTAACATGTACTTGTTCTAAGACTATTCTACGTTCAAAAATTAAATATCATGAAATTTGGCCTTAAATTATCAATTTGTGGTTATTTAAATTATTTTATTTATTCTATACATATTATTTGGTTAATTTTTATTATTTGGATATATTTTTATTATTTTATAGGTACTTTTGTAAATTTGTACCTAAAAATGTATTTAAGACACAAAAATTTGTCAAACTAGGGTACTCAAACCCCATACTAGTACCAAGATTGGCTACTTAGATTTAAACCAATTCCAAGTATTGTATGTGTATAGGCCTTCTATTCTTACATTGCTAGAAAAAATAATGGCAAACACATTGATTTTTGAGGTGGTTAATGCAAGAAATGATTATAACTAAGTTTATATATACATAATACTAATGTATATCACAAATATACAATTTTTTCTGAAATTCATCATTTATACAATTATATGCCTAAAAGTTGAGATATCATACAAGCTCATACATAATACTTCAACACTATTATGATGCACAAAAATACACATACATGATACATACCACATGATTAAACATGTATTGCAATGTTAAATAATAAACATAAAAGTTTCAAGTATTTAAAAAATAATATGCCAAATAATCTAATGTTAGAATACATAACTTTGAGATGATTAGATAATATTGCTATGAACGAGTTAGGACTTGGTAGTTAATCTTGTGCACATATCATGTAATGATGGAAATGCTATAAAAATCCTATGTTTCTTTGAGTTTTTATGATGGAATAATAGGGGGATGGGTTCCCATCCACTCCTATCCCCCAATACACACATATGGGTAAGCAAGCACATGAGATGGGGACTATAGACAATAATATATAGTTGGGTAATAAGGACCTTTATCTATTATCTATATGGGCCTAGTCCAATTATTAGCAGGGCAATGCTCGGTCACTGAAGTTAGTCGATTAGATAGATACAAAGTCATTTGATAATTAACTAATCAATAATCTATCTAGGAACTCATGTTTCCCCCCACATATGGACACACACACAAATAAAAGATCTAAACACCCACCCATGTTTTATTGTGAACGGATTTGTAATTAAACAAAAATACCCAAGCATGAAGAGGTAAGTGGAGCATCTTCTACTTCACCTTGGTGATTGTCTTAGTATATTTGATGTATATATATGACATGTAGGTGCCCATCTTCAAATTCAGATCTAGCCTCTCTCATCTTATCTAGAGTCTTTGATCTAGATCCTAAGAGATATGTAGGTGACAAAATTACCAAATTATTATAATCTATATGTGTTATATGTGGAAACAATGGTTGAAAATGATTCAAAATGATTCATAGGAATATAATAGAATTGGAATAGAATACTTTACTAATCTATGTTATGTACATGGAATTCTCTCAAGAGAGAGAAGTATAAATGTATATCTCTCACAAGCTATGTCTATGTTATCTTATATATTTATCTACATAAATAGACATAGTGTTATAAATCCACAAAGGATAAAGAACCATTATAGAAGATGAAATGTTACTCTTCCACATGTGACTCTTTAATGCCATCAAATTTAATGGTCAAATCTAGTCTGCTGGTCATGTGAGCACTTGGCGATACCATGTGTTATGAGTTGACCTTATCAATCAGGTTTGTAGGTGTCTAAAATCTTAAAAAATTAAATGATAATGATGACATACAATCTATCCTAAAATTAGTGCACTCTTGGATGGTACCACATACAATCTATCCTAATATCCCTGTACCATTGGAAATGTGTATGGGGTTTCTAATAAATATGGAATGGCAATCTTGGAATTATTATAGACCTATAGAGTGTTTAGTAGTGCTATAAACCATAAAACATGAGTTGGCATTATTTCAAGACATGAGAATGGGCTTGGAAGTACCACTAGATTTGTATTTGGATAATCTATCTCGATTAGCATTGTAAACATCACCCATACATGACCTATCATTATAAAAAAATGAAGATCCTTGAATATTGGAGTGCAATGGTTCACAATTTCTTCACATGCTACCAAGATAGAGAAGTATCATTGAAAATAATGAGATCAACAATCTCCTATGTTCTACTACTAGAGTTGGGCCATCCCTTCCATGTCTCCCAATCAATGAAAAACACCACTTCCCTAAGAGATTGTTTCACTTTGAGTAATTTCTTAAGTACAATAAATGAGAATGAAAATTTTTGTTTTGCACAAAATAAGTTGCAAGGAACATATTATTTTAACTTTATTGGTACATAAAATAAGTGACAATGAATTGATAAATTTCTTTATTAATACCAATCATATTATTAATTCAATAAAGGTCACCCAATTATTTCAGTGATAAGTTCATATAATGAACAACTCAAAGTGTCCTAAAGATATCAAATACCACCTACAATAGCTTCAATATTGGTGATGATTTAACATTACATTCTCCAAGCCAATCTACTCATTTGCCTCTTGAGAGAGTCACATCAAGTATTTATCATATTTTACATGATTTGAAGTGTCATGTGATTCAATAAACATTTTATCCCTTGGAAAGTACATGTGAATGTTAATGAGAGATATTTTATAAATTTTAGTCTAGCTATCAAAATAATTAAAACCCTTGAATCTTTCTTACCTTCTCAGATATCCTTTAGATTTGTGTCAATGTGATCCCTCTCCTCACTCCAAATAATAGTATAGATTTTCAAATAACTAATGGATAAATATCTTTTATAAATGCAAAAATATATTAAACATTTTTCTCACCTCCATCTAATAGAGGTTCATGAAAATGTTTAAGGGCATACCGTAACCATAAATTAACATCAATTTCTCCATTAAAATAATTTTTTAATCATTTCTATAATTTTTATCATTTGTGTTATATAAGTCTCTTGAATGGAGGAGTTTTGTGTTGGAAGAGGGGGAATAATTTCAAGTAAAATTTTAGTGTCTTGCAATTTAACCTGCGCATAGGTTTTCAAAGATTCATGTAATGTGAATTCATTTATAAAACCTAGCTTATATCATTTCAACATTTTTATCCAAACACTATTTTTTTCTAGTTAAATTCACATTAAAATATTTGAATATACTCAAGTCCATGACCTACTTCCCAAACTTCCAAGTGACTCCTACATATAATGGGTAATGAACACTATGATCAATAAACTTTTCTCAAAATTTGTCTTTGCAGCTTGATATTCCCTAGATTTTGAAGGTTGTGTTGATCCTTATTTTCAGCTTTTTGTAACACAAGATGGTGTGTAGACTAATTTTCACCAAAAAATCAACATATTTATAGTGGTATGTTTTTTTCTCTTATACACATAAGCACTCATTTCTCATGATGAGTTACCCTCTAGGTATTAGAATGATATAATAGATCATTATCTCAAGTGGAGGGGAAAAGTATACCAAATATGTTTAAAGCCATTATGGATGACCCAATTCAATATTAATATGGTCTAAATAAGTTTGTGTAAAAGTTTTCTAAATGTGTGGAATGGTTCTTAGTACTTATTTGTTGCATGTTAGTAAATTTTTTGGTTGATATGCCATGTTCTCATAGTTTTTTTCATGAAGGAGAGGAAAGAAGAGTCAATTCTTAGAAAAAAATTTAGATTAAGCATTGTATGTTCAAAGAAAAGTAAAACTTGGTTAGTATATGCATTAATGATTGAAAGAGGTTGATGATAATGCCATTCACTAATATGTTGAAATATAGCTAGAGGATAAAGGCTCTGCAATAGGGATGGCACTTTTATATTGGAAATTTTCATCATATTACATGAGGTAGAATCTACCAAGATATGACAAACTAAGAATTATTTACAATAATATATTATCATGTCATGTTTGTACACTACCCATATGAGAAAATATTGGAAGGTGAAATCTCAAATGGACAACTACTATAAAAATGTCTCCTTTCTATAGACTACCTTCTCTATACCTACATCAACACATGATATTGAAGGTTAAGAGTTTGATACTTATAAATTACTTATGATCCTTAGGATTCCAATCTAAAGAACATTTTTTTATCATTAAGCTCTTGGGAATGTTAATTTTTATCTTATCACACCCAACCTAGGTTGTTTGGGTATGGTGTGGGTATAGGTGCGTCTTTATTATGTGGGCACACCATTTTTCAAAAACCTTGATTTGGATAAGCCATGTGTACATCTCTATATATATTTAATACATATAAACAATGTATATTGATCATTTTTCAATAAAACACTAAAAAATATATAATGTTAATTCATTCAATGCTTCAAAAATATCAAATTAGATATCACAAATACATTCAAATCTATAATAAATTATCTAGATTCCTATTATCCTCATAATCATGAATGTCACTCCCACTAGCTCTATTTGGGCCACTCTAACCAATCCCACTAGCTCCACTCTCTAGCCCTTGTGTAGAACTCTTTTGATTGTCATCATCAAAACCAAGTAATCAAAGTTGGGAAAAAGTAGATGTGGAGGCTTCCAAGTTTTTATTATTTAGAAGGATATTCCAAAGTTTGTTATGCCCTTGCATATAGTCCTTAAACTTGTGTGAAAGAGGCACAAATTAGGATGCAAAAATACCAAATCCTTAGCCTTACTAGATTCCAATTTGTTTATTTTATAATAGTTGATAAATCAATATGTACTCCAATTCTAGTTTGATTAAGAATTACTAGCAACCTATCATAAAAAAAAGGTTGTTAGTTAGAATTTTCAAATTTGAAATTGGTAACAATGTAAAAAAATATGTTAATAACTTAATATATTTTTTTAATTTAATTAAAATTAAATACCTAAGAGCTAATTTTTATTGTGATAGGTCATAGGTACTTGGAATCATGTTCATGTACATACCACCACTTGATTGGAGTCAAACTAGGTTTGTTAAAAAGAGCCTCACTTTCTCCCATGTTGCCTTCTGAAGCTATAAACATACCCATTTCATTGCAGGCCACACAAACTACATACAAATCATGAAAAAGACTTTTATATGCTTTCTTAGTTCCATTTTCAACCTTTACATCATCATATAGTGGTTACCTATTAGTTAGCCAAAGTATTTCATTTCTATAATACTTTGGATTGAGAGAATAAGCAAGGAGATGCAATAGGGTGGTCATTTTATTCTTCCTCTTCATGACTAAAGAATTGATTTCATTATAAAAGGTTTATTCTGGATTGAGCTCTTTATTTTGTATAATCTCTCTCATACTTTTAATCATGGAATCAATCCTATCATAAAACTCTCCCATGCAAGCTGTAATTATATCTTTAAATTAGGTCATAGATATAATAGGCTTTATAAAACTGAGCACATAGTCAGTCATGGTCCACCAATTATCATCAAGGATCAATGATGTAATCTTATTAGCACTTTTAGTACTAGTGGTGCTTAGTCTCCTTCACACACTCTAAACATTGATAATCACCATACTGGTCAATGTTTCTCTTACCTTCACAAGTCATCTCAAGATGAGCATGTCAGAGGTAGATCTAGTCTTAGTAATCTACAAAAATAAAATAATAATTATAATTTTGACTGTCCAAACATTTATAAATAGTTATAATTAATTATAATAAAGTTATAACTTAAAAATTAAGACCTTCAAAAGTAACAATTTATTCTCTTACCTTCAACAACTTCAACCTTTACAATTTTATAGAGATAGCCTGAGACATGTGATGATTTGTGACAAATGTCTGAATCTCATTGGCCTCTACATAAACTTTCTCTATCCATTAGATTTTTCCAATATTTTTTAGCATCAAAATTAGGGAGTGGACAACACAAGGTGTCCAAAATATGTGGTCATATCTACCCTCTTCAATCATATTATCTTATCTATAATTATTTGTGTTTTCTATGTTGACTTGGACAACATGTTGGGGGCTCATTGACTCAATAACAACTATCAAAATATCTAAAATAAAATGACCATCTTTTAATATGCCTTCACAATCCACTACCTTCAGGAAAATTGTCCCTTTAGGGAATACTACATCAACATTAATTAAGGGCCTATTTAGAGTATCTTTCCATTCACCTGAGATAATGGGCACCCATGAATATTTAAATGGCTGAAAAGAAGTGAATATTTTATGCTTCCTTATCCAAGATTGTGGTATGGGCCTTCTCATAATTAAGACCTTTATAACCTTGTGGAGATTCATTGACTGCTTTTAGCATTTATTTTCAATAAAAGGACCTCAAAACATTAAAGGGTGGTCAACATGCATAAATTCATAGACCAACTAAATCATCAACAATGTCCCTCTTTTTGATGTTGAATGCTTTTTCCAATAGTCCTTTCAGTTTTTGTCATGAAGTGGTATCTGCCTCATCATCTAAGGGAATTTAAAATTACTGAGCTTGAGTTTGACTTTGAATGAAATGATGACTTGTAGATGGAGGTGGTGTGGGTGATCTTCCTAATTCATTTCTTTGGAGAGGTAGTATTCTAGATTAGATTTTTGAAGTAATTATTGCATCTATTTGTTCTTACTCTTTCATGTACTCAACCATTCTTGAGTTGGGATATTTTTCACACTTTTTAATCCCCAAAAGTCTATACCTAGTCAAATGAGTTTATACTCGAGTATAAGAGGAATTGTATGTGGCATGAAAATCATTTCATACCCATAAACAAGTGCCACCATAATTAATCTCTTGATTATTGTCACAAGTTTCCAAAGAGGAGAAGTTGGGTCATATTTCACTGAAATCAAGGCTTCATCCTAGTTTCCTTCATTTTGTCTTCTCCTTTGAGTTAAATTGGATGACATATATATCCTAATATGCTTTTAATCACCACAATCACCTAAATGATGCAAGGTAGTTAACATATTATCTCAACCCCTTGGTAGACTTGTCCTTCTTTATGAAGATTGAAGAATTTTCATAGTTATCTAAGATTCCTCATTGAGTGCCTAAATTATTTATTGAACATAATATGATCTATTTACCTTAAAAACATTACTTTGACTTATATCAATCTTTATCTAAGAATTATGATGTGAAGGGCATATTTTAATTATCACAAAGATTCAAGTCATACTACCAATATATGTTTTTCATTGAGACATAAGATTTGAGATTTAATTGATAGCAATGTTATTCAAGTGGATGAACATAATGGTACTTTAAAAATGTTAATTTCAGAACCAAATAAATACTTGAAAGTATTTTCAAATCCTCTTCTAAATCATGATACTAAAAATTAATCTATTGTTCACATGTAGCACCTAAACAACAATAACCAATTACAAATACTCATATCCTAGATGGTGTCATATGTTTGTTCATAGATACATTTTAAGAGGATACTTATACTACATTATATTTCCATGATATTCTAACAATGAGTATTTATTCATACACAACATTTATAGATTGACATTTAAAGTTAACAAAAGGAATTATGGTTGACAATGATTTTAGTTTAAAAATATGCACAATGAAATTTATTACTAGTAGAGTATAAATGTAAAATTATTTATATTGTACAAACATATTCTTAAATGATATGATGGTCATACTTATACATATATAGGGGGTATCACATTACCAAATCACCTAATTTTTGTAAATTATATAATACCATTAAAAATAAGTTATAACTAGTGAATTAGGGAGATATATCATTAAAAATGTAAAATAGTACTTTCAAATCACTCCAAATGGAAAAAAATATTAAATAAGTGAATTTATAAATTTGACATAATTAAAGGAAAATATGGATGAAAAATGATTGAAATAGGCACACCTTGATGATTTCTATATTTTTAAGTGTGGATCGAGAATGTACAGGTCTATAACTACCCATGTGTCAAATTTGGGTCCTAACTATGTAGAGATTGGATCAACACCTATGTGATTTGTACCTTGGGGTGTATTAGATAACTTTCCTTGATTGAGGGTCATGTTATATAACTTCATTCCTATCATGAACATATTTTCATATTTTAAATTCTTTTTTACATATGTGCTACTAGATGTTGTACGTACATGTATATATATTTATCTCATTTTATAAAAAAAGAAAATAGTCTAATTTTATCTTTTATTCAATCATGAACTAAATATCCATAAAAAATTTTAAAATATAAGTGAATAATTACTTGGGTTGAGAAACTTGACAGGTATTACAACTATGTATCCTACATGCCAAAATCAGACCCTGCATAGTTCTTATGTAGTGTGAATGGAATATTTGAGAGAATTATCTCTATCTTCTCTTTATAATTTATAGATTCACTTATTTTAACCCATCCTATTGCATACAGATTTGGATGATTGACACTTCTGACCCAAGTATATCTATTGGATCTTTATTAATTATTTTTTTATGAAATCATGAATAAAATATCATCCACCTTTGTCTTTCTAATTAGAACTTTGATATGTAAAATTTTATAAGCTTCAAATTTTTGTTGAGAATCATTGTCCAAACATATCTTCCTTTGAAGGGAGTTAAATTTATGACCTTTCACCTTAGAACCCACCAAATACTTCAAAATAATTATCTCAAGGAAGTGGAAATGTTTGTAACCATTCACATTATCATGTTTTGGCCAATATTGAAATTACCACAGTATGCAGGCCAATAATTATGAAACCTTTGGGGAAATTTTCATGATCACCAATGTGTTTATTTAATTTTTTCCTATTAATATTGGTTTTTATAGAACATCTACCTACATATACTAGTGGTTCCATCATCTATGATAAACCCCTTAGTTTTTAGAGCAAAAAATTATTGATTTCATCATTTTGAAGATGTTTGGATCATGATTACATTATTTGTACCACTATAACTTATTTGAACTAATGTTTTATCATGAAGTGTGTTACATAGTGCCATGAAATCATGATCTACAAAAATTGGGTTTTGTGGAAACATCTAGTAAACATATCTAGTACAATTAGATCCAAATTTGGATCATGCCTCCCTAATTTTAGGTTTTCTATCCCCAAAATATTTAAAAACACAGTGTGAGGAATATATATTCCACTCTCTTTCCCTCTCTTGGATATGTTTCTACTTGATGTATTCCTCCATCTTTGCTAACTTCAAAATTCACCTCCTTATTCTCCTTTCGTATCCCATTTCCTTCCATCAAAGAAGGTTGTAAATAGATAGAAGATAACTTGGTAGTAAATTTTTCTCTTGGTTTTTATATATGATTTTTAATGGATTTAATTAATCTATTCCCTTATCTTTAAAAATACAGAAACACATCTTTTCATTATAATTCAACAACATTTTATCTTAAATTGTATTTTATAAGGAGATATGAGATTTCCATTTGTAGGAATGGATAATGTAATCCATCACATCCTTGACCAACTGATATTTATTCTCCCTTCTCATGAAGATTTCATCATGCACATACATGTAGGGGATACCAAAAACTAGGCCATAAGCATATATTAGTACTACATCCACAACAACATTATCAATAAAATCTTCACTTATTGTAACCCATCCTATTGCATAAGGATTTAGATGATTGACGCTTCTAACAGAAGTCTATCTATTGGATATTTAATAATTGTGTTTTCATGAGAGCATGAATAAAAATATCATCTACCTTTATCTTTTTAATATAAACTTTGATATGTAAAATTTTATAAGGTTCACACTTTTGTTGTGCATGACTGTCAACATATCTTCCTTTGAAGGGAGGTAAATCACATCTTCTCTTCCCAATATTTGTTTCATCCATCCTCATTTTTTAGAACTAAGGTAAATAATTTTTTCTTCTTATTGTTCCTAAATTAATGTAATTTTGAATGTGTTGTCCCAAAAATTTCCTTATCCTATGAAATTTGGAGGACCCCATTTGAATTTTCTTGAAGATCGAATAAAAGGAGTGAAAATTCAAAAAATGACATAGTTTCAAAGACTTAGTCATCTGATTTATCTAGACCTCAAGGTTTGTAACTCAACCATCAAACTGTAAGGGTTGTAATGTAGCTATCAAAAATTAATGGTTGTATTACAATCATCAAAATATGAGGGTTAAATATAGCCATATACTTTTGATGAATATAGTGCATTAGAAGTGTGACTTGAACCTTATTAATGAGGTTTGATCTACCTAAGTATGTGAGGTTATTTTGACCCCTATTATTCAATTTTATCTCCTCCATTTCATTTTTACACTTAGATTTTTCACTATGGGTTCATATTTTTACAACCTTCATTGTGCCTTCCCAATTTTTCTCACTTCAAGGTCATTTTTATTCAAAATTTTAGGGTGGAAACCTTATTCACTTGTCTAGGATTTTGGGTTTTATTTTAGATGGTTTTTATTTTTGGTTGGCTCTTCCTCCCCAGATTATATCAAACATTCATTTCATTATGTAAAATTAATTATTCTTCACCAATAAGGATATCACTCAGCTCGACAAGCAATTATTTCCCTTGTTAGATTTTCACCACTACTTGGAAACATTACACCTTTGCCCCATTAGCCATCATAGTTTTCCCATTGCATGAAAACTCTTTCTCTCCAATATGCTAGAGATTTATCTCTTACATGCATTAGAGTTATTAGACTACACTGTAGCCCCTAAAACCTAACATTTGAATTCTCAAATTGCGCTAGAACCCCCAAATCTTGAAGCTATATTTATTAGCCTACACTTGGAGTTCTTAGTCTACAATGGAAGCTACCTACTTTTGCCTCCCCTCCCTCCACCTCATCTTCTAATTTTTCCCATTTCAACTTCTAAGGTCTCTGATATCCTATCTCCATCAAGTGTGTTAGATATCTAGAACACTTAAGAAGAAAGGTAAAGAAAATTCAAGTGAAATCAAGTATCAATTCCAAGGGATCACTCCCCATTCTAATATTTATTCCAACATAAATCAATTAACTTACACATACTTGGGTCATGTCAACATGTGTGACTTATGTAAAAGGATAAATGCATCTCTCAAAAATTATTGGACATAAAGCATTTATGATAGCAAGCTTCCTTAAGCCATTATGTTTCTAACCTATATATAATGCTTGAAGATTATCATGACTAGTAGATATATGAAAAATAATGTGGCCTCAACACATATAAACTTTAAAACTATGTCCTTATCACAAATTCTCTCATTTGACATATTAGATCATGTCAATAGATCCTAGGTTCATATGTCTCAAGCAGAATATTTATGATCAAATCCAGATCAATTAAATCAATTTTACCATTTCATTGAAGGAGGCCTAGGTAATATAAGCAAACCCAACTTCAAAGGGATCCTAGCTACACTTAAAAATGCTAAAGCTTCAAATTAAATAATGGTAGTGTATGCTTCTCCTTCTTATAACCAAGAGACATTCAATATATCTCTTTTCTTAAAGTGTTACATGCTGAGCAATTACATGATTAATACTAGAGCCTCAAAAAACATCATGCTTTCCAAGGTTGTTAATTCTATACATCTTATCTATAGGTTATTCATATATTGGCATTTATCACACTTGCAGGTATATAAGAGAGCATCTATGTAAGGTGGGCTAGTAGTATATTATGGTCAAGATCTTAGAGATTATCCTTTTAGCTATGAAATAACCCCTGTTGGGTTCATCATGATATGTTGTAAGGATTTCCACTACATCATCCTCCCTTATACACCTATGCATGATTTTATCAAATCTAATGTTTTTTATCAAGAGATGTCTTTCTCTTGGAGAGAGGTACAATGTGGAATTAGACCTACAGTAACATAGTTAGCAATGTCTATAATCCACAAATTATTAATAGATATAACAAAATAATGTTCATCTGGAATAAAAATCATATATAAGAGGACCATGTTCAGAAGATGTTAGTCATGAAAAAAAAATCTACAACTACATTTTCCTTACCTGGTCTATCTACAATAATGATGTTTAAATCTTATAAAAGTAATAACCATATAACTATGTAGTCACTAACTGTTGGTTTATTCATTAAATACCCTATGGTAGTATGGTCAATGTGTACAAAAACAACATCAACTATTATGGAATGTCTAATTTTTTTGATGGCATAGACAAATGCAAGAAACAATTTTTGTCATAGTGTAGTTAAGCTTTTCACCTTGAAGGTTTTGGTTGATAAATTATATGGCATAACTTAAGGATCCATTTGTAGATCATAGGATAGTTCTCAGTGTGTTATTAGATGTATATGTATGGATATGTAAGGAAATCTTCCAATGTGGTCCACATAGTATTGGAGTTGATACTGGTGGGTTTTTTTGTTCCTAAAATGTTTGTTCATGTGAATGATTCCATACAATGTCAGCATCTTAAGAAAGTAAAAAAACAAAGGTGTTTCTATTCTTATAAAATATTTGATAAACATATAATAGTAACCAACATGTCTTATAAAATTTCTAATGTCCTTTTATTTTCATGGAGTTGGTATATTGTTGATTAAATCTATCTTACCAAAATCAAATTTTATTCGTGTGGGTTAGATGTGGCATCATGTTATTATTCATTTTGTCATTAGCATATAATATTTTGCATGACTTAGAGGAAAATGTTATCATGGAGGAGTTTATTGATATTATAGATTGATTAAAAATATGTCTCCATAAATAGTGAATTAATCCATGTAGACCTCAACATAATCATGGTATAAATCAGAAAAGATGCTCAAAATAACCCTTTGAAAGGCTATCGGAGCATTACATAATCCAAATGGAAGTATTAAATATGTATAGGTACCCCAAGGACATATGAATGTTATTTTATCTTGGTCCTTGGAAGTTTTTCTAATCTGATTATAGCCACTAAATCCATCAAGAAAGGAAAACTATTTCTTTTCTACCAACATGTCAAGCACTTGATCAATATAAGGGAGAAGAAAGTGGTATTTATTTATGGTTGTGTTTAGTTCTCTATAGTTTATATTTATATTCAATATACCTCATTTTTTATGATAGTTACAAGGGGATAAACCCATTGACTATCTAATAATGGATAGATAAATACAACATTTAGGAGTTTTTGTATTTTGTTTTAACTATGTCTTTGACAACAAGATTCATTCATCTTTGTGGTTGGTAAATAGGTTTACATTCCTACTTGATATAGATATGGTGGGTGCATAGATTAGGGTGAGTGCCTCTCATATCAAGGTACTCCTAGGTGAAATTAGTTTGATGCTTTTGAATCATGGACACAAGTTGAGTTTCTTGTTCAGAATTAAGCTTGTTATTGATGTTTAAAGGGCGTCTAGTAGGATTTATAGTTGTTTGGATAAGGATATCATGTATTATACAATTACCACCAATGGTATAAGATTGTAATGGTGTGGTATTAGCTATTGAAAAAAAATTACCCCACTAATGAAGGTTTCTTCTATTGGAATAATTTTGGATAGGGGGCAAGGTAGGCATTGTAACATGTCTTCAGGTAGACTAGTCTGATAGGTTTTTTTTAATGAATTTGAAATGATTATGTCATACTCTTGGTCTTTAATGTGTGGGATACACTATATTTTGAACAAATTTTTTAATGATACTTGATCAATTTCCTTATCTTTTACTTGAGGCTTGGGTTGGTGGATAAAGAACTAGTTTCTTAGTAGTGTTGTCATTATAAATTTGCATGTTCCCTAATCTATAGCCAAAGATTGCGTCATTTTTGGCCATCCATTATCTTAAAAGGATGAGTGGGTATCTTCCTAGGTTAGATTTTGGCTACAAGATGATAAAATATTTTGGATATTCCTATTAATATATTGTAATAACCAAGTCTTCTATAACTCATTATGGTTTAACTATGGACCTATCTTCCATTTATAGAATGGTGGGACTTGGGTGTAGACATATTATACCAAGTTTTTGAATGGTTTATTTTTTCATTAAATTTATTATGGCTCCTAATTATATCAAGGTATTTTTTATTAGGGTACTCTAGGTACCGTAAACATGGACGTTCATTATTGGACTACCTATGTTGGATTATTTGGGTGGGACTATATATCCTAGAATGTCATCAATAAGCTTCCCAACAACTTGAGTAATCTTAGGATATTTCATTTTATATCTAAATATTTTTAATCATAGTTCCTAAA
>JARHVA010002333.1:135000-142500 GCA_037957365.1 Torreya grandis
ACACAAGCATTTATGATAGCAAGCTTCCTCAAGCCATTAAGTTTCTAACCTCTATACAATGCCTAGAACTTGTCATGACCAGTACAAATTTGAAAAATAATGTGGCCTCAACACATATAATTATTGACACCATGTCCTCATCACACATTCTCATTTGACATATTAGATCATGTCAATATATCGAAGATACATATGTCTCATGAAAAATATTTACGATCAAATCTATATCAATTAAATCATTTTTACCATTTCATCAAAGGAAGCCTAAGTAATATAAACAAATCTAGCTTCAAAGTTATCCTAGTTACACCTAAAAATGCTAAACCTTCAACTTCATGTATGGCAGCATATTCTTCTCCTTCTTGTAACCAAGAGAAATTCAATATATCTCTTTTCTTACAAGGTTGCTAGCTAAGCAACTAGATTATTGATACTAGAGCTTTAGAAAACATCATGCTTGTTAAGGTTGTTAATTCTCTATGTCTTACCTTTATAAATACTTTCAGCTAGTGCTTCTCCAAGTATACAAAATGAGTACCATTTGTTGGCCAAATCAAAGATACAGGAGTTGCTTTAGCTTCCGTCCTATATAAAATGATCAAAATGACAATTCTCATGGCTAACATTCCAAAACATATGGTATGTTGTTAAGAAGAGGTTTTTACAAGGAATTGGGTGGGTAAATCCATATGGAATTTTTGCATGCTACTTTCTCAATAAATGGAGCTAAGCACACTTCTAAATAACCAAGGTTTGTCAATGTATGGAAGTGTTTTTAAAAATAAGAAAGGAATGTGTTTTCTTAGAACTAAGATGATCTAAATCCTTTTCACCCAGAATAAATGAAACATAGCATCCATTTAAATCTAAACACAGTGCCCTATTACTAGAAATTAATTAACTATAACCTAAATATTTGTTCCACCATTCATGTTAAAATATAAAATATGCTTGATGTAGAGATTGTTTTTCTAATTCATAATTCAACTTGGGTTGCCAATATTATTTTGATTCAGAATAAAAATGTTAAAATTTATATCTATGTGGATTTTATAAATTTGAATCAATCTTCTGTGAAGGATAACTATCTTCTACCTATTATGGATCACATTCTCCAAGTTGTCATAGGATCTAAGATGCTCTCTATGCTTGATGGGTTTTTAGTTTATAATTAGGTTGAAGTATTAGTCCACAATAAACATAAGATAATGTTCACCACACCTTGTAGAATATTTGCATATAAGAGAATGCATTTGGGCCTTGTCAATGCAAGAGAAACATTTTCGAATGCTATGGATTTATCATTTCATGATTTACTAAAAAAAGCATAATTATTATTTGGATGATCTCACCATCTTCTCTAAGAAAGAGGAGATCATTATGATCATTGGTGAAAGTTTTTGATAGATGCATAACACATATAATTTAACTAAATCACAAGAAATATGTGTTTGGATTACCTGAAGGCAAGCTTATCAATAAAATTAGGTCAAAATAAGGAACTAAGATTGATCTAGAAAGGGTTTAGGAAATTCATAACCTTTATCTACCTACTATCAAATAAGTCATTCAATCCTTCTTCAATAAACTAAACTTTATCAAGATATTTATGCCCAAATTTACTAAACTCACCAAACATATATCTAGATGATGAGAGGTAAGGCTAAATCTAAATGGAATGAGGATGGGAAATAATATTTTTAGGATATCAAGACTTCAATCTCGAGAGCACCCACTTTGGTTTGCACTGACTTCAATAAATTGTTCATTGTTTATTGCTATACGTCTAAGCATACCTTCTTTGAAATCTTGATATAAAGGAATGGTGAAGGTGTTGAATTACCCATAGCCTTCATGAGATTTGGTTTGAAGGATTACAAGATAAAATACTCACCAATTGATAATAATGTATATGCATTAGTAAATACAATAAAACAATTTAGGTATTACATCCTAAATCCACATACTACCATCATGGTGTCAATTTTAGTTGTCCAAGTCCATCCTAATACAACAAGAGTTAGGTTCAAAAAGAAAAGGGTGGATAGAAAAGGTTTAGGAGTTTCATTTGGACATAAAACCCACCAATTTAGTCCTATGTCTTGGTTTATGTAAATTAATTATTGAAAATAAGCTTGATGATGTCATCAATGAAGTTCAAGAGCAAAATTCATCAAAAGAGATGCCTACTTTTATTTTTATTGACACTATAGATGAATCTCACTCAAACATATATCATTTTATCGCATAAAGAGAGTTACCTAAGGGTTTAATTGTTAAGAAAAAAATAATAATAAAGTTGAGAGCTATATAGTACATTATAGGGACAATACTCCCTTCAAGAGGGGAATTGATGGCATTTTCTTTGAGGTGCATTGATAAGGAACAAAAACAGAGGTTTTTAGAAACTTTTCATAGTAAAGTATGTGGTGGTAATTTTTACCTATCACAACACACAAGATCCTCAGATCCAATTAATATTGGCCTACCCTTTTCGAGAATTCCCAAGAGTGGGTATCTAAATGCAAATCCTAACAACATTTTATAGGAAGGCCAAACCTCATATCTCTACCATTAAAAATAGTGGTAATTAAGGAGCCTTTCTAGTAGTGGGGTCTTGATTTATAGTTGTGTTAAATCCTCATTCCAATGTCAATCACACTCATGTCCTCAACTCAGTAGATTACTTCATAAAGTGGGTTAAGAATATTCTAGTCAAGCAAATTACTTTAGAATTGGTGTGCAATTTCATTAAGAAGAATATCTTGGTTAGGTATGGTGTCCCTCATAATATAGTTATGGTGAAATTTAATCTTATGATCTCATTAGGTTTTTTATGGTTATGGGACCTATTTATCCCACTCTTTAGAATTTTACCCTTAGGGTAATGGTAAAACAGAATCGAGCAACAAGAATCTAGTCACGATTATCTCTAAGATTGTGGATGAAAATAACAAAATTGGCCCCAAAAAATGTATGACATGATATGGTCTGATCATATTACTTTAAAAAGATTTATTATCATGTCTCCATTTTAACTAATTTATGACACTGATATTTCCCTCCTTATCTCATTAGAATTATTAGCTCTTCAATTAGCCAAAGTAGTTGAAGATCACAACTTCAAGGATTCATTGGATAAAATGATTTATCACTTAAATAAGTTGGAAGAGGAAATATTTATAGTAATTTATAGGATTATAAAGCATCAAAAAAAGGTGAAATCAATTTTTGATGAAAAAGGCTAGGCAAAGGGATTTTTAGATTGGTGATTTTTTCCTTTTGTGGGATAAAAGGTGTGAAAATGAGGGTAGTCATGAAAATTTTGACTCTCTATGGAATGGTTAATTCAATATTCATCACTTATAAGGTGATAACACATAATATTTAGCTTACTCATATGGCACTCACATCTCACTTCTTTATAGTGGGTACTATCTAATTTTTTTGAAGTAGTAGAGACTAACTCTCACCAATCATAGGGTAGCTTTAGGATTTATTGTTTCTCTCATGTACTAAAAGCTTCATTGGATTTTGTGACATTGATATATTTTTCTTATTCTTTGGTTTGGATGTGGAAGGAACATCCTATGTTATCATTTTTCCTTGATACTTTGAGGAAGAAGGTGTTATAATCATCTTCTTTCTCCTTATCTCAGCCTTTCTTCTTGTCCTTGAATATTCTTTATTTATTATTCAACATTTTATTCTTCATATATGTCATGTTTTTCCTCAACCACATACTCATGTTTCTCCCTAGCCACTTCTTGTTGATTCTCATCAGGGAGTTGATCCTTGGGTAACAATGGAGCTAGCTAAGTTAAATATATGTGTGGAAATAAAAACAAGATCATGAGATTATCAAAAGGACTATGAGTGAATACCTACAATATCCCTGAGGAATATTTTGTAGTTCCCTAATATCCTTTGGAAACTGAATGTTATAAAAAATCATCATTTACAAATTTAAAGAACAGAAATGAGCCATCCTATAGCTTTTATTAGTGTCCTATAGCATTTTTCATCATCGCATAGCTTAGACTCAAATCTTGTATCATTTGTAAAATATCCCCTAGCATTTAGGATTTAACCCATAGCATCTAGGTATGAGCATGTAGCATATTTTATAGAGCCTGTAGTAATAAAGATGAAACATATAGCAAATATTGTAAACTAATATAGTATAACATTAATGTATATACAATTTGTATAATACTTATGAATGTGTTAGGATCAAAGAGAGGAGAATGCCAAGATATTTATTGATTTTTGATTTTCTACTTTTACTCTTCTTTTTTTCTTTTCTTTTCTTAATTTTTCCCTTCAGTAACTAGCAAGTTGGTTTTATACTCAAGGCCTTCAACTTAACCATTGGTCAATCATTGAACTAGTTTTTTGACCAAGGCTAGCTGTCAACAAAACTTGAAGGTTTTCATTATTGGTTTTATAATTTTATTTCTTATTCTTATATTTTTACTCTGAGTAACCAACAAGATGTATAATTAGAATGTTTATTGAGATCCTAATTAGCCTAATAGTAATAGATTGATCAAGCTAAGATATCATGTTTACCCTTTATACGTGGAAAGTGAGGGTGAGCTACAATTTATGTGTGATAGCTAAACATGATCATTTAATGATTATGATGTAGCAAGATTGTGTTCATCTACTAGTTTTATCTATATGTAAGGTTTTTCTTATTGAATGAGCTTATTTATAAATGTTTCCTTGGAGAGTGGTTTATTATATAGTTTGAGACGATGACATTAACTACCAAAGATAACTTTATCAGATCAATTGCCTATTTATTGACTACTCCATTATCAAATACTTTTTCAATCTCATAAGGACCATGTCATCTTATTCTCAACTCTCCATTATGGTCCTTGTACATGGAATCATATATCAGGGCCCAATCTCGTTCTTGGGATTCTATGAAATTAATAAACTTGTCATGTCATCTCATTTTTTATTGATACACTATCTCTGTATGTTACAAAGCCATAAGGAAGTTTTGTTTGTAAATTTTTCAATAAATTGTAGCTCTATAAAATAAGATGAAGTATAATTTGTCATGAATGCTTCTTGATGAATTATGCAATTAATATCTAATTATTAAGGGTCATATCGATGAACATTAGTAGATAAACCTTCATAGATACCCAGCACAGTAGAAGCCCAATTAGACCCAAATCAAACTAACTTCATTAAGGACAATTCATATTTTCTAAAAAATTTACTCTGACATAATATATAGACTGAGCTATTTCATCCTTTATTTTAAGGAGGCATATAAATTTTGTTACACATTTACTTCTTCCTTCATTTTTCAAATATGTAATGTAATATAACAAATGTTGTTCCATAGTCTAATTAATACTTTCATCAACTAAAATTGAGTAAAATGGACTATGAAAAATATCATCTTTTAACTTTTTCCAATATACCTCCTTCATAACTTGTACAAACTCTTTTCCATATGTGGTTTTTGTATATGCAAACTATTAATATGTTATAGTCATGGGTAGAGTCTCTTTATACCTATTTAAGTCACATATTGGATTATAAGGTTCTGAAGGTAAATCATATATATATATATATATATATATATATATATATATATATATATATATATATATATATATATATATCAAAAATATGATTCTCTTCTTCTCAACATCTACCATTAGTTCTACATGTTTTAGAATTGGAATACTACTTCATTTGATTTCACCCTCCAAAAGTTGTAAAGCAAATTTATGAGGTTTTGATTATGTACACATTATTAGACCACTAACTTGAAGGGTGGTACTCCCATCTTTAGCAAATGGTTTCTCTCTATTATATTTTATACACCAAGAACATTTTATCCTTTTATCACCATTTTATTGTTTTACAACATAATCCCAAGGAAATATTATTTTCTATTTCAACTTGAATGTTATTTTCTATTTCTTTGATGCTTTTTCCTCTTCCCAAATCTATTCTTCATCTGATTCATAGTTTTCTTCATGAAAATGAACATCAAAGTCTTCATTTTTGGAATGGCATTGTTGATTTGAATCTCAAGGGATATGAAATGCATCATTAAGTGATATAGTTTTATTGTATCCTTCTTAGGATGACCAATAAAATCCATTTTCTCATAATTTATACCTACTCAATCAAAAACTAAAATAAATAAGTGTCATCTACTAGAGTACAATACAATTTATTTCACTATAATAATATTATTGTAAATATATATAGTAGTATTCTAATTTATTTCTTATAGATATATAAATGTGTGTGTGTGTGTGTGTGTGTGTGTGTGTGTGCGCGCGCGCGCGTGCCTGCGCGCATTATAATTTATTATTACAAAGAAAATATTAAATAAAAATGTAATAATTTATTTCATTTTTTATCTTGAAAAATGAGTACATGCTTCAATTAAAATTAAATAAATAGTTTATCTTTTTATGAAAATTTAAAATGCTTAATAAGGTATACTCATAGCTCATTTAAATATTTTTTACAATTGTTTCAAAACCATAACTACTTGTTTAGCATGGATCAAATTAGTTGCAATGTATATAATGGTCCAAAGAGAACAACATTCATAATAAATTAGAATGCATTATGTGTGTAATCTTCACAAAACTAAATATTGTGTAATTTCTCTATAGCATTATTCAGGTGGAGCTCCTTCAACTGTATCTAACTTTGAGAATAATTAAAACATATGGAATGTTTAGATTATAACAATATTTAGAATGTACTAAAATAGATTTAAATTTAGAGAAAGTTATTGTGTATGTAAGGGTCTAGCAATGTATATTACTAATAATGCACTAGGATATACACAATTTATATAATGTTTACAAAACTAAAGATATTTTGTAGTTTATTAGTCACTTATGAAATAAAAATATCAGGTGAAGTCTATTGAGTATCCCCTACTCATATAGTTTAATGTTGTCAATGTTAATTATTACTCTTTATAAATTTATAACCTAAACAAATTATTATACTATTATTAGGTTAAAAGTTAATATGAATCATTATCTTTAGGTAGTTTACAATGATGAAATTTATAATCAAATATAACCATAATCTATAGTAATTTTGTAGACTTGTTTACCCACTTTGTATAAATGTATATAATTATTCTATTATTATATTCATATTAATAATGTAATATAGAATAGACACTATCAATGGAGTTACTTTAAAAATTATAGAGGAATTCATTGCCCACATAATTAGTCTAAAACATTGAGGAAACTAAAATTTACAAATTGGCAAGGGACTACAAAATGGATAAAGAGACATTCCTAGAAGAGGGAGAACAACTAGAATTGTTGCATAATGGGTTTGATCAAGAATCACTGCCCAAGTCATATGAGAGGTTGCCTACCATATAATGCAATATGTAACCCTAGAAGATAGGTTTAACTTTGTTAGATGGACTTTATTTATGATGTTGAATTATTTTAGACACGACATTTCTTTCAGTCTACC
>JARHVA010002333.1:157500-212500 GCA_037957365.1 Torreya grandis
AATAGCATATCGAGTTTTATTATTCTTAGGATTTCAAAATTTTGCATGCCAACTCCAATTATGATTTGAGGCTTATTTATGCATGGTTTATAATTATTTGAATCATTCAAAAAAAATCAATACAGATTATTATTTTAGAATCTTTATTTTTTGATCTTTTCGTATCTTGATAAGATTTAGGTTCATTAATAATTGAGAAAAAAAATATTATCAAAGACATGAAGATGGCAAGTTGTTATGCACTAGTAGTGAAGAAAGAAGACATATAAGTGGTGAAAGTACTAGTAGAAGTAGAAACAGTGTTGAAATAATATTTAGTTGCTATACCTCATGAGTTACTAGATAGTATACCACCAAAGAGATATATTTAGCATCATATTTATTTCATTTCAAGATCAACTCTACCAAATCAATCAGTTTATAGTATGAGTCCAACAAAACATCTAGAATTAAATAAGAAGGTTATTAAATTGGTGAGAAGGGTGTATAAAGTAATAGCATGAGTCCAAAAAAACATGTAGAATTAAATAATCAGGTTATTAAATTGGTGAGAAGGGTGTATTAAGTGATAGCATGATTCCATGTGCAACACAAGCATTGTTAACTTCAAAGAAATATGGAGCTTGGATGATGTGTGTGGATACCACAGAAATAAATAAAATTATAATCAAGTATAGGTTTCCTATACCTCATTTAGATGATATGATGGATGTTCTTGTAGGATTAAAACATTTTACAAAGATTGATCTAAGGAGTGGATACTATCAGATTCAGATTTTTGAAGGAGATGAATGGAAAAAAACATTCAAATCTAGAGATATTTTATATGAGTGGATGACTTGATGTCATTCATATTATCTAATACACCCAACACATTTATGAGAGTGATGAGCACGTTGCTATAATAATATAGTGGTATGTTTTTGGTGATTTATTTTGATGATATTTTAATATTTGGTAAGACTAAAGAGGAGTACTTATAGGATTTGGGAATGGTATTATAATTGTTAATAAAATAGAAGCTTTATGTGAATTTGAAGAAGTGCAAGTTTATGTAAAATAGTTTAGTATTTTTGGGATTTGTGGTTTTAGCAAATGGTGTAAGAATGGATGAAGAAAAAGTAAAGGCAATTGTCAAGTGAACTATCCTAATGAGCATTTTAGAGGTAAAAAGTTTTCATGATTTAGTAACTTTTTACAAAAAGTTCATTAAAAACTTTAGTACTCTTGTTGCACTAATAGCACATTATATGAGAGGAAAGGAATTTAGATAGATAAGGGCAACAATAGAAAGATTTGAGTTGTTGAAGAATAAAATTATAGAAAATCCTATTTTAGCAAAGTATTTGAGGTTGATTGTGATGATTTATTTATGGGAATTGGTGTTGTGTTGTGTTGTGTCAAGAAGGGAAGCCAATAACATATTTAAATAATAAATTGAATAAGGTAAGAGCAATGCATTCTACGTATGATGTTCAATTTGATACTATTGTACAAGTATTAAGAAATTGAAGGTAATACCTAGTGCCTAAAGAGTTTATACTAATTATTGATCATGAGTCTTTGAAGTATGTGAACACTCAAAAGAAGTTAAATAGTATCTGCATGCAAAGTGGGTGGATTTATTATGAGGTTGTACTTTTGTATTGAAGCATTAATCAAGAAAACAAAATAATTTAGTTGATGCTTTGAGCAGACGAGTGAGGTTGATAACTACTATGGTGAGTGAAGTAGTTAGATTTGAATTTATTAAAGAAGTATATGGCACTGGTCCATGTTTTGATAAGATTGTTGAGAAATTTAAAAATACATTTATAGGTGATATAATTAATGTTTATGATGAGTATATTATTCATGATGACTATCTCTTCAAAGGGAAACAATTATATGTATTCCAATTGGGTCTCTAAGAGACAATATTGTAAGAGAATTGCATAGTGTAGGTTTGGTTGGACATTTTGGTAACACAAAGACAATAGCTTTGGTGGAGGAAAAATATTTTTGTCCAATGATGAATAGATCTATCTTAATATTTGTTTCAAGGATTCATATATGCAAAGTGGCAAAAGAACATGCACAAAATACAGGGTTGTACATGTCATTATCTGTTCCAAGAGGACCATGCACATAATTGAGTATAGATTTTGTGTTGGGATCACAAAACACATTGAGTGGTAATTATTCAATTTTTGTTATTGAAGATAGGTTTTACAAAATAGTTCATCTTATTGAATGTAAAAAAACTAATGATGTCACTAGAGTTGCATAACTACTTTTTAAGGATATTGTGAGATTACATAGTGTTCTAAAAACCATTACAAATAGGGACACAAAATTTCTAAGTCACTTTTGGAGGAATTTATGGAGGTATATGAGGAATAAGCTATAATTTAGTAGTGAATATCACCACCAAATAGATAAATAAATAGAATTTTTAAATAGGATCTTGTGAAATTTATTGAGATGTAAAGTTGGAGAGAAGCCAAAGCAATGGAACTTGACTTTACCACAAGCTGAATTTTCATATAATAGTTCAGTGAATAGATCAATAAGAAAATTAGTATCTCAAATTAATTATGGTAGAAATCCTATGAGTATTTTAGATTTGCTATAGTTACCAATTTCATAATGAGTTATTGATGATGCAGAAGCATTTGTAGAACATATACGATAGTTACAAGAAGAAGTAAAAATAAAATTGTAGGAAAGTAATGAAAAGTATAAAGTAGCAGGAGATGTCAGAAGAAGGTCAAAAACATTTGAAAGATATTTAGTGATGGTTTATTTAAGGAAAGAGAGATTTCCAAAAGGCACATATAACAAGTTGAAGTATAATAAAATTGAACCATGTTGAATTATGAATAAAATTAATGATAATATTTATGAAGTGAGTTTACCATCAAATTTTTATATCTCTCTAGTATTTAATATTTTAGATTTATATGATTTCCATGGAGAATATGGTGAAGGTGAAGAATATAAAGAAGTAAATTGGTAGTAATAGGCGTCAAAGAAGAAGAAAGAAAAGATAGTGCAAGTTATGGAAAAGAAGATAGTAAACACAAGGTAAGGAAGTTATGATATGTATTTTGTACAGTATATAATGAATATGTAAGGTAAGACATCTTCTCATCATCACACAAAAATTAATATCAACTTGTCTACAAAACATATGTGTGTTAGTAATAACCTGATAATGCATCAACTTTTCTAGCTTCCCCCAACTAATTTAAAACACTCTTTTCATTTCTAGTTTCCCAGGGTCTCATCTCACTTCCTCAAAAAACCCAAGTGATTTTGCTTGATTAGAATCATTTGAAATCTTATATGATTGATTGATATTATTAGATTTATTCTTGTATTTATATAGTCAATTGGGTAGTTTTAAGTGGGATTGAAATTTAAAAATTAGAACTACATAAAGAATTCATGGGGCTAAACCTCGATTCCCTCAATTATAAACATACAAAATAAGATTGACATTATTAAAATTATGGGTTTTTTATTTTTTGATTCATAATTTATATGCACACTTTGAGGGTTTAGATAAATTAGAAAGGTATGGACTAGCACTATCAACATATAACTCCAAACCTAACATTTATTAATTAAGTTTTTACAAAAATTCTATTTCAGAGAGTTGGATGTCGAAACAAGTAAATTCAAGAGAGAATGTTAAAGAAAGATTGTAAGTAACCAAAATTATATGTTTGCATTGTATATTTATGGGCTCGACTATGACCCCTTAGATTAGAAAAAATATTGATAAATAAACTTATAATATAGAAAAAGAGATCAAACTTCTAGAGGCCATAACTTTTGATACATGGATCTGTTTGAGTCCATCTTCACATCAAAACGACCAGCTCAAAAATTTTGATCCCTACATAACCTAAAATTATAGTTATGGGACATTTTAGATATTTTTTAGAGGTTAGACGTGACAATATGATGGTCTAAAATTGATGTTTAAAATCATTTTTGGATTTTTTCTAATTTTAAAATTTGTCGATTTTTGTAACCAGAGTTGAACTTCAATTGAAATTCATCTGATAAGTTAAATTTAGAGTTTATTTTAATTTTAGAGATTTTTGAAGCTGCATGTGGTTGCATGCAAAACTTATTAAAAATAACAGCTATAAAAAACAATAGGTTGAGTTTATTATTTTTAGAGTTTTGAATTTTGCATGTCAACACCAATTTTGAGTTGATGCTTATTTATGTATGGTTTATAATTATTTGATTATTCAATACAAATCAATACTAGTTATTGTTTAAAATATTTGCTTATTGTTAATTTTATTATCTTGATAGTATTTTATTTCATTAATTTATATAATATAAATGACTCAAGTATGTGTGTAAAAAGTGGTTTATAATAATAATAATAATAATAATAATAATAATAATAATAATAATAATAATAATAGTAATAATAATAATAATAATAATAATAATAATAATAATAATAATAATATAGTTTTTAAGGTCCATAATACCAAGTAGTATCTTTGTTATGCTTTGTAAGGTAACTTACATCATATGGGACCACCTCGTACTTTCAATGTGTAGGAGGCACCTTGATGTGCTTCAAATCTAAGATGCATGTACCTTCTTGTAATATTTGAACCTAAACACTCATTTATATATAAATGGCTTAAAATAAAATTGACATACATGTTGACTTCCAACTACATAGACTTAAAAAAATTAAAAAGGGTGGAGTCGTGGATAGATGTAAATTACTTAAAAAAAACCTATTGGTTCCTATTTGTACACCTCTTTCACTCGGTCTTGCACACTTTAGTAGAAATAGAAAGTAAAGATGAAAAAACTACTAGTATGTCATTATAGTTGGGGAGGTCTTGGCCTCTATAATGGACTAAATAGAGAAAATTACTGAGAGGCATCGATAGAGGGTATGGTCAACTCCTTTCTACTTTTGGCTCTACATAAACCAAGGTGAGAAGACCTATGGGGTAGCTTACTCATATGTATAGATTTTACAATTCAATCTCCATGGAGATTATTGGCACAAGGGAACATGAATGTGGCCAAGGCATAACCAAACTTGTTCAATACACCTAGGAAGGGTTGTCACACAAAATGAATAAATTCTTTGGATCACATATAAGCTACTAAAGATAGATATAAAATTTATTGAAATATTCATTTGAAATAATCTTCAACAACATAGACTAAATGGAAAACTATAGTACTAGATCTTTAAAGCATAAAATGTAGACACATTCTACGTATGCAATATTTATGCATTTGAAAGCAAATAACATTTATGATATGCAACAAGTGTGTATTATTTATAGGTTAGGATAGGGTAGGACTATTTTTTGGTTATGAAAAGAGGGTGGTGTGCTAGTTGTTTTCAAATAAAAAGGATTATTTAAACATTCATGATATCACCTATTACAAAGATGTGAAAAACTAAAATACAAGCTAGTGGAAACTATCAAGAGTAATTTTCACTTATAGGTGCTAATGAAATACAAATACCCAAATGATTATAAGACCCTAAAACATACACTGAGACTAGAATCTCATATATTTATTCCTAACAAATCCATAAAACTAGGGTGCCCTCACAAGTTATTCAGTAACATATTTCTAGACATAATGCAGAAAGGGATTTATAATCTAGATCTATGTCCAAGATGACAACTAGTAATGAGCATAGAACAAGATGTCCAATCAAAAACATTTGTAAAACACATCACTGCACTTCATAAAAAGGAAATAGTAAGAACCACAAATATATTTTATTAACTTTAAAAGAAAATTTTACACACATCATTATTTCAAAATGTTGTCATGGGGACAAGCATGGTGGATTTTATCTATTTTGGGTAGGGGAGACATATAAACATGATCTTAAATATTTTTAATGTGTTTAAAACTATAACCACCTTAGTAACATAGGCAAAATACACACACAATAGTGATCCCAAAATTTGGAAGAGCCTATACTTAGGAAAAATAAAGACAAACAACAACCTTGACAATAGAGGAAAATCCCTCTATTTATACATTATGCACGTTGTTCTAATTTTGGACTCTGGGTTACAATTTGTAAAATTGCAAAGTAGCCCTCCAAATTTAGCCAAGATACTCTTAGCTAGAAAATCTTCCTTGACACACTTGAAATCTTCATCTATTTGTAATAAAAATCATTGCTATAAATGCCTCTACAAGGAATGATGAAGATTTTTAACAACCCCTTTGATTTCATGACTAGAGATACCTTTTTACATGATTTGGAAGGAGAAATTTTATGGTGGAGGCCTACAAGACTTTGTCCTCATGTGTAACTATCTATATATGCCATTGAACACTTGCTTGCACAACCATAACCTCTTAGATAGTTGTCTTTCTTCTAATACATGTCATAGAATACCCTGCTCTTATAATGATGGTATTGAGATGATCCATTTGTTGTAAACACAAAAAATGATCTGCATCCAAAAATATTCTCTAGAATTTTTGATAGACCTTCTTCTGTGCTTCAAATTCTTGTCTATCAATGAAGGAACTATCAATTTTAAATCTTAAGCCAAATATTACCACATATTGATACATAGCATGCCACATCAGATCCAACTAGGCATTCATGGGGCTTAAAAGTGACTAAGTCACTTACTTGGCTCTAATCTAGACATGTGTCACCTTCTCATTCATTATTTAAGATGGATCAAATATGAAATATCAATCCTTATTGGAGTCCTTAGCCTAGACCTTTATCATGAACTATCGATCTTGATTTGAACCTCTAAGATTTTTCCATTTGGAAATTTTCTATTCATTTTGATTGTTTTGAAAAGTCGACCTTTACCTCATACAATTGATATAGATCTAGCCAGTTGAATGCTAATGGTCAATATTTCTACCCGATATATGCGATCATGTCATTTGGTAGCTTCATAGGCTTTATGCACTTTGTATAGTTAGTCTCTACTAGGTTAGTATCCTTTTACCATGTGGTGGCTTCTCATTTGGCCTGAATTCTTTGAAAATTTAATTTTCCTTTAGCACTATTAGATTAGGATTTGAGAGGTCAAGTTCTATTAGCTCATTTTTATTCCATTCATCGATGTTATGACATGCATCATCTCCATGCTTGCTTACAAGTTTGTTGACTTATTAAAGGGACCATGAATCATTCATCTACCACCTGAGCAACTAAGATGGGATCACTTGTCATTCTTGGATCCCTTCATAGGCCTATTGACATGTTGACTCTATCACATTTTCTAGATCTTGAAACTAACAATCAAGATGGTGACACTTGTCACTCTCACATATATCTTGGGACCTTTGGCATTTCAATTCTTTACTCTTCATTAGATCTTCAATCCACCATTGATATGGTGGCACTTGTCACTCTCATGGATCTCTTATAAGATTTGACATTTCAATGTTACTCATGCACCATTTGACCATCTCTACCTGAGTGAATACACATCATTGATCAAGATTATTGACTTATTAACTTTTGTACGCACCATCCAATCAACTCTATCTAATTTTTCATGCACCATTATATTTAGATCCAGTAGGTTGGGAGTGATTCGTTCATCAATTAACATGAAAAAAATTAAGTCAAAGTTTGGGGAATAAAGAACTTATTATATAGTCTTAGCCTAAGGTTTTTGTTTCATACGATAAAAGCTTTAGGACAGGATTTTGAGCTATGTTTATAACAAAGGGACCAAGCATTAGCTAAGACCATAATAATAGATAAAAGGGACCAAGGGCCACGAGATATAAAAAGGACCAAATATGAATTTTAGACTAAGGTTTGGTCATGTTAACAAACACAACAAAACCTTAGTATAAAAATTAAACCCAAGTCCCTGGCATTTTTTAAAGTGTTATCATATAAATTAATCCTACCAAATTTGAAATTAAATTAAAGGTCCTAAGCTAGAGAAATTAGAACAAGGGTTTTGAGATGCTCAGATATGACTTCAAATTGGCTTTTTATAGACCACTATAGGACACTTTACCTCTAATGAACACTTGAAATAGGAAGCGGGATAAACAAATTAGGCATTTATTCTTAACAAGGGCTCAATTACTTTAGTGCAATTTTGGTCACTAACACTAGCTCTCATTTGGGAATGTAAAACCCCTATGATGTCCAAAGAACCCTAAATCATAAGACCAAATGCCAGTCCATCGAGACATAGAGTCAAAACTTAGTTATTTTGTACAATAGAGACCCATGAAAGCTCAACACAATAAGGCAGACTAACAAAAATAGATTAGGAGGACCAAAAAATGGATGCACAACCAAAACATAAAAGGAAACTATACAATAAATTCCCAAAGCAAAGGGGTGACAAAGAAACAAAACAATAAGACTATACACTATATAATTATGTACATAGTTATAGACTCAATCAAAGAAATGTTTCAGATGTCTGCCATTAACTAATAGCTCAAGTACTTCAACATCTAATTCTCTCAAGAAGAAATTATTTTCCCCAATCTGACAGTCAATGGAATAGGGACCCATCCACAAGGCATCAAATTTTCCATGCTTGCTCCTCATGCTTATTGTCCTAAAGTAGAACCAAATCACCTACTTGGAAGATTCATGGGGTGATCTTCCTATCAAATATCTTCTTCAACTTTTCCTTGAACTTGAGGTGTCTTTCATGATCTTGTCTTTAAATTTCACCAAGCTCAATAATCTAGTTGATCAGGCTTTCATAGTGGTTGATTTGTTCATCATATTCTAGTCTTTACATGTTCTAATAGGTTGGAAATTTCAAATTTATAGGCAAAACTACTTGAGCTTCATAGACAAGCTCAAAAGGGATTTTGCCTATAGCTCTCTTGGGCATGATCATATTATCCCACAAATAAAATTTCAGCTGTTCACCCCACTTCTTGTTTTCTTCCAATGTTCATCTAATGATTTTGAGCAAGCTCTTATTCCTAGATTCTGCTTGCCTATTTTACTGAGAGTTGTAATTGGAAGCATAGGTCAATTCATTCTCATACTCTTTGCATAATGCCACTAAAGGTTTATCTTTAAAAATCATGGCATTATCAATAATGACTTTGACAGGCACACTACATCTATAAATAATATAATTTAACAAAAAATCCACAACCACCTGGTGTCTAGCCTTCTTTGTAGGTACCACCTCAACCCTTTTTGTGAAGTAGTTAGTTGTAAATATCATCCACCTATGTTCATAATTTGACAAATCAACAATTTCTCTAATGAAATCCATTCCCCATTATCTAAATGGGCCTTCAATTATCATGGACTGCAAAGGAATAAAACTCAAAGCTTTCATCCTCTCAGTAAAGCATTTCCATTTCTCACGCTTTCTAATTTTTTGACAAACATGTTTGAATATTGAAGGTCACCAATAACCAACTATTATAATATTATGATTTGTGAATTTAGGTGCAAAATGGCCACCATAGACTCCATTATGGAAGTCTTTAATCAGGTCATGAATTTGATCTTTTATCATGAATATTAAGAAAACCCCATCCAGATTCTTCCATGCAAGTCCATTTTTAGTCAAGAGGTACTTTTTGGAAATAATATTAAGATTCCTTCTTTGATTCTTGTCTAATTCATGGGGAGAATTTAGATTTTGAAAGTAATAGACAATGTCTTTATACCATTGAGACATGTTAAATTGACTCAAGGAATCATCAACTTTGAAAATACTAGTATTCACCTCAATGACTTGCAAATTGGTCTCAACCATGACCTTGGATAAACCATCCCTTGAACTAAATTAGTGTTCTAAATATCCATGCCATACTCTTAAAGATTGTTGACCCACCTACATCTCTTGATGGATACCTCAGTTTGAGTTAAAATGTCCTTCACCATGGTATGCAGAACATAAGGAATAATTTTTGAGCTCAGAATATAAGGTCCAAATGCTTTAACAACCTTCAAGAGAGGGAAGGCTTGTTTTTCCATGATGGTGTAATTTAGTTCATCACCTTGCATAGCTTTTCTAAAAAAAGTTGTAGGTTTCTCATGACCATCTTCATTCTTTTGCAAAAATATAGTAGAAATGGTATTATATGATATAAAAGTGAATATCTAAAATGGCTTAGTGTAATCAGGGATAGTTAAAAAAGTAGCAAAATTTAAATCTCTCTTGATGTCATTAATCACCTTCATGGCCTTCTCCTCCCACTTGATGTTTTGGTCCTTCTTTAGCATAGAAGTGATAGACAAAGTAACCTCAACAAAGTTAGACATAAACCTCCTTACAAAATTAATTTATCCAAAGAAGGACTGAATTCCCTTTTTGGACTATGGGATGGGCACTTTGTCAATGGATTCTACCCTCTTGGGGTCAATCATGAAACAATTTGTAGACACTATATGTCCTAATAACATGGCCTTTTGTACTCTAAAGTGACATTTATTTAGATTGAATGAAATCCCAAACTCTCTACATCTGATCCACACTTTCTCTAGATGATCCAAATGTTCTTCTCTATTCTTAAAGTACATAGTAATATCATCCTAATACACAAATATAAACTTATTAATCATCCCTAAAAAATTAATGTCCATATCTATCCAAAACTTTGCACCAGCATTCGTTAACCCAAAAGGCATACATTCTCCAAGGCATTGTAAATGCTATCTTGGGTCTCTCAAATTCCTTCACTACAACCTAGTTATATCCTAGGAATACATCTAAAGTGGACAACATCTTTGATCCTGTAACACTTTACAATAGGTTGTCCATATTGGGTAGGGGATAATTATCTTTCAAAGAATCTTTTTTCAAATTTCAAAAATCTGCAAACAAGCGGATGCCACCATTTTTCTTTCTCATAGGGTCTAAATTTATAACCCACGATGAATACCTGATGGGCTGAATGATACCACTATCCCTTATCTCTTGTAACTCATCCTACATTTTAGTGGCCAAGATGGGGTTAATAGGTCTCTATTTCTACCTAAAAGGCTTGCTATCAGGCTATAATGGGATGACATATTGAAACAAGTCTTCCCTATATGCTTTCAACTCAAAATAAGACCATGTTAAACAATCTTGGTACTATCTTAGTAGCTACATGTAAGTTTGTTACTTAGCTACACTTAGGTGAGTACCCAACCTTCCTTGGATTCTCATGAGTACCCAAATTAAACTCAGTCATGTCTTTTGAAATAAATGAGTCTCAAGTCTTGATTCTATCCACTCCAACAAAATACACTTTTAAACTTACCAATCCTCATGGGAGCATGTTTATCTTTAGCTAGATATTGTCCTTCCCAAACAAGGCTAATTTTCTATCACAAACTTGAATAATAGATTCTAAGTCTATGAGCTGATCATGAAACTTAGCTTCACAATTTAAAAACCTCTTAATTTGTTCATCATCATCAAACACCTACCAGTGATGAACATTGTCTAGAATTGAATGCATAACAAGCACCTCCTCTTGATACTAATAATGAGGGCTTGTAATTGCAATGTCAAATTGAGCACCTAACCCTGCAAGTATATCATCTTCTTCAATGAAAATTCTATCATGAAAACAAATATTGAATGTATCAAATATTTACAGTAAATCTAAGACAACATTATGATATTATTTCAACCTTTTGTTTAGGGTGGCATAACCATTATAGACTTGATTTACCACTAGCTCAGAATCACTCTTTGAAATCAAGCTTTTTATTCCGTGTTCATGGGCAATTCATAAACCAAGCAAGAGTGCCTCATACTCAATAGTATTATTAGTGCACTTAAAGTATAGTTGATAAAAAACTTGAAACACTTACCATTGGGGTCATAGAATACAACGCCTACTCTATTTCTAATATTGGAGCAAGCCTCATCAAAACACACCTTCCAAACTACACCTTCACTATCAGGTTCAACATCAAGAGTATCAGGATGTTCATTAGTGTCAACATTCCGAATGAAGTTCCCAAGCCAAACATCTACACACAATACTTCATTTTGATCATGTTTTGAATCTTCAATTACATATAGCATCTTTATCTCTCTATAAAGTTTGACCATCTTACCCTCCAATGGAATGGTGTTGTAGGAAAGGTCCATTTGTACCCTTCCACCCATAATAGCATCCCATTTATGTGATAGTAATATCCTCCACTTAGGTGGGCAATCCACAACTACCACATCTATATTCAACTATTTACCTAGATGCAATACCAACCCCTTGACTTGTCCAACAATTAGAACTTCTCATGAGTCTATGGCATACCAATTTACAAAGGCTAATGTAATATTAACTTCGAGTTCATTTAAGATACCTAGGGGCATTACATTATAAGAAGCACTAGAATCAAACATGCAATTGTGAACAATAAAACCACTAAATAATAGGGTTGTATAAAATAGATCCACATTTAGCTGACTCTCTACCAATGCATTCCCCAAATAGACTTTGAGAGTAAGTTAAACAACCTCTTCAAATTCTTCATCACTTTTTGGGGATGTTTGTGGTAAATTAGTTTCATTTGTAGTTGACTTCTCACCAAAGTCTAAGTATTGAAATGCCCTCTTCTTATGCTCAGGTATTCTTAATAATTCAACAAGTGGTAAAGTGATTTTTAACTAGCTCAACACTTGGGACATATCATATATACTATACTAAGGATGAGGAGTCTTTGGTGGAAGAGTGACAACACCTTTAAATGGAATGCAATCACTTAAGGTCTGAGGTGGAGTAGGATGGGGAGGATTTGCATTCTTAGTAGCAACTTTCAAAGGTGGATTTTGTTTAACATCATTCACATCCTTGGGAATACTAGATAGCAAAGGTAATTTGTTTTTAGTAGAAGCATCTATAGGCTTAGCAACTTAGGAAAAGGGCACCAGATTAGAACTATTAGGAGCTATCTTAGTTTTTTTTATCTTCCTTACTTCCCCTACCTTTGGATTTACAAGGGTAGTGTCTTGAGGAGCATCAGTTGGTTTCTTGCTTCTTAAGTAGTATTCCTTTTATTGGACAACTGATGCATTAATTAGAAACTACCTATCTTCAACTGATGGAATTCCCCCATCATATTTTTTAATCATCGTTGATCTTAAGAAAATCAAAATCATGAATAGATGATTCATATGCCTATACCATATTAACCTCACAAGAAAACTCATAAGTTGGGACATGTATTTTTTATATAGTACTCCAAAATTGATCAATAGTAATAACACTTATCAATTTTATGGAGCCAATGTCTTGATTTAAGGATTTTGATAATTAAACATAATAATCTCATCACCAAATGATGCAGACTCAGGTTTATCCATATATTTATCAACCGATTTAGCTGTATCACATCGAGGATGTGGAAGGAAGCACTTATCACACCAATCAACACCAATGTCACCACCTACCACATTCACTTTAGTGTTTAATAGATCATGCACTTCTTTCATAACCCTTCGATTATGATGTTTATCTATTATTTCATCACGCATAGGCCTCTTCCCTCTATTATTGTCTTGGTTATGGAAAGTAGGACCCTTTATGCTTGATTCAAATTTGGAGCCCTCTCTTGATTGGTAGATACATGAGGGACCCCCTTCTCAGCCTAACAAGCTTGTATGACATCTCTTTGACATTAGAGGTTAGAGTCTTAACCATCTCCTCTAGATTGCGATTCTTAGTGGACTATATTTTTTTATGATTGACCAACTTCATATCAGCCTACTTGTTCATGGGCTTTCCCATAGCCTTTATTTTGTTCTCAGTTTAGATAGCCATATTGAATGACAACTACATGTTTTTGGGAGCCTTGTCCCACAAGTAATATTTTTCCTTCTTATCAAAGGCATCATAGTACTTTATCAAACATGTTATAACACTAGGCTTTATGTTCTTATGCAGACACATCCTAACATTATTTAAACCATGTGTTGATGTTTTGCATGCACTCATTGGGGTTCTTGATGTTTTCAAACTCATCCAAAAGGAATCTTGGATCAACTCTTTCACCATACATAAATTTGAAAACATTCTTCTTTTCTTAACACAAATCAATACATCCATGGGGAAGAGAATTGAACCATTCATGAGTGTCTTCCTCTAGCATGTGCATAAAAATATTAATACACACATCCTCATGCTCAACCTCATAATTTTCAATAATATTTTGAATTTTTCTCAAGTGTTGATCACTATTCACTACATTGTCTCCTTGAAACTTTGGAAGACATTTCTTTACTTCATTTGGGACTTCATTAGGATAACCTTCCATATCATCAAAATTTATAAGCCTAAATCTGCAAACACAAAATGTAGGATGTTCATTGTCACTTGGGTCCCCATGTCTCATGATTAGTTCAATTGGAGGTTCAAAAACAACTGGCGAAGGGATGTGAGGGGGTGAATGAGGGGGACTTATAGGATCAAACATGGGAGGGGATTCAACTAGTTGAGAAGGATCTAGATAATAGATAGGACTATAAGTTTTAAAATGACTAAAAGAGATATGAAATTACTCAGCAATGGGAAGTTCAACAAAAATTTCAAGATTATAAGAATCTTGGTGGTTAAGACACTATTTAGCAATTGAACCTTGCCCTTCAATAGGCCTCCAAACTTGTCTCCTTCTTCTTTGATGAATACTTAGGGGTGAGACAAGTTTCTTAGACAAGTCACCCTTGAAGGATGATCTCAATCCTTCCATATTTTCAATCAATAAAAACACTCAAAGCCAAAAATTAAGATATACAAAAGAGGCACCAATCTTCCTTGAAATGAGGGCGTAAGGTTGGAGCCACCACTAGAATCATAATTTTAGAATATAATAGTTAACACATTAATTATGATACATGTTGAAATCATACTTGCTACATTTAATGATGAGATAAAAGGTAAAGACACTAAATTTTTTAAAATTATATCCAAAAGTCAAGAAATCACCTTCCTACATGTAATTTTAATAGCTCTATTTATTTGCAAGAGTCCCTAGAAATAGAAGTAAATAGGACTTCAATTTAGTCCTTAGTGATGGTGCAAAATGAGTGGTGGCATTCATGAACCAAAGATAGTTAGATCAATTAAATAGGAAGAGAATTTTTTAAAATGATAGCAACTCTTTGTAAGATTCCCTAGAAACACAAGTGCCATGGGTGTGTTTTCTATCCTTGGCAACGATGTCAGTTGAGTGTTCATTCTCAATTGTACTCCTCTTTTGCTAAGACTTGAAAACTTGTGTATAAATGACAAATAAAGATGAAAAAACCATTAGTATGTCATTATAGATTGGGAGGGATTGGCATATGGAATGGACCAAATAGAAAAATTGACTTAGAGGCATTGATAGAGGGTATGGTCAGCTCCCTGCTACTTATGGCTCTACCTAAACCAAGGTGAGAGGACTTATGGGGTAGCTTTCTCACATGGAGACATTATACAATTTAACCTCCATAAGGATTATTATCACAAGGGAACACGAATGTGACCAAGGCACAACCAAACTTGTTCAATCTACCCAGGAAGGTTTATCACACTAAATGAATAAATGTTCTAGATCACATACAAGCTACTAAAGATAGATATAAAAGTGACTGTAATCTTCACTCAAAAAAATTGTGAACGACATGGGTTGAATGGAAAAATGCAATGCTAGATCTTTAAAGTATAAAATGCAGACACATTATAAGTATGCAATATTAATCCATCTATAGGCAAATAACACTTATGATATGCAACAAATGTGTATTATTTGTAGAGTAGGACAATTTTTTATTTATGAAAAGAGGGTGGTGTGTTGGTGGTTTTCAAACAGCATGGACTATTTCAACATTCATGACATCACCTATTGCAAAGACACAGAAAACTAAAATGAAAGCTTGTGGGAACTATCAGGAGTAACTTGCATGTATCGGTATGAATGAAATGCACATAAGCAAATGATCCTAAGACCCTAGAACATACACCGAAACTAGAATCTCATATACTTTTTCTCAATAAATACATAAACCTAGGGTGCACTAATAAGTTATTCAGCAACATATTTCTAGACATAATGCAGAAAGAGATTTATATTCTATATTTAAGCCCAAGATGACCACCAATAATGAGCATAAAATAAGATGTCTAATCAACAAATTTACAAAACACATCATTGCACTTCATTAAAAGGAAATAGTAAGAACCATAAATATGTTCCATTAACTTTGTAACAAAATTTTATATACATCATTATTTCAAAATGCTATCAACAGGATAAGCATGGTGGATTTGCTCCATGTTGGGCAGGAGAGACATATAAATATGCTCTCAAAGCTTGCTAATAGTTGTACAACTGTAACCACCTTAGCAAGAGAGGCAAAATGCACACATAATAGTGATCTCAAAATTTAGAAGAGCCCATACTTAGGAAAAACAAAGACCAACAACAACCTTGACAATAGAGGAGAATCCCTCTATTTATACATTTTGCACCCTATTCAAATCTAGGACTCTAGGTTACAATTTACAAAATTGTAAAGCAGCCCTCCAAATTTTGCTAAGATGCTCCCAGATGGAAAATATTCCTTGCCACCCCTGAAATTTTCATCCATTTACAATAAAAATCATTGATATAACTACCTTTACAATGAATGATGAATATTTACAACAAACCCTTTGATTTCTTGACTGAAAATACCTTTTTACATGATTTGAAAGGTAAAATTTTGTGGTGGAGGCCGAACAAACTTTGTCCTCATGTGTAACTATCTAGAGATGCCCTTAACCACTTGCTTGCATAGGCAGAACCTCTTAGATAGTTGTCTTTCCTCTTATGCATACCATTGAATAACCTTCTTTTTAAATGATGGCATTGAGATGCTCCAGGTGTGGTAATGGTGAAAAATGATCCACGGCCAAAAATATGCATTGAAATGGCACACAAACCTTATTATGTGCTTCAAATTCTTACCTATCCATGAAAGAGCCATCAATTTTAAATCTTAAGCCATATATTTCCACTTATTGATATATGACATGAAACATCAGATCCAACTAGGCATTTATGGGGCTCAAAAGTGACTAAATCACTTACTTGGCTCCAATATAGACACGTGTCACCTTCTCATATAGTCTTGAAGCTAGATCAAATACATACCATCGATCCTCATTGGAGTCCTTAGCCTTGACCTTTAACATGGACCGTCGATCTTGATTTGAGCCTCTAAGATCCTATCACTTAGAATTTTTCTATTAATTATGAGTGTTTTGAAAATTCCAACTTTGTCTCGCACCATTGATCTAGATCCAACTAGTTGAATCTTATTGGTTGATATTTGTACTTGACATCCAAGATCATTCCATTTGGAAACTCTATGGGATTTTTGCACTCTACATAGTCAGTCTTTACCAAGATAATGCCCTTTCACCATGTGGTGGCTTTTCATTTAGCCTGAGTTCTTTGAAAAGTCAATTTTCCTTTCACACCATCATATTAGGATTCGGGAGGTTGAATGTTATTAGCCGATCATTATTCCATTCACCACTGTTATGACATGTATCATCTTCACACTTGATTGTAGGCTTTTTAACTTATTGACTTATAGAAAGGCCTGTGAACCATTGATCTACTGTCTAGGCACTTGATATGGTACCACTTATCATTCTTGGATCCCTTTGTAGGTCTATTAACATGTTGACTCTATCACGTGTCATTGGATCTTCAGATTGCCTGCTAAGATGGTGACACTTGTCACTCTTGTAAAGCTCTTGGGAC
Source organism: Torreya grandis (assembly GCA_037957365.1). Taxonomy (NCBI): domain Eukaryota; kingdom Viridiplantae; phylum Streptophyta; class Pinopsida; order Cupressales; family Taxaceae; genus Torreya; species Torreya grandis. The sequence continues at coordinate 175,226 of JARHVA010002333.1, forward strand.
CTTTGACATTTCAACTCGTTGCTCTTCATTAGATCTTTGAACCATACCCGAGATGGTAACACTTTTCACTCTCATGGATCTCTTAGAAGCTTTGACATTCCAACATTGCTCGTGCACCATTCCATCATCTCTGTCTAGGTGAATGCACATCATTGATCAATATTATTGACTTATTGACTTTTATATGCACCATTTGATCAACTCTATTTGAGTTCCTGTGCACTGTTGGATTTCAGTCCTCTAGGTTGGGCGTGATTGGTTCATCAATTGACATGAAAATAATTAAGTTAGAGTTTGGCAAATAAAGGACTTGGTATAAATTCATAGCCTAAGGTTTTTGTTGCATATGATAGAAGCTTTAAGAGAGGACTTTGAACTAAGTTTATAACAAAGGGACCAAGTCTTAGCTAGACCATGATAATAGATAAAAGGGACCAAGGGCCACATAATATAAAGGGGACCAAATATGAATTTTAGACTAAGGTTTGGTCGTGTTAATAAACACGACTAAACCTTAGTATAAAAATTAAACTAAGTATGTGGCATTTTTTAAAGTGTTCATGCGTAAATTATTCCCACCAAATTTGAAATTAAATCAAAAGACCTAAGTTAGGGCAATTGGAACAAGGGTTTTGAGATGCTCAGACGTGACTTCAATTTGGCTTTTGATAGATCACTATGGGACATTTGACCTCTAATGATACTTAAAACAGGGAGTGGGCTAAATAAATTATATATTTATGCTTAACAAGGGCTCAATTGCTTTAGTGCAATTTTGGGCACTAACAAAACCTAATAAACAAAATAAGTCCATAATAAAAAAGAAGATTAGATAGAGATGTATGAATATTAAAAAATAAAATAAATTACACTAAATAAATACTAATGAATCATTTTTTTAATCTAATAAGATTATTTTTAATAAAATTAGCATTTTTATTTAACCTTAGTTACTTATGGTGCTTTTAACATTAGAGATATTGACTGGATATGGATTTGGTATTATGATAACCTCCAAAGCCATGAGTTCTCAAATTAAGTGTTGTTCTTCAATTAATAGAATATAATTTTTAAACTAAAAAAATTTGACAGAATTAAATGGTTACAAGATTTAATATTAATATAAAATTTAATATTATTAATAATTTTTAATATTAATAAAGATTGATGAAATTAATTTATTATTAAATTGAAAAAGATTTAATATTATTCAAAACTTTATTATTATTTTAAAATTGTAAGTTTTTTTAAAAAGAGAAACGTTAAAAATTTGAAGAATAATTTTTGTATTCCTTATAATTTTTAGATTATAAGTTTTAAAAATAATATATACTTATTTTCAAATCAACATTATTGATCCATCGTTAAAAAGAGATTTATATCTCAATAATGATTTGGATGAAAAGAAAATATAAAGTTAACAAGCCCATAAAGCTATAAGTAAATCGACCATTCCTCATTCTTGCATTCGAGAGTGGAGACGAATTGGAAAGCCCTTTGCCATTGAAGGAAGTGGAAAATATGTGGCGTGATCAACTTCCAGCGCTTCCCACCTGCCCCTTGCATTTATAAATTTAAACAAAAACAATTAGTTTCTAGCTTGCAGGAAATGCTCAAGACAATAGAAATTCCCTAGAGAAAGATAATTTGACTTGAATTTAGTCACAAAGTTGTAAAGAAAGAGAGCAATTTCAAATCTGGCCAAATGAAGTCCTGGACAAAGCCTGCTACCTCTTCCAAATGGCATATAAATTGGATTGTCCGGCAGCTCCTGCAAATTGAACCTCTAATTAATATCAATTGTTACATTAGAATTAGTTTTCTTTAAAGAAAAGAGCCTTGTGCACCAACTTACTTGACCGTCATTGTGCCAGCGCCATGGGTGGAATTCATGAGCCTCATAATGGTACTTCTCGTCTAAATGGGTGCCCCTCAAGAACGCAAACACCGTCCATCCTTTTGGAATAATAAAGCCTGCATTAGACTTAAATAATATTAAAATTTTCTTATAAATTCTGAGAAATAAAAAATAAATGATATCACTATAATGTCAATTTTAAAGCCCAGATAATTCTCAGCACAACCTTTTACTTTGACATCTTGTTTGGCTTCCCTGGAAAGAAGCGGGGCAGGACTAGCCAAACGAAGTGTTTCTTTTATTACCTGCAATTGTAACAGTTAATTAGACAGATTAAAATTAGTAGCCCCTTTCAAATTTGGAAGAGCTTATACAGTCAGTGATGTTCAGCTAGATGTGTCAACTGTGTACCACTTTTGAGGACGATGTATATTGTTAAAAATATAAGCTTGAGCTAGATATATTAATTCTCACCTAACCCTGACATACAAAATTTTTCCTTAGATCTGAAGATCTTCATCCACTTCTTAAATGTATGTTTGTTTTTTTTTTTTTTTTTTTTTTTGATTGAGTTTATGTTGTTATAATAATAAAAACTTTAATAGAAGTTTATATATATACTTTATTTTATTTTTCTTTCCTCTTTGTAATAGTTTTCATTTTCTCTGTATACAGTAGTATTCAGAGAACATAGCATTCCTGCTTTGATTTTATTCCCCAACAAAATATAGATCTGCCCCTGATTGATATTTTTTTCCAATATATTGGTATTAGAGATTTAATCTTTTTAGGTCTGTTTGAACATGAATGCCAACAGCAGCAACTAATGGTTACATCCACCAACATTTGATGGCAAGAATTGTCATGTTTGGTGCATCAAAATAAACACAATATTTTGCTCTCATGTGTTTTGGGTTTTGGGAGCTAGTTGAAGGAGGATACACGGAGGCAGATAATCAAGGTACATTCAATGCACTCATACAAACATAAACGATTCTACTAAAGGAAAATATAAAAGAGGATGCAAAAGCATTGAGCTACATTCAAATGCTTTTGAGTGATTCAATCTTCTTAATGATAGCAACGTGTACTAGTTCTATACAAGCATAACATGTCCTACAAAATGCCTACCAAAGAAGTGATAGATGAAGCTGATTATGCTACAGTTGTTGAGAAGAGATTTTGAAACCCTACAAATGAGGGAATATGTGTCAATTAATGATTTTCTTACAAGAACTATGAGCATAGTTAATTAAATCAAGGCCAATGAAGATGTTATTGAGGACCATGTGATAATAGAGAATGTCATAAAGAGTCTTCCTATGAAATTTCATCTTATTGTGATAACAATAGAAGAGTCCAAAGACTTAAAACAACTTTTTTCTGACAAGCTAGTAGGTTCATTGCAAACCCATGAACAAAGGTAAATAATACAGACAACACTTCTCTTTGAACAAACCTCCAAATCAGATGTGATTGTGAGAGGCAAAAGGAGAGGAACTAAAAACAGAGGAAAAGGAAAATTCATCAATAGCCAAAAAGGAGGAAGTCACATCCATTTAAAATCACAAGAGTAAAAGGAAGGAGAAGCAGGAGTTCTTAAAGAAGTTTTTCATAAAAGGTATGGCAAATCTAATGTCCAATGCCACTATTGTAAAAAAGGTGGGGAAATTATGAAAGGAATGTAGGAAAGGAAATATGATAGGAATAGATAAAATACAACTTTTTCTAAAGAAAAGGAATCTATAACTAATAGGAATGAAAAATGTGCAATTTTGTTTACTAGCTGCAACATAGTTGAACAAAGAAACAATGAAGTATGATATTTAGATAATAGTGACATTAACCACATGAGTGGAAAGAAGGACATATTTAATAGCATAGATGAATCAATAAAATCTAAAGTTAAAATAGAAAACAATGGAAAGGTTCATGTTGTGGGCAGAATATGTATCTTCATTCACACCAAACAAGGGGATAAGAGGCAGATTTAGCATGTCTATTATGTACAAGGGTTGAACCATAATCTTATAAACATTGGAAAACTTGTCCAAAAGGGATATAGAGTTATATTTGAAGATGGAGACATACATAATATTTGATACAAGTGGTAGTAATAGGTAAATCGCTGGTGTCAAAGTGACAAAGAATAGGATGTTTCTATTAAGAATGCAAAACGAGTTATCAGTAGCATTTAAAAAAATTGCAGTGGATCGGTCTAATCTATGCTACCTTAGATATGGTAATTTGGGCATTAGTGACTTGAATTTTATTTATAATAAACAAATCTAGTAAAAGAACTATTTTTAATTGAGCAACCCATTAAAGTTTGTGAGGTTTATATATTGGGGAAGCAACACAAATATTTTTCTTTTAGATAAGTCATGGAGAGCAAAGGCTCCACTTGAATTGATTCATTCTTATTTGTGTGGTCACGTGAAAAACCTCTATATCCAAAAATAAATATTTCATCATATTCATAGATTATTTCAGTAGAAAGACATTAGCATACTTATTAAATCATAAATCTGAGGCATTTTATACTTTCAAGTAGTTAAGGCCATGGTTGAAAAAGAGTTGGTCACTATATAAATATGTTGAGAATAGATAGAGGGGGAGAATACATTTGAAATCAATTTCTAAACTTTTTTATGGTTAATGGGATTAAATAGTAGTTTATGGTAAGGTACACACTGTAACAAAATGGTGTAGTAGAGAGAAAAAATATAATTATTCAAGAGACGGAAATATTGGGTTAAAGTAGTAGCAAAAATAATTTATTTGTTGAATAGGTGTCCTAGGAAAAATGTTCATGGCATGACTCCTCAAGAGGCATAGAGAAACAAAAAGCCTAGTGTCGAACACCTAAGATCTTTTGGATGTGTGGCATATGCACATTTGCGAAGCAAATAAGAACAAAGTTAGATGACAAGAAGGAAATAGATCTTCGTCAAATATAGTGAGCAATCAAAAGCTTGCAAGTTGTATAATCCAATCATAACGGCATTGATAACTAGTAAAGACATTCAATTCATAGTTATATGCAACAAGGGATGTTAAAGATGAAAAATAGTAAGAACCAACTAGGGTTAGTGGACCCATACTTAAGAGTGAGACAGTAAGTGGTACATCCATTTCTACACCAAGTTGGAGTCCAATTTCACAAAGGAATGATTCTTCAAGTAGTAGCTGCCAAAATGGAGCACAATTTGAAGCTCAATGGACTCATGTGTCATCCTCTAAATTAAGGAAACACTCACAAAAAATAAGGACCCTGTAAGAGATACAATCAATCAAGACATGTGAAGATGATAAGAAACAAACTATTAATTTTGTTTTATTTTCATCAATTGATTATGTTTACTTTGAAGAAGTAATTAAGATAGCAAATAGTATAAAGTCATGGATGAGGAAATGTAAGCAATTGATAAAAATCAAACATGGGAGTTAGTAAACTTTCTAGTAGGAAAAGAATTCATTGGTGTCGAGTGGGTTTACAAAATAAAAACCATCATAGTAAACAATATTGAGAGACAAAAGGCAAGATTAGTTGTTGAGGAGTATAATTAACAACCTAGATGTGATTACAATGAAACATTTGCTCTTATAGCAAGGATGGGAAATGTGACAACTATCATAGCAATAACCACACAACATAAGTGGAAGGTGTATTAGATGGATATCAAATCAAATTTTCTAAATGGAGTATTAGAAGAAGTGTACGCCAAACAACTTGGCTATAAGATTCTAGGTCATGAGAACAAGGTGTGCAAACTGAGTAAAGCACTTTATGGGATTAAACAAACACTAAAGGCATGGTAGAATTGCACATATACATATTTCCTCATAGATAGATTTTGCAAGAGCGATCGTGAACCAACTCTCTACATACGGCAAGGAATGAAGGTAAATTTTTTATTTTTGTCTTATATGTAGATGATTTAATTTTTATTGAAAATAAAAAAATGGTGAATAGAAGAATTCAAAATATCAATGAAGAAAGAGTTTGAGATGACAAATTTATGATTGTTGAGTTATTTTATTGACATTGAGGTTAAACAGAAGGAAGATGGTATTTTTATATCCCAAGTCAATTATACAAATAAAATTTTAGAGAGATTTAGAATATTGAAAGCAAATTAATATCAACATGAATAGTAATAGGTTTGAAGTGACATAAAAAAATTGTAGCAACAATGTGGATCCAACAATGTACAAGAACTTGATATGAAGCTTAATGTATATGACATCAACAAGACCTAATATCATGTATGTAGATAGTCTGATCTCTAGATTTATGAAGACTTGGTACCTAATACTCGTGATAAGACTTAATACATCTTATTGTAAAATTAAAGGGAACTAATAATTATTCAATTTCTATTTGGAAGATAGCAAGTAGAGTTGATGGAAAATGTTAGTTTACTTCCAAAAATTATCAAATTTTGATTCTTCAAATTTAGGAATTTAAAAAAGAGTTTTTGATACCCAATATTTTGAAAAAATTTAATATATTTTATTTTAAAATAAAATGATATTAATAATTATTCAATTTATATTAAATAATATGTAAAAACCAATTTAATTTCATAAATAAAAATGATAGATTAATAATAATATAATATTATTAATTGATATTTTCATATTGAAAATATTAATTATGAACAGCGGGCACTTGATATCAAATATTTTACTTGTCTAAGATTTGTATCACAGTCCATGTGGATTTATTATTAAATTTTTTTGGCTGTTGTTTATCTTTATTATGTGCGAACTGTAGCTGCACATTTAAAATATCATTTATTAGCTATTTGCCTTGAGCCCTACGTAAAGAAAAGAGAACACTCTAGAAAGACATAAAAAGGGCCACTTTTTGTTTAGTGCGTACAGCAAAAAGAAAGTGGCAGAGAGGAGAAGAAAAGAGGGCTAAAAAATATATGAGCAGAGTATATACAATAAATATATTTAGTTTATGTGTAGTTGTAGTTGCTGTATGTTTTATTAATGAATATATGCATTTAGTTGAAGCTCTTGTGTGTGCAAATCTGGTTCTATAACAATTGTTGTTCTGGTTTTATTTCCTTGTTTTTCTGCATTGTTCTATTTCTCTATTGTGCTGTGTTTATGCATGTAAATCCTCTGTTTTATTTTCTAGCATTGAGTAACAAAAAAATCAAAGCCAAGGATTAATGGCTTCCACATCTGGTGTGCCTCTGTCCAGTTTGCAAACACATGTTTTCACAGGAAATAATTATGTGTATTGGTGTTTAACCATGAAAGCATTGTTTCGATCTCAAGACGTATGGGGGATAGTTGAAAATGGTTATGTGGAACCAACAGACCAGACATCATATAATACCCTTACACACGCTGAGAAAGACACTTTGAAAGAATAGAGGAAGAAGGATGGGAAAGCTTTGTTCTACATCCATCAAGCAATTCATGAGAGCATACTCCTAAGAGTAACAGCAGAAAAGCAAGCCAAAGAGGCATGGGATACATTACAAATTGCTTACTAAGGTATGGACAAGGTAAAGACTACTAAACTACAGCGCCTTAGAAGAGATTTTGAAAATTTATTAATAAGAAACTCAGATTCAGTGGAATCTTTCTTTACACGTGTTGTTGGTCTGATCAATCAAATCAAATATCTTGGAGAGGTCATAGAGGATAGGAAGATTGTTGAGAAGGTGCTTAGAAATCTCCTTTCTAAATTTGACCCTCTAGTTGTGGCTTTCGAGGAAACCAAAGACTTGAGTCAATTTTCTATTGATGAGCTTTATGCCTCTCTCATCAATCATAAATATAGACTAAATAGGTCAAATATCTCTTTGGAAAATGTTTTTTAATCTTAGTCATCTATTAGTCATGGAAGAGGATGGCATAAATTTAGTCCTAGAGGTAGAGGGAGAAGTTCTCCTAGAGGTAGATGTAGTAGTAGTCCTACAAATGTTGGTGGCAAAGGTCAAAATCAGAGTTTTAGTCACATAAGTGGCCCAAGGTTTTACAAATCACACATTCAATGTAATTATTGTAAAAAATTTGGGTATTATTCTAATGAATTGAAGAAAAAATAGTATGACTAGCACAAGCAAAGTCAAAATCAGTCAAGTAGCACTCCCACAAGCACTATGTTTATTACATGCACTAGGATTGTTGAAGCAATTCCTACAAACTTCCCAGTTGAGTGCAATGTAGTCCAAGAAAGGCCACGTGACATATGGTATTTGGATTCTAGTTGTAGTAATCACATTGTAGGTAATGTAGATTTGTTTTCTAACCTGGATGAATTAGTTCAAGTTGATGTCATACTTAGTAACAACAACAAGGTCACTATTTTGAGTAAATGTATAGTTAATATTCTAACCAAAAAGGGGGAGCAAAAAGTTATGCATGATGTTTGTTATGTTACTGGTCTAAAACATAATTTAATGAGTATTGGTCAATTAGTACAAAAAGGCTATAGAGTGTACATAGAAAACAACGAGTGTGTGATTATGGATAGGTTTTCAAGCAAACAACTAATTGCCAAAGTGCAAATGACTAGCAACCGGATGTTTTACTTGGGAAAAAGGCCAAATATGAATGAAAAAAAAGCCCAAGCTTTTTATAAGAGAAATAATGTACATTCTGGAGTTGCCTTTAAGGCAAAAAATACAAAATCAAAAGCTGAAATGAATTCTATATTTTTAATAAATTCAACTCTAGAGCAAGTCAATTCAACCCCAGAGTAATTCAATGTACTTTCTGGAGCAAGCCAATTCAACTCCGAAGAAGCAAAATGTAATGGTGGAGAAATTCAAACAACATTTCAGTCAGTTGTAAAAGATGAATTTTGGTTGTGGCATTTCAGATTTGGACATTTGAACTTTGGAGGACTAAATACGCTACATATGAAGAACATGGTAAAAGGTTTGCCATTAATTGAGAAATCAAAAATAGTTTGTGAAGATTGTATCTGGGGAAAACAACATAGAGAGTTTTTCCCAATTGGTGAATCAATAAGAGAAAGAGCACCACTTAAGATTGTTCACTCAAACATTTGTCGACAAATGCAAATACTTTCTATAGGAGGCTGCACTTATTTCCATACTTTTATTGATGACTTTGCAAATAAAACTTGGGTATACTTCTTAAAACATAAGTCTGATGTATTTGCTTATTTTTAGTAGTTCAAGGCACTTATAGAGAAGTAAAGTGCTCACTACATCAAGATTTTGAGGATGGATAGAGGCAGTGAATATATCTCTAATGATTTACTGATTTTTTCTAGATTACATGGCATACACAAACAATTTACCGCCTATTATACACCTCAACAAAATGGTGTGGCGGAGATAAAGAACCGAACCATTATGGAGATGGCGCATAGTATGTTGGCAGCCTCACATTTACCTAATGAATATTGGTTTGAAGCAGTGGCAATTGATGTTTATATCATGAATAGGTGCCCAACAAAGAGTGTGAAGAACAAAGTCCCTCAAGAGGCTTGGACAAGAAAGAAACATAATGTTTCTCATTTTAAGGTATTTGGTTGTGTTGCATATGCAAACGTCCTAGATGAATTGAGGAAGAAGTTAGACCATAAAGGCAAAAAATGTATATCTGCTGGCTATTCGAAGAATACAAAGGCATATAAGTTGTTTAATCCTATAACTGTGAAGGTTATAATCAGCCATGATGTTCAGTTTGGCGAGAATCAAGCATGGAGTGGAAGTGTAGAGAGGACTGTAAACATTATTTCTACTGTTCCTCATGATGACATGGTGGATGAAGTGTTTTCATCATCAAGTACAGCTCGAGCAATAGCTCATTCCACTCCCAGGACAACACCACAAGTTGTAGCTTAAGCTACACTCCCATTTACAACAAGGAGATCTTCAAGGTTGCTACCCACACTAAGAGTACAACGAACTCCATAGGTAACCACAAGAACATCTACATCAGTTGACACCCTTGGATCAACTCTAGCTAGCACTCTAAGTAGTTTTGCATCTTTAGATCCAACTCTAGCAAGCATGCAGAAATAAAAAATAAGGTGCTTGAATGAGTTGTATAATGTTGATACAACTAATTCATTTGCAATCTTTGCTTTATTTTATCATATAGATGATCCATTAACATTTGAAGAGACTGTGAGTGATGATACATGAGCACAAGCCATGGATGAAGAGATTGAGTCCATTGAGAAGAACCAAACATGGGCGTTGGTTGAGTTCCCTGAAGGCAAGGATGTAATAAGTGTAAAGTGGATTTTTAAGACTAAACAAGATGCTGATGGAAAAGTACAAAATCATATAGCAAGGATAGTTGTAAGGGGCTTCACACAACACCCTGGAGTAGATTTCAGGGAAACATTTGCTCTTGTTGCATGATTGGACATAGTTAGGACCGTATTGGCTATTGCTGCCCACAATAAGTGGGTTGTGTACCAAATAGATGTGAAGTCAACATTTCTAAATAGATATCTAGAGGAGGAAGTGTATGTTGAACAATAACAAGGCTATGAGATACCTGGGCATGAAAACAAAGTATATAGTTTGAAGAAGGAACTTTATGGATTAAAGCAAGCTCCTAAAGCTTGGTATAGCTGCATTGACTCCTATCTCATTCAAAATGGTTTGCAAAGAAATGGTTGTGAGCCAACTTTGTACATCAAAGTCAACAAGCAAGGTAACATTCTAATTGTTTGTTTTTATGTAGATGATCTAATCTTTACCGATGATCTTAGCATAGATGCTTTCAAGCAAACAATGAAGAGTGAATTTATATCACTGATTTGGGGCTTATGAGATATTTTTTAGGCATCAAAGTCCATCAATCTAATGCTGGTATATTTATTTCTCAATTTAAATATGCAAATGAAATCTTGAAGAGATTTAATATTGTAAAGTGCAAGGCAGCCCCAACACCAGTCATGATGGGATTGAAGCTAAACAAGGAGGATGATGGACCATGTGTGGACCCTACATTGTTCAAGACTCTGAGTTAAAGCCTTATGTATTTGACGGCCACAAGCCCTGATATCATGTATAGTGTAAGCTTAATTTCAAGATTTATGGAGTCTCTAAAAGACTCTCATTGGTAGGTCGGTAAGAGAATACTGAGGTGTGTGAGTGGTACAAAAGATTTTGGCATACTGTATTCCACTTCAAGGGATTTCAATCTTGTTAGATACACGGATAATGATTGTGGGGGTAGCATAGATGATCCAAAAAGCACTTCTGGCTATGTTTTTCACTTTGGTACAGGTGTTATGTCATGGGCTTCAAGAAACAACCCATTGTGACTCTTTATTCAGCTGACGTTGAGTATGTGATAGCCACTAGTGCAGCGTGTCAAGTTGTTTGGATGCAAAAAATGTTGAAAGACTTAATGCAAGATCAAAAAAATCACTACAATATTTTGTGATAATAGTTCAGCGATTGCATTGTCCAAAAAAACATGTTTTTCATAAGAGAACTGAGCATATTGATACTAGGTATCATTTTATTAGAGAGCTTGTCAACAATAAAGAAATTTGTCTAGATTTTTGTAGGTCTGAAGATCAGTTTGCTGATATATTTACAAAGCCATTGGCAAAGAAGACATTTCAGTATTTACGAAGTTGTTTAAGTGTTTTTGATCATGCAAATATGGATGCTCCGAAGATGTGGTCCGAAGACATGCTCCAAACATGTGCTCCAAAGATGGATGCTCTGAAGATGTGCTCTGAAGACGGATGTTTCAAAGATGTGATCCAAAGACGCGTTTCGAAAATGGATGCTCCAAAAATGATGCTCCGAAATTTGATGCAAATATTTTTATGATCTCCAACAATTCAAATTAAGGGAGATTATTGAAATATTAATTATGAACCGCTAGCACTTAATATCAAATATTTTACTTGCCTTGTCTAAGATTTGTATCGTAGTCCATGTAGATTTTTTATTAAATATTTTTTATTGTTGTTATCTTTGTCATGTGCGAGCTGTAGCTGCACATTTAAAATATCATTTATTAGCTATGTGCCTTGAGCCGTACATAAAGAATAGAGAACATTCTAGAAAGACATAGAAAGAGCCACTTTCTGTTTGGTGCGTAAAGCAGAAAGAAAGGGGCCGAGAGGAGAAGAAAAGAGGGGCATAAAATACATGAGCAGAGTATATACAGTAAATATATTCAGTTTATGTGCCGTTGTAGCTGCTGTATGTTTTGTTAATGAATATATACATTTAGTTGAAGCTCTTGTGTGTGCAAATCTGGTTATATAACAGCTGTAGCTGTTCTGTTTTTATTTCCTTACTTTTTTGGGTTGTTCTATTTCTCTATTGTGCTCTGTTTATGCATGTAAATCCTCTTTGTTATTTTCCAGCATTGAGTAACAAAATAATCAAAGCTGTAGCACTAGTTTAAATCCTTCATTTCATACAACATTAAAATGTTATATAATATATTTATTAAATCTTAAATATAAGTTTTCAATTTAAAATAAAAATCCTAATCATAAAGTACAACGGTTAAAAGAAATGCAAAGAATTGGCCTGTTACTTGCCTCATGGCACTTGTGCTGAAGATGGAAGATGTTTTGTATGTCACCCATGAAGTCAGAGCTGAGCTTCTCATACCTCAACAAATTTACAGCAGTTCCATGGAGCTTCCTTTGAAGTTCTCCCTGGACCGCCGACAAACCATATTTTCCTATAAGATTTCTGAAAGACGCCGTTACTTTCCCTCATTTTGCAAGACATACTTATTGAAATCCGGATCCACCGACACAACTGCACGTGATCTTCCAAACAAACAACATCTGAAAATCGGCCCATACCTGCATTTCCATTTCCAATTAAGCCATCTATATATGAATAATGTTCTTTAAAATGGATCTAAACAATTTAAGGCCGCTTGGCTTAATTGCTTCAGCTATGAAAGGGATATATAATGTTCTTTAAAATGGATCTAAACAATTTAAGGCCGCTTGGCTTAATTGCTTCAGCTATGAAAGGGGCCATTAAGAAGCATTGCCAATAGAATTCACAGTGAGAATCAAAAAGAGTACGAGTAATGCTGGGGTAAAGCACTCAATAAATAGGAGATTTTGGGTTCAAATCTTTACACATTTCATTGGTAAAGTTTGAGGTTCTTAATTTAGTATAAGACTAAATTGCTGATGAGTTGAGGAATAAAACATTATATTCGACTTAATTATACATTAATTAATATTATATATTAATATAAATGAAAATTAAAAATAATTTAACAATTGATCGTCTGAAAAAATAATATCTTTCTTAAATCTATGTTTTATAAAATAAGGTCTCTTAAGTAATATTAATTTAATTTAGACATTAATGTTTACATGGGAACAAGAATAGCCTATGAAACTAAAGATCATATTACATGGATTCAATATATTAAAAGAGTGTTAGAAACATCTCCAAAAGATATATCAGTTAAACACTTAATTGATCAGTTTCTATATACATTTAAGCCCTGGGTAATCCTAATAAAGCCCCTTCCGCACAAGTTTTAGGTTAAATTTTAAAAGTAAAACTACGAAAAATTTATACTCTCGCCAAAATTAAAAAAAAAACTGATTAAAATAAAAAATTTGACATAAATTTTATAATTTTTATTAAATCAATATTTAAGATTATATTTTGTAAATTATCATCAAAATAAAAAAATTGATGGTAATTCAAGATATATAATCCTAAATATAAATTTTAAGAAATTCACACGAACTGTGAAAATACCCTCTCTACAGAAGACAAATGTTCCGAAGAAAAAAACAAGTGCTCATAAGAAAGAGAAGCAGTTAAGCGATTACAACAATAAACAATCGTTTATACAATCAGATCACAATAAATATATTTTGAAAACATTGGTACTACCTGTGCTCGTGTTGATCCAAGAACTTTCCACGATGAGTTGATTTAAAGTCTCGAAGGAAACCGATGGTCTCTCCAACAAATGGCAATCCAGCCGATCCAGGTGGGAGCTTCTGTTTAATGGCGGTCCCATCTCCATGTCCGCCTTTAGCCCGTATTATTGCCTTCCCTAATAGCACTAAAATTGCAACGGCAAGGGCGCAAGTAAATAGTCCCAAAGCCCATAAATAGCAATGAGAATAGGCCACATACATTAGCTCCTCCATTAGCTCCTGTGTTTGATTCACCACAGCCTCCAATTCTATATATAGAATTGTTTATGTTAATAGTCTCTGCTGCCGTGCTTGCCTTTTATTACTTACAGATCAATTCTAAATTTTGGAAAGAATCTGACCGTTCACACACTAATGGGGTTAATTTTTTTACAGTGACTTTCAATCGTTCCGGCTTGTACATTGTCACAGCGACACTGTCCTCGCTGTTTGAGTGGGCTTTATGGACCATATTAAATTTGTGAGTGTCTACAAAAATCTGTGCACTGTTTATCTGTTCTAAATGGACCCCTGATGCAACTCCGCGGCCACAGAAATTTCAAGGAAAACTTGACAACTACTTCGTATAGAACTTGTCGCCATCAACTTTTTCATTGACAAACTCCCAAACATTTAATGCGCATTACATGCCAACATAATGGCACACGATGAGTAGGGATTTGAATTATGAGTGGTAAGTGTGTCAAGCAGATAAGAGTAGTTTATATTTATAGTTTTAAAATCATTTACAAATAGTAATTTTGAATGGTAAGGAAGACTCGATTTATTAGGAAAATTTTACCTTCTTTACTATTTGTGATAGGAAATCTTAAAAGATATATTAAATATTATAGGAAAAATTTACCTTCTTTATTATTGTGATAGGAAATCTTAAAAGATATACAATATTAAATATTATAATATTCATTTTCTTATATATAAATAATATTATATATTTTTATCCCTCTGTTAATGGGTCAATTATAGTTGGGAAAAAGAGTAGGATTAGAAAGCAGGACTGGACTCCACCATCCGCAGGATGGTTCAAACTAAATTTTGATAGAGCCTCCAGGAGCTTCAGGGGCTGGTTATATTATTCAAGACTGTAGCGATCTCTCATCCGAACAACGTCCAGAAAAATCTAGGGTGGGACAAACAACAAAGTAGAAGCACAAGCCCTTGCGACTGGGATTGATCTAGCAATCCAATGCGACACTCCGAAGATGATTATGGAAGGTGATTCACAGGGCATTATCTCAGCTATGCAAAAGAAAGCAGCCACCTCATGGCACTTAGAAAACATATTAGCAAACCCCTGGGAGAAATTGGAGGTTTTCTCTTATGTGGAATTTAACCATTGCTTTCAAGAAGCAAACACGACAGTTGATTTCCTTATGAATTGTGAAATTGACCAAGTTGAACCCTGCAAGGTTGATAATGGGAGAGAGGCATGGCAAGATTTCCCATCCCTCTCCCTAATCGAGTTGGGTTGACCCATTGTCTCCTTTCTTCCCTTTTGTATTGCTTTTGTCAAAAAGCAATTTAAAAAATAGTATGTTTGGAGGGGAGTTTTTTAGCGACATTTAGTTTGGTAGAGTCCACAATAATGACAATTTCTCCAACATAATCTATCATCATTATCCTTCCAAATCCCCCTCATAAATGTTTGATCGACTGGGGATGAAAATCATTATTGAAGTAGTGGCAGTTTTTATTGGAAGGGATGGCAGTTGTACATGGCATGAAAGAGTCGAGAGACTTCCCTCACATGTAATGATTTCTTGGTTTTCTCAACTCATTTTAGCGGTCCGATAAGAATGTTTGACCACTACCTCACCTCTTCTTGGTTCCAATGTTTGTTGGTGCTCTCATAGCTTCTTCCTATGGAGAAAATCATAGAAATCGCCATGGCCACACCATGCATTTACGGTGGCATCCAAGGATGGGAGATGGCTTTCAACGACTCAATTTTGAGAGCTCATTTGAAGCATTTTTTCTGGATGCCAACAGAGGATGTCTTTAGAGCTATTACATGTGTTCTTAGATAGGAGTTTATGTCATAAATAGTCCATTGCCAAGTTAACTTCAAGATTGTTGTTTTCATGTCAAATTTGATGTATTTGGTCTCTAACTCAGAGGTGGTGGCAAGGGTGGTCTATTTCTATGTGCAGGTAGAGCTCTATTTAGGGTTAGTAAAGACAATTATTATGCATGATTTATCTCCTCTACCTAATCTATTGTTTTTAGGCATGAATGGCCTTGGTCTTGTTCCCATAATGGCTTTTAGAGCACTAGAAACTCAGTTTATGGTTCTCTTAGGTTTTGTGGATGATTTGAGGAGAAATGTTAGTTCATAGGACCCCATGGAAGGGGAGTTTCTATCTATGCCACCCATGGCTTAGTTACAGAGCTCAATCCCAAAAATCTTCCAGATGAGAGAAAATTGACATGATAAGACTCGAGCTGATGCAATGAAAAAGTTGGCTAAATTAGTTTCTAGGGGTCAGATCATTATGCCTCATTGGTTTAACAAATCTTTGATCATGGAAACTAGGTTGGACACTCTTGTTGTCACCAACACCTCTCTGGGTTTTAAATCAGAGTAAAAAGGTCTAAGAAAGTAGATTAAGTGTGAAGTCATGGGTGAGATGGAATATAATGTTTACAGAGGTCACGAGCTCATTTTCTTGGATAACATTGATGATGAGATTCAAGTAGAAGTCAACCTCTGAGTTTTGTCTGAGTCCTCTTTATTTTTGGTCATTTTGGTTTGATACTCTATTTGGTCTTGTTTTGGTTTTTTTTTTTTTTGGTTATGGTTTCACGTATGCCCTAGTTATTGGGGTCTCTTGTATGGTTGGTTGTAGTCGACCTTTTTATCATTTTTCTGGTTTCAAGTTTATGCTTGTGGGCTATTTTTTGTAAAACTTTTCCTTTGGGTTGGGGGCCTAATAAAACCCCATAATTATCTTTAAAAATATTATATATTTTTATATTATTATTTTATATTTATGTTATATTATGATTAATATATTTATTATGACTTCAAAAACTTTCAACATAATTATTGTAAGATGAACAACTCGAGTGATGTCACTACTAATGTCAAACAAAATCTTCTTTTTATTCTTCATAACATTGACCATTGCTTCCAACTCTGACAACTGTTTACTCATATCTTCCACTATTAACCCTATTTATCCAACACCATCACCAAATCTCTCAATCTCTCCAAACGTTTTTACAATTACTTCTTCACTACTAGCAACAATTTGATCATACTATCTCTGCTATCATTCTTTAAGGTGACTCATGATTTGTGTCATATCTATCAATTATCTTCAAGTTACACTATTAAAAATGATCCATTATACATCTTTCTCAAATGATATCCATCTACTTTTTTATCATTGTCTACATTTTCCTACATTTTTCAATTTGTTTTCTTACCCATTCTATTGTAACTTCTTTAAAACTTGGGGTGAATGTCATAGGGTATTCACAAAATAAGAAACAAAATTCACTTATTGAAAAAATATATATATATATATATATATATATATATATATATATATATATATATATATATATATATAAAATAGTATTTAATACATATTATAGAAATATTATGTCTGTATCATAATATATATAATAATATTCATTTTTAATTTATAATTAATGTTATGTATTTTATAATATTATTTTATATTTATATTATATTATTATATATTATTATGACATCAAAAATAACACAGGTGTTGCAAGTCTAATAGCTCAAGCGATGTGGCTGCCAATGTTGACCAAAGTATTGTTATGGTTCTTCATGAGACCAATTATCAATTATAACTCCAACAGTGGCCTAATCATATCTTCCAATGCTATCCCCATTTTAGGATTTTTTTAAGGGCCCCTAGGAAAAGTATTTATTCAATTTTTTTGGCAAATATTAAAAAGTTAGTTTTAAAATGAAGGCAAATTGAAGGGAAATTAATTTCTTCTAGAAGGTGAGTCCTATGTTTTACCATCTAGATAGTGTCCAAATTTGGTGGATGAAGTACACAGTCTTTGGAGAGTGATTAGAGCATGTGGACATCATCCAAAGCTTGTGGGCATCATCTAGACTCTGAGGACATCATCTAGAGTTTGTGCGCAATGTCTACACTCTATGTTTAGTGTCCATGGTTTGTGAATGATGTCTAGAGTTTGTAGATGCCATATAGAGTCTATGGATGCTATCAAGAGTCTATGGGCTGCATCTAGAGTCTATGGATGGCATCTAAACTCCATGGATGATGTCTATAGTCTTTGGATCCCATCCAGACTTTGTGGATGTTGTCTAGGGCTTATGAACACCATTGAGGGTTTGTGGATAGTGTCTAGAGTCTGTGGATAGTGTCTAGACTCTATGGATAGTGTGTAGACTCTATGGATAGTGTCCATAGTTTTAGCATAGTGTTCATAGTCTGTGAATGATGTCTTCTGTCTATGGACATCATCTATGATTTATGGATGTTTTTCAGAGCCCTTGGATGCCATTTAAAGCCTATGGATACCATCCAGACACTTTGGATGCCTTCCAGAGTATATAAATAATGTCTGAATTCTATGGACAATGTCTAAAAATTTTGGACAGTGTCTAGAGTGTGTGGATGGAATATAGAATTTGTGGATAGTGTCTAAACTTTATTGACGTCATCTCTAGCATGTGAACATTGTCTAGATCCTATAGACACCATTCAGAGCTTATGGGTATTGTCCATGTCAGGATCGTAACAAGAACAATTGATTACTTTTGTATGCAACTAAACACAGAATTAAACCAGAAGTAAATATGTAACTAAGAATCAAAATTAGCAAAGAACATGAGATACAAGAAACAATGAAAAATTGTATTAAGCTCTTCTCAGAAGGAAATACAATTGAAGAAATCTCTCGTTCTTCCACACCTCTCAGATGTACAGATCTCTTTTCCTCAAGAGTTCTCTCTATCAATTACAAACACAATTCAGCTACTTGAATTGTCTGTTACATCATAATTACAAGCTATGAAGATCTATCCCTATTATATAAGATTAGGGATCATGAGCTATACATTCTCAACCATTAGATACACCTTCTAATCAAGGGTTCAAAATAGTCCTGCCAAAAATAGAAATGCAAACTTACAACCAACAGTTCAACTTATCATGCAAACAATCCGTTCGTCCCACGAAAATAGATTTTTGGAATGCACAGGTGACCGACATCAGTCCCTATCAGTTTGCACATGACCAACATCAACCGATCCATAGCTGATGTCAGCAGCCTTCAGTCGATACCTGACTGACATCGGTGACTGTGTAATATAGCAACCTTGTATTTGCTCATCTGGGTGAAGCTTTTAGCTCCACACCTTAACAATCTCCCACTTGGAGATAAATAACTACACCTATACCTATACAACAACATCTTCTAGCTTCTCCATCATCTTCAAGCTCAATTTTGAAGACCAACAAATGTTGAATGAAGATTCAACTTCTCCTTTGTTACCGGCTTTGTTAACATATCAGCAGGGTTCTTATTTGTATGAATATTTTTTAGCTTCAACTCACCATCCTCCAATACCTGTCTAATGAATTGGTATCTAAGCTATATATGTTTGGTTCTTGAATGAAAGGCTGATTTCTTTGCCAAATGAATTACACTCTGACTGTCACTGTATAATCTGCAACTCTCTTGCTCTTTTCCCAACTCTTCCATGAATCGTGTCATCCATATCATCTCTTTGCTAGCTTCTATGACAGCAATGTATTCTGCCTCTATAGTAGACAAGGCAACAACCTTCTACAACTTTGAAATCCAGCTAACCGCCATTCCAACAATAGTGAAAACATAACCTGTGGTGCTTCTTCTGCCATCTAAGTCACCTGCCATATCCACATCTACATATCCATGTAGAGAAGTGTTTGACCCTCCATAACACAAATGCCTACTGCTGGTCCCTCTCAGATATATGAGAATCCACTGAACTGCTTTCCAGTGTTCCTTCCCTGGATTGGCCATGAACTTACTGACAACTCCCACGGCTTGGGCAATATCAGGTCTAGTACATACCATTGCATACATTAAGCTCCCAACTATGGAAGCATATGGAACTCTACTCATGTACTCTACCTCATCATGTGAATTAGGACACTAATCTTTGATCAGCTTGAAATGGCCAGCCATAGGTGTGCCTACTAGTTTTGCATCCTGCATATTAAACCTCTCCAACACCTTGTTCAAATAATCCTCTTGAGACAAAATCAAACTATGATTTTTCCTATCTCTCTTAATACTCATGCCAAGGATTTTCTTTGCTACTCCCAAATCCTTCATGGCAAATGTGTGAGCTAATTTAACCTTAAGCTCAAAAATATCCTGCATGTGTGAACCTGTAACAAGCATATCATCTACATACAACAATAGGATAATATACCTACCATTATCCAATCTCTTAAAATAAACACAATGGTCAGATTGCCATCTACTGAAACCATGCTCAGTCATAAACCTATCAAATCTCAGATACCATTGTCTAGGAGCTTGCTTAAGACCATATAAGTTTTTTTCAACCTACACACAAGCTTCTCCTTACCTTTGACCTCAAAATCCTCTGGCTGATCCATATATATTTTTTCATCCAAATCTCCATGAAGAAACACTGTCTTAACATCAAGCTGCTCAAGATGCAAATCCTCAATAGCAACTAAAGATAATACAGTCTGAATAGAAGTCATTTTTACTACTGGAGAAAAATTTTCACCAAAATCAATATCTGGTTTTGTGCAAATCCCTTTACTACCAACCTGGCCTTATGTCTCATCTGTCCATTCTCACCTTCCTTTAACCTGTATACCCATTTGTTTTTCAGTGTTCTCTTTCCTACTGGCAACTCAACCAAATGCCACGTTTGGTTCTCTTTCAAGGAATCAATCTCCTCATTCATGCCAAGCTCCCACTGTTTCCTGGTTTCTACCTGCATTGCTTCATCAAAACTCTCTGATTCTCCACTATCAGTGAGCAACAAGTAGAATAATAAAGGGGAATATCGAATTGGAGGTTTACTTACCCTTTTTGACCTCCTGATGGGTGTCTGAGACTCATTCACTACTTGCTATCCACCCAAATTCTCTGTCAGTGACTGATCTTGGTCATCTCTAGGCTTGTACCTGACTAACATCAGTTTTACCTGACCGACGTCAGTTCCTACCTGATCGACATCGGTTCCTATTCGACCTGTATGATCGACGTTGGTTCTTGCCTGACTGACATCGGTGTCTGTGTTTTTATGGAAGTGATTTCTCGTGAGCTCATTTTGGATCACAATCTCATCTAAATCTCCACTACCCTACTCAGAATTATTCAGCTTCTTGAGCTGATCACTGTACATCACCTTCTCATTAAAAACAACATCACAGCTTCTAATTATTTTATTAGTTCCTAGAATCCACAATTGGAATCCGAAATCTCTAGAGCCATAACCAATAAAAGTGCACCTCATAGATTTAGCATCCAGCTTCTTTCTATTTTTCTTTATCAACATGCACAAAAACTTCAGAACCAAAAACTCTGAGAAATGAAAGATCTAACTTTTTACCTATCTAAGCCTCTTCTGGAATTCCACCATCCAGAGCAGTAGAGGGTCCTTTGTTAATCAGGTAAACCGTAGTGTCTACAACATCTGCCAAAAATTGTAAGGGCAAACCAGCATGCAACCTCATACTTTGTGCACGCTCTATTATTGTTCTATTCATCCTTTTAGCAACTCCATTTTGCTGAGGTGTCCTTGGAACCATCCTTTCCCTATGTATTCCATACATAGAACAGTAACTTCTAAACTTATTACTACAGTACTCACCACCATTGTCAGATCTAAGGCACTTCAATCTCAAACCTATTTCATTCTCAACCAAAGCTTTCCAATTCCTAAATGTGTCAAAAACATTAAATTTCTTCCTTATGCAATAAATCCATACCTTTCTTGTAGCATCATCAATGAAAGTAACATAATACTGTGATCCTTCAATACAAGCTACCTGAGCTGGTCCCCACACGTCTGTGTGAACAAGCTCCAACTTGTACTTCCTCTTTGTTGACCCAGTTTTAACAAACCTTACTCTCTTATGTTTTCCAAAAACACAATGCTCATAGAAATCTAGATCTATGCTTTTCAAATCTGAAAGCTTACCTTTTGACTTAAGAATTTTCATTCCCTTCTCACTCATGTGGCCAAGCCTACAGTGCCACAACTTTGCATCTACATCTGAAGTAGATAATACAGAAGGAGAATAATCAGTAATACAATTACATAAATATAGAGTACCTACTTTCTTACCTCTACCTATTACAAGTGCACCCTTAGTAACTTTCCAAGATTCAATTGTGAGAGTTACTATGCAACCCTCATCACCCAACTTTCCTATAGAAATCAGATTTCACTTCAGGGCTGGGACATGCATAACATCCTTCAACACACATGTCTTGCCATTCTATAATTTCAGCTACACTTTTCCTTTGCCAACAATTTTACAAGGCTCATCATCCCCTAAATAAACTTTTCCAAAATCTCCCTGGACATAATCATTGAAATTTTTTCTATTTGGGGTAGCATGGAAAGAGGCCCCAGAATCTAAAACCCAAGATTCTAATCTATTATCCAAAGAAAGTGTAAAAGCATCTAGTGCAACAATACCTGTAACTTTTGCTTCTTCATTACCTCCATGCTGATTTTCTTCTCTAACCTTTAACCAACAATCTTTCTTTGCATGCCCTTTCTTTCCACAATTCCAGCAGGTTATCTTTCTTTTTCCATTTCTAGATTTGGATCTATTGCTCATCTTTGACTTAGACCTTGATCTCCCTTGCTTACGCCTCTCTTTTTGTCTTCCACTGCTTTCAATACTTAAAGCATTACTTGATGTCTCCTCTGTGCTTTTTCTGTAAATTTCTTCATTTAAGATTACACTAACAACATCATCTACTTTCAAGATATTTGTAGCAGATGCAGTATTACTAACTGCCATTACCAAACTATGCCAACTTTTTGGTAAAGCGCATAAAATTAAGAGAGCCATAATTTCATCATCAAACACTATTTTGACTGAATTTAACTTATTTACTATTCCATGAAAATCATTTAGATGAGTAGATACAGATCCACCTTTCTGCATATGGAAATTAAATAATTGCTTCATAAGATATACCTTATTTGAAGCTGAGGGCTTTTCATATAAATTTTCTAAAGTATCCATTAACTCTACCATTGACTTTGCCTGTGACAAGTTGGAAATCACAGAAGATGCCAGGCTCAACCTTATGGATCATAGAGCCTTTCTATCAAGAACATTTCATTCTTCATCTTGCATATCTATGGGTTTGCATGAAACCCCACCCAACAGTAAGTATAGATCTTTCTGATACAGATAATCTTCTATTTGCATCCTCCATAATTGATAGTTCTTGCTATTGAACTTCTCCATTCTTAGTTTACTTTTTTCTCCCATTGCTTTACTCCCACTCAAACAGAAACCCCTGTGAGTGACCTGTAATCAAAACACACCAAACAGATCTGAACCACCTGTTAGTGAACCTGAGCTCTGATACCACTTGTTAGTTGATCCTAGCTCTGATACCACTTTGTTAGGATTGTAACAAGAACAATTGATTACTTTTGTATGCAACTAAACATGAAATTAAACTAGAAGCAAATATGTAACTAAGAATGAAAATCGGCAAAGAACATGAGATACAAGAAATAATGAAAACTTGTATTAAACTCTTCTCAGAAAGAAATACAATTGAAGAAATCTCACTTTCTTCCGCACCTCTCAGATGTACAGATCTCTTTCGCTCAAGAGTTCTCTTTATCAATTACAAACACAATTCAGCTACTTGAATTATCTGTTACATCATAATTACAAGCTATGAAGATCTATCCCTATTATATAAGATTAGGGATCATGAGCTATGCATTCTCAACCATTAGATACACCTCCTAATCAAGGGTTCAAAATAGTCTTGCCAAAAATAGAAACGCGGACTTACAACCAATAGTTCAACTTATCATGCAAACAATCCATTTGTCTCAAGAAAATAGAATTTTGGAATGCACAGGTGACCGACGTCAGTCCCTATCAGTCTACACATGATTGATGTTAGCTGATCCATAACCAATGTCAGTAGCCTTCAATCGATCCCTGATGGATATCGATGACTGTGTAATATAGCAACCTTGCATTTACTCATCCAGGTGAAGCTTGGAGCTCTACACCTTAATAGTTTAGAGGCTATGGACATCATCTAGACCATGTGGATGTCATCCAAACTATTGTGGTCACCATCTAAATCATTTGGATGATGTCTAATCAGTCTTTTTGGCATCTACATCTTCTAGATGGTGCCCAGGATTAATGGGAAATGCCTATATATCCCTGACCCCTTATATCTGCTCATTTCTCTCATACACTTAGTATAAACCTTGATCTCAATTTCTACCATGAACTTCATCCTCTACTGTCAATCTCATAAATGGCTTCCAACCCCATATCTTCTTTCCCCATTCTTAAATTTTTCTATAGATATATTTCTTGCCCAAAAATATTGAGGCTTCTAGAAGATGAGAACTCTTACAACAACTTGATCTATAGATGTTGTTTAAGACGCCTCATTTATATGCCCTAGTATGAAACATACATGAGTTTGTTGAACTTTCTCATGTCTAGTTACAAACCTTCTTCTAGATAATTTTCTGTAGACAATGTTCAAACCCTATGGACATCATCTAGTTAATCTAGTCACCATCCAAATCCTATGGATATTATCTAGTTTATCTATTCATTGTCTAGACACTGTCGACAGTGTCTAAACCTTATGGATGTTTTTCAATATGTCTAGTCACTATTTAGACCCTGTGGATGTCATACAAATTGTCTTGTCAGTGTCTAGACAATATGGACTATGTCTAGACCCTATAGATGGTGTTCAATTTATCTGGTCACTGTCCAAACCCTTTGAACAATTACTAGACCCTATGGGCATTATGTAGTCCACCTAGCCACCATCCATCCCTAATGGATGCCATCTAAAACCTATGGATACTTTTCAATTATGTTTTCTATTCTGGCCCTCTGGTTGTTACCCTGCCATTAAGTCCATATAGTCATTCAGGTTGGATTGAATTTATGATCTCAATCATCTATGGAATATATTAGATATGCGGTGTATAATATAAGATGGCAAAATAGTGAAAAACTTCATTTGACAGCATGGTGATTTATATTCAAAATTATGGAATCAATTGTCAACTGTAGGTGATATGAACTCTAAATCATATTTAAAACCCAATTTTTTTGGCGAACCAATGCTCTTTTTGGGTCTAAAAAAATAGCCAAATCATGATTTTAGAAATTGTAATATTCATGAATCAATGAAGATTTTCCACTAAAAAAATTTTCCCATTTTCTCCAGTGTAATTTCCAAAATGCTCAAATTATCCAAACTTTCCTACAATTACTTCTTCTCTACCCCCAACGATTTGATCCCATGGTCTTCGTTATCACTCTTCACCATCACCCATGATTTGTGTCATGTTTATCAGTTATCCTCAAGTCTCAACATTCCTAAAAGATCAATGACATTTTTCATTTCAATATTTAAAATGATCCATAATGTTTATTTCTCAAATGATATCCAACAATGTTTCTAGGTATAAATTTTGTCGTTGTTTAGGTTTTCTACATTTTTTTTCATTCATATTAATTTCTACATTTTTCATATCTTTTTTTGGTTTCCCAATCTATTGTAACTTCTTAAAAACTTGGTTTGAATGTCATAAGGTATTCACAAGATAAGAATCATAATTCACCCATTAAACCAATAGAAAAATTCACTGCCTACATCATATTTTGGCCCTCGTACAAGGTATTTAGTCATTATTTACATTTTATATGCTCTGGTTTTGTATTGATTTGTGTAATTATTTAAAATATATTTTAAAATGATTTTGATGCTTATTGAAAAGAAATCAAGAAAAAAATCAAAAACTTAAAACATAGAAATGCCTCTCTACACATTATAGTTGAAAGGAAATTTTAAAATTTTCTTTAGATATAACTGGTTTACCTATAGTTTTTTTGACGAGTCATAACAAAAAATCACAATAGATATACCTTTTACCATGTTAATACATGATGATGTCATAAATAATTAGTAATTAGCAGCGTCCTTTGACCTGAGGCCAAACAAATTTTACTTGATGACTTTGTTCAGCTTTGAGTCCATTGTCACCACCATGGCAACTTTGTACTCTCTCCACCACTTTACCAACTTGTGAAGGCTCTATAGACTATAAACTCCTAGGAAGTCATTATGTTAGAAAGGTAGGGTTAGAGCATCATCGCCACCATGGGAAAATCTGTAACATTGCCACTAATGCTTAGACTTCGACCTTCATTTTTGGGCTTTGTATTATCACCTTGTGGCATTTCTAACATTACCTTATCCACAATCTTGGCATGCCTCACAAATCTCATAATTTATGTCTCCCATAGGCCTTCAAACCATTGAATAATTAGGTCAGTGAGCAAGCACATAAAATAGTTGAAACTAGGAGGGATGTGGAATGACCACAACAAATCGAGCACCAAAATGCTCTTCATCATTTATCTATAACCTTTGCATAGTGCGCCTTACAACATCATCATCATTTTTGAAATCTATGTTTTCTAATTATGATTTAAAATGAATATCTAAAAATGAATCTTTGGTGAGTGTCTTGCCATGAAAAACTATGATGGATATATTGACCATATTAAATTCTCGATGTCAATAAAAGATATGCATTATTTATCTATTGTAAATGGATCACTAATGCACTACATAACAATTATGTAGCTGCATAAATTTTAGGGGACAATTGACAATAACTCCATGTAAAATTGAAATCATTTTTATTTGTTTGGTTGGATTTATTGGGAGCCACCACGTGGCTCAACCTTATCACCATCGATGTTTTATTTGACAAACTCCCACCAAAAATTTGTTTCGTACATTTTATGCTGATTAGATACCTAAATAATGGTAGACAATGATGAGGTGTTTAAATTGTCAATTGACTAAGTGTGACCTATGGATAAAGGAAGTTTCTTGGATAACATTTAAATCACTAGGAAGTTTAACACTTAGTATATCTTTTTCATTGCTCGTGAACACTTTAGTTAATTATATGTATTTCCTCTTAAAAGTCAGGTGTGACAATTTACAATTTATGATTACATAAAATTATCAACATGAAATATTATATATTTATATTTATATTTATATTTATATTTATATTTATATGTATATATAATTACATTGATAGGTCTTCCTACAGTGAAATTTGAGGGGAGGATGACATGAAAATGTTATTATTTAATTATTTTAAAAACCAACAACATAAAATAAAATATAAAATATATAAATACAAAAAAATTCAAATAAAACAAAAATGAGATAAATTGAACTTTCATTTTATATTGCGTAAATAAAAAACAATTTTTTTACATTTAACATTTTAAAGATTACTTCTAATTACATATAAAAAATAAATAAATAGATAATATATTATCATAATTAATTTATGGGTAATATATAATCATAATAATATAGATTTTACCACATCTTCATAATTAATTGTTTTATGGGTAATATATAAATTTTATTGCGTTATATTTATAAATAATTACATAATACATAGATTTTATCATAAGTAATCATATTATAACAATGAATTGTAAAATTAAATTACCATAAAAAATTTACCACATCATAAAAAATATCATCATATGATAATAAATAAATAAATAATTATAACAATAATTAAAAATAATAATTAATAATAAAATTTTGAAAATAAATTATCATTAAAAATATTACCACGTCATAATAAATAAATAGATAATATACAAATAATCATAACTCTCATAAATAATCATAATAATAAAATTTATAGATTTTACAGCATCATATATATAACTAATCATAATAAATTTGTAAAAATAAACTATCATAAAAAAATATTACTACATGATAATAAATAAATAAATAATATATAGATAATCATATCTAGGTAATATGTATATTTTATCATATCATATTTATAATAGATAATCATAATTAAATTATAGGTAATATATAGATTTTACACTAATATATTTATAAATAATCATAATAATAAACTTTTAAAAATAAATTATCATAAAAAATATCACCACTAAATATATATATATATATATATATATATATATATATATATATATATATATATATATATATATATATATATATATTCTCATAACTAATTTATAAGTTACATAAAGAGAAATTGTAGAAATTCTAAAAAATATTAGCACATTATAATAAATAAATAATAACAATGAAATTTAAAAATAAATTATCATAAAAAAAATATTGCCACATTATGATAAATAAATAATAAACATATAATCATAACAATGAAATTTTAAAAATAAATTATCCTGAATATTTATTGTCACATCATAATAAATAAATAAATAATATACATATAATCATAACTAATTTTAATAATCATAACAATGAAATTTCAAAAATAAATTATCATAAAAAATATTGCCACATCATTATAAATAAATAATATACATATAATTATAAATAATTTATAACTAATTTATAAGTAATATATATATATATATATATATATATATATATATATATATATATTTTACCACATTTTATTTATAAATAACCATAACAATGAAATTGTAGAAATAAATTATCATAAAAAATATTATAACATTATGATAAATAAATAAATAATTTATTGGTAATATATAGATTCTACCATGTACATCATATCATGCCTAGATAATTGCATTAAATATTTATATTAAGTATTTTTTATGAACAATAAATATTTACTACTAATAATATCATTCTCTAGGAACTCACAATTGAATATGATATAGGTGCCTTAAGAATGATGTTTATCTATGCATTTTACATAGATTTATCTAAGATATATATACTAGTATATATTATAATATAATATATGATATAAAATATAATGTTATATTATTATTTCTACATATAATATTATTTAATATATAATATATTATAGAAATATTATGTTAGTATTATAATATTATGTATTTTATATTTATATTATATATTAATATGATGTCAAAAACCCTTAGCAAAATGATTACAAGATGAACAACTTGGTCAATGTGCCTGCCATTGATGTTAAATCAATTCTTCTTATGGTTCATGATGGGACCAACCATTTCTTTCAACTATGGCAGTTGCCTACTTGTATCTTCCATCCTTAGCCCCATTTTTTCTCCAAAGTTGTTGCCAAATCCTTCAACCTCTCCAAAATTTTCTACAATTACTTTTTTGCTACCAACAACAATTTAATCCCATAATCTCCTCTATCACTCTTCACCAACACCTATGATTTATGTTGTATCTGTTAATTATCCTCAAGTCCAAACATTCTTGGAATTTAAATGACATTATTTATTTTACTATAAAAAAAGTATTCATAATGTATATTTCTCAAATGATGTCTAGCAAATTTTCTCGGTATAAATTTTGTCATTGTCTATTTTTTCTACATTGATTTTCAATCATATTAAATTTTTCAATTTTTATTTACTTTTTCTTACCCATTATAATTTAACTTCTTAAAACCTTGGTTTTAATGTAATAGGGTATTCACAAAATAAGAATCATAATTCATCCATTGAAAAAATATTGCCAATAAAAAGTATTACTTACATACATAAAATAATGTAATATAATATAGAATATAATATTATATGAATTTGAGGGGAGGAAATGATTTATAGAAACTTGAGATCTCCAATGAGGATTTAAGATTCATCCTCCATTAATGGTGTTTTAGGTTTTTTTCTAAGTGGTTTGCCTTAGTTACTTTTTCTTCCTTTGTGCTTCATGTTCTTCTTTCCTTGGTGAGATTGGTGGTCTTTTAATCTAAAACTCTCTTAAACATGTTTTAGTTGGTTAGTTTTTCATATTTCATTTCAGTTGAGTCATGTTTAGATTCTAAATATGTTTTTTGAATTGTGTTGAGTTGGTTGAACCTTTACGTGCATCCCTCCCCAATCACCCATCTCGTAGCCTTTGGTTTTTTGGAGGGGCATGCATTAATTATAAATTTTTATATAAACCTTTAGAATTAATGACCTCAAACATTTAGAGAATGATGAAAATGGTGGCCCTAATGGGCCATTTAATTCTATAGCAAGTGATAATATTTACAATCATAAGGGTGGTATACCTGGCCCATCTCAGGTGGAAGAAGAAGCATCTGGTCTGCCAAAAACTATTTAGTGAAATCTTGTGAGATGAGGAAGTGGAAAATCATTTAGGTGTAGAATTTTGGGCAAGCTACAAGGATCATGAAAAATAGGAGTATGATGAAGGCAAAATCGGTAAGCACCCTAACCCTACTAAGACCCTGACTATTGTGCCAAATGCTTCCATGGAACTTGATCTTTAGCAGGAGGAAATCATGTTTAAAAATGTTAGGATTTTTGTTTGTTTAAACAATAATTCTCTCTCTTCTAGGAATTTTTTTAGTAACTGGCTCAACTCTGTTTGGGTTAATAAATTGGGTTTGTATATTAGTTTTTGTTGAATGATATAAAAAGGTGTTTTTATTATTTTATTTAAAAATTCCAATATGTAGTGTATGGCTATTAGCAAACCCTTGTGGAATGTTGGCTAGTGTATTTTTAAGGTTGTCTCATGGAGCCTAGATATGGACTACAATGAACTCATCTTTAAAAATACTCCAAGATGGGTAGACAGTCAAGGACTATCGATACAACTATAGAAAAACTTTCCACAAGTATTGAAACCCCTTGAAGAAGTCTTGAGAATTAAGGATACTAGGAGGTTGCTAGCCCATATGAATGCTAAAATTTTAATATCTCTAGAACCCATAGAATTCTTTTTGGATTCCCATAATTTCAAAATTAAAAGGAACTCCTACAATTATGCTCTCAAAGGTTTGGGTGGCCTAAACACTTGTTTATTTTGTAAAAAACATGGGCATCTCAAGAAAAAATACCCAATGTTGGTAAACAAGGAAAATATGTATAAAAAAAAAAAGAGAAAGATGCCCCGAAAAATGATTTCGTGCTAGATGATTTGTAGGTCTTTGAAAACTCCTTATTTAATAGTAAACCACTAAAAGGCAGTACCCCCCAAAAGAGGCTATTGAAAGCATCAACTCAAAGGTTCCTAAGGATCTAGGATAAGAAGCGTCTCTCCTCACTCTTTAGTTGCCTAATTCCCCACCTCTTTTTATTTTTGACTCCCTTGAAAAATGTGATAAATTGTCTATCAGATAATTTGGATGATGACTTTCTTGAGTAGAAAACTTTTTTAGACTCTCCCTTTAAGGGATACATGGTTCTGCTAGCTGAAACCCCTACTATTCAAATTTTGAACCTTGACAGCATGCCCCCAGATAATCTAAGAAAATTTAAAAGTGGAGATTCCCCTATGGTTATTTATTTGAAGAAAGAAGGACCTGATAAGGTTGGATATGAGATGGAGGTATTAGTGAGTGCTCCCCTAACTCATAAAGACACAAATGTTGTTGAGAAATGGATCTCTATAGGGGGTGGAAAATATTAAAAATAGAGTTGGGATCTACCCTGATGGAGCACTCTTCATTCAAAGATAATAACAAATCAAAATATCCCTCTCATGGTAGCCTTGACCCTTTTATAAAATAAAGGGTACGAAAAATAAAGTTTTGGACTGTTTCATGAAAATATATAATAGTGGAGGTAATCCCCATGGTCAATTTAATTGACCCCCTTCTACTCCCCCTAGGTTTTTTATGTAGATCATAAGTTAGAATGTTAAGGGTTTGGAATCCCTAAATGAAAAACCAATTATGAGATAATTTAGACATTCAAGTGAAAAGCTAGGCATTCTATGTTTTTAAGGTAAGGCTATGGGATGCCGGTTTGCCTTAGCCTTAAATTTCATTTGGCCTAATACTCCTTAGTTTTCCATTAACAATCAAAGAGGAAAAAGAGGGGATTATATCTTGATCATCTGTAACCTAAAGGAATGCATTATTGACCATGTTATTTCTTTTTTTAATAGAGTTATTTGGGTCCTACTAGAAAACCAAAAATAGTGCTTTAGACTGTGTAACATATATGCTCTTAATGACTATAGAGACCGCTCTGATCTATGGAATTGGCTAGATTCCAACCTAAAAAAAGTCCCTTGGATCTTTAGAGGAGACTTTAACATGGTGGAATAAAAAGAGGACAATATTGGAGGTGACCGTCAGGCTTGGATAGGCAATGAGCTA
This sequence comes from Torreya grandis, assembly GCA_037957365.1. Classification (NCBI taxonomy): domain Eukaryota; kingdom Viridiplantae; phylum Streptophyta; class Pinopsida; order Cupressales; family Taxaceae; genus Torreya; species Torreya grandis. Next base: position 207,389 of record JARHVA010002333.1, read on the forward strand.
TTTTTATTGTCTAAATTCAAGAGAATGCACAAAATTTTGATCCCACTTAAAAAAGGGAAAAATCTAAGTAGGGGAATCTAGTTTACCTAGTTTAATAATAGAAGGAATTAATCCAGACTTGATAGGTTCTATTTAGATAAGGACTCACTAACTATGGCCCGTAATAAGGATGGAAATGTGGTGATTATTTTGCCCTATACAATTTATGATCACCACCCATTGAAATGGCATTTTCACTGAATCTTGAGGTGAATAAAGATACCCCAACTTTCTAAGGACTTTATAAGTTTAATGTGTCCCACCTGACTGATCAAGTGTGTTTGGAGGGTCTTCAATCTTTGTGGAATATTGGGAAATTTGCCTACAGCTTGAACTCTATAAATTATCGACAGAATTCTTGCATGGAAGTCACCAAAAACATTTCTAGAATGTATGGATAGATTAAAGCTAAAAGGTGTAAAAAAACTATATGGGATACCCAAGAAAAGCTAATACATGTAGCAAACTCTCTCCAATTTGACCCATCTAATGGTAAATTTCTTGAAGAGATTAATCTCCTAAAACATCAATTTAGATAGACCCAAAATTACCTTGCCAGGGGGCATAGATCCGCTCAGGACTACCTTGGCTAAAGCTTGGTGATAGAGGTTCTAAATTTTTATTCATATTCTTGAAATTTAAGAACAAAATAATCAAAATAAATTGTATCAAATTTCATGGATAGATTATGCAAGATTCCTCCAGCATAAAAGAAGCTTTTCATGGTTTTATTCTAGTCTATTCCTTTCCGATGGCTCCAATGAACTCATTGAGTAGAATAGGGTAATTTGTGATGTTTGCATTCCAAAAAAGGTGTCACAAGTCTAGGTGAGTTCCCTTTATGCCAATATTATGTTTTATGAAATAAGATCTACCATTACTTTGCTCAAGAATGATAAAGCACCTGGAATTGATGGTTTCCCTATTGAATTATGCAAGGCCAATAAGGAGTGGTTGGCTAATGACTACAAGAGGTCTTTAATGAAGCTATTGATGTTGGCACTCTTGGCCTAGATATCAATAGAGGGTTCATTAAACTCATACCTAAGGATGGTAACCTCTCCTTGGTTAAAAATTGTAGACCAATCACCCTCATCAATGTTTCATATAAGATTTTAGCAAAGATTCTAGCAAAGAGACTTTCCTCTCTACTACCCACTATAGTTTTTTAGACTCAAACTAATTTCAATGAAAGAAAATACATCTTGGATAACTTGATCACAAGTTGGGAAGGGATGTACGGGGCTCAGGATTCTAATTAGGATACATGCATGATTCTAACTGACTTTGAGAATCATACAATAGAATTTAATGGCCCTTCATTGAGAGCGTGCTTCAATACTTTGGTTCCTAGGATATGTTTTTTATAATGATTAATGTTCTCTTTAAATATGCTTTAGTTGTCATTGAAGTGAATGGGTAACTAATTTAATCACTAGATCTTTAATGTTCCATTGAATAAGGATTTCCTCTTGTGCATTCACTCTTTGTTTTGACTACCTAAGCATTGCATTTTCTTCTTAGATTCTATGATATTGGACCACCAATCAAAGGAATCTCTTTGCCCAATGATAAAATTCTTATTAATGTCCTATTTGTTGATGACACTTCCTTATTTATCACAATAGAGTTAAATAACTTGACAAAGGTTGAAACTAGACTAGATATATATTATCTTGCCTCTGGGTCTAAGGTGGTAATGCATAAATCTTATATACTAGGTTCAAAAGAACACCCTCATGATTGGATATAATAATTTGGGTATAAATTAAAAGGATAAAATAAAATGGTCAGATATCTAGGTATCCCCTATGTACTCACACCTTCTTTAAAACTCAAGTGGGAATGGATATTCAAAAAAATCAATAAGAAAATTTTAAAGTGGTAGGGGAACCTACTTTCCTTACGTAGGTGGATTAAAGTATGTCAAAAGGTTCTCTCACCATATAGTATTTACTATGCCTCTTTTTGTCTATTCAAGAAATCTTAGATTAACATGCTCCATAGGATCATAAGATACTTTATGTGGTTGGATGGGAAAGGAGTGAGGAAAAGACATGCAGTCTCTTGGAAATTTTACTCGAAGCCAAAAAATATTGGGGGCCTGGGTTTAAAATATTGTAGGTTATAGGGTATAACCCTATTAGAGAAATGGATCATAAGATAATTTAAAAGAGATAAGCCCTAGAAATTGTTGGTTAGTAATAATATATTGAGGGGCTTTCCTAAAGGAAAACCTTATTGGAAAGGATTGAACATTACCAATCTACTCATTGGTCCCTTTTCTATCAAATTAGTTGGATCACCTATATTTTCTTATATTTGGTCATCTTGGGGTATTTTTAAACCCTTCATCATAGATAATCACATTTTTAATTAGTTTGGTACATGTTGTTAGGGGTACATATCTATATGGTGGAACTTGACTATCAACAGGAGAACACTTGCCCTCACCAGGGGCTACTCTCCCCTTGAATGGTTCATTAAGGGGTTGAGGGAGTTCAACGATCTCTATTCTCATTCTGACTGGGCTTCTTGCTCAAAAATTAGAACCAAATTTAAAATTCCTACCACCGAATGTATAACTTTCACTCTTCAAAAAAATTTCAGGGGAAGAATAATGTTGTCTTCATGGATGAGGAGGGTGAGTTTCGAGACAGTGTGAAGTGGATAAAAGGCCCCAATCTATTTGAGTTCTCCACTCAAATTATTTACATCAATCTATCCTTTTCAAAAGTCCCCTTCCTCACCCTTAACCGTATTTGGTCTGATTATGATCCTCTAAGTGCTTGGTCTTTTATATTTAATGTTATTTGGGTCTATGGGCTAGAACCAAAAAATTCCTATTTTTGGTACTTGTTAATGTATAATAAGTTGGTTGTTGGTTTTGTTTTTAGTAAATGTGGTTATGCCCAATCTTACTATTCTTTTTATAGTGAGATTGAAATTATTGAACATGTCTTTTTCTCTTATCCATATGCGTATAACATGTGGAAAAGTTGTCTTAAGTGTTGGAATGTGATCTTTGAATGTGACATTGGTTAGATAAACATTGATTTTGTTTATGTATGTGCTAAATTTAAAGTAATCCCTTCTTTCATAAACTTTGACTTGTTTTTTCAATTGATATTTTATGGTTTTTGTGGAAGCAAAGGAACTTAGAGGTATTCCAACATAAGGCTAGGGTGCTTTCAGACTTCTTAGTGGAAGTCATTATTCATCTTGTCTCTTTGTATATTTTCCCAAAATTAAAAGTGTCACAGGATTAGTTGGAATAGTTTATTAGAATAGGAATGCTCAAAATTACCTCTGACTACTTGATCAACTCTGGTAAGTACCTCAAACTCAACCCTCAGCTATATTGGGTGGTATGCCATCATTCAATTGTTGAAATAAAGATAATTGAGCTTGAGTGGGATTTTATAAAGGACTCATACTTAGACCAATATGAGAACCCTATGAAGGAATGGGTGAAACCATCATAATCTAATAAGAATGGGTTTGATAGATGGCTATTGGCAAATGAAGATATGGTAAGGGATGTGCATAAAGATGAACTAGTCAATTGCATTATTAAAAAAGCATAGAAATCCTTTACCCCCTTGATTTGAATATTAACCTAGGATATTTTGAAAATAATGATGACATAACTTATTCTCCCTCAAGATATATTCCCATGATATAAGATGAGGATGCACATAAGGATGTATGGAAGCTGATTGATGACAATATGAATGCAATTTCTAAGAAATTAGAAAAGCTTATAGAAATAGGTGGTTTGGTAGATGTGGAAAATGTTTTGGACTATGTTCAGACTATGTTAAGACAAATAACATGAAAATTTTACTAAAAAGGGTTGATAAGTATTCTCCGTAGTTGGCTATAGGATAGCACCAGATGGGACCTAATGGAAACAAAGACTTTTCTAAGGGACCTATCAATGTGGAATCAAATGATGAATGTGAAATGGACTGAGCCACTATTTGAAGGGCATCAGATGTTTAAATTTTTATGTGCCACCTTTGGGTGGCGGTTCTTTAGTATTACATGTTCTGTTTCTTTTTCTACTATTTTTTGGGCCACCTATATTGGGCTAGTTTTTGTATTATATTATCAGTTAATATAGTTTGATATGATGGGGGGATGCCCCCATAACTAGATATTTTATTTATGGAACTCAATAACTATTTCTTGCATCATCGATGCTTATATTTTGTAATTAATTTTACAATATAAAAAATATATAATATTATATTATTATTTATATATAATATTATTTAATATATAGTGTGTTATAAATATTTTAAGTTTGTATTATAATATATATAAACATTGATTTTCTTATATTTAGTTAATATTGTGTATTTTATAATATTATTTTATATTTATATTATATTACTATGTAATCAAAAACCCTCAACACTGTAATTGTAGGCTAAACAAATCAAGCAATGTGGCCACCAATGTCATACTAAATCTTCTTATTATTCCTCATGGGTATGTCTGTTGCTTCCAACTCTAGTATCCACCTAATCATATCTCTTAGGGTTAACCCCATTATCTCCAATGTCATTTTTAAATTCCTCAACCTCTGCAAGCTTTTCTATATTTAATTTTATGTTACGTTCAATGATTTGATCCTGAAATCTTTATGATTAATGATTTGATCCTGAAATCTGTATGATCACTCTTCACCATCCCCAAATATTTGTGTTGTATTTATTGATTATCCTTAAGTCTCAACATTCTTTGTTCATTTCACTATTGAAAATGATCTATATTGTATATTTCTCAAATGATGTCCAATAATTTTTCCAAGTATAAATTTTGTCATTGTATAGGTTTTTCTAAGTTAGTTTTCATTCATATTTTTATTTTATTTTTAAAACAATTACTTAACCATTCTATAGTAACTTATTAAAAACATGGTTTAAATGTCATAGGATATTCACAATATAAGAATCAATATTCACCCATTGAATCAATCAACATTTCATTTCCTACATCATAGTCTAGCCCTTGTACAAGGTATTTAGGACCATTGTTTACAGTTTCCATGCTCTAGTTTTGTAT
>JARHVA010002333.1:217500-327500 GCA_037957365.1 Torreya grandis
GTGTCAATATATTGGCAACATGAATGAATGAAAGATACAAGATATACTTTGGGACCTCAATGTGTTGTCCTCATGTCATCAACATTACAATTTTGAGTAAAGATGCACATCAATCATGGAGCCCAGGCAGAATTAAATCAATTCTCATGATGTACTCATCCGCCCTTATAATATAAAATGTAAAATTCAAGATGTTTCCACCCTATAATTCATTGATCCCTTTGTAATAGGTGCAAGTCATGTAAATCCAATAATTGCCCTGAATATAGGTCTAATATATGATATGGGCCTTGTGGTGTACAATGTCACCTGAAACACCTTGTCATTTCACCTCACCATTATTTTCAAACTCACCTAGAAATATTTCACCACATACATGTTTTGTATGTCCTTTCCTTGCCCCACCACTTCTCCATTGTTGAAGCTCAGCATGAACTGAAAAGTATCCTCCCTGTACAACTTGTTACCACACCATATAAAGAAGCACATAAACTCATTCTCCACTATCACTTCCAATATAATTAGTAGATTGATATATCTAACACTTCATGCATAAAATGTTAAATTGGGTTCCTTGATCATGTGTTTCAATTTAGGTACAACTGACAATTTACACTCTTTTTCATTACAAACCTTACTTTACCAAAATATAAAATTACATCACTTCCAACGTAACTTGAACCTTTGGGGAAATGGATAATTTAATATTTTAGGGAGACATGTATTTTTTGGTAGAAATATTATTTTAGTGATAATATTATTTTTAGTGAGGTCATGTGTTCAAAATTTGATGTGGCAACCATATAGATTTTTACGGAAGTCAATTGGGAGAGTAATAATGATTGCACCATTCAAAAAATAAATTGGTTTGTGGTATTTAACAAAGTGAGTAGATAATATAATATACATAGGCCTTCCACACTACATTATGGATAAATGGATTACATCTAGATGCAACAAAAACATGTTGATTATTTTAAATTAAGTGTAATAACTATGTGCCAAATAATAATAATGTGTTTTCATATTTCACTATATAGAAGTAGGGAATTAACATAGGGTTTAGAAGTGTGTCTTGAATACCATGAGACCTTATGATATATGTCTAAATATAAATGTGAAAATCCATAACCAAAAGTGACAAAGACTTCTCCTAGAAATTTAATAATGATTGGTGAGTAATGTATGAAATGCCATGGATACTCTATAAAATTGAAAATCATCAAGATAATATAAAAAATAGGTAAAGAATCTTGAAACTAAATTAACTATTGTTTTAACCTAGTACGAATCTTTGATTTCTTTGCTTCGATCTTCCACTACGAAATTTGTAACTATAAACACCTAATTTTAGTATAAGTGCTATAGTTTCAATGTTTTTATCATGATTTGTAAATTTGGATGATTAACTTGTATTAGATCTTATTTTGACACTTTCTTTTCACATTGGACCATTAATTATCTTTTTCCATCACCATTTGCTCATAAACACCTTCAAATCTACCATTTTTTTGCCTTGGGATACTCAAACACATTCCTACAATCTCATTTAATTTAACTTTGTTTCCTAAGTTTTAGTCACCTTGACTAAATTCATATGGCATAAAAGTGGTCATGACTATTTTTAGTCATATAATTATAACAATGTCAATTTTGAAACCCTTTATTTTCATCATGCCATGTTTTCTTATGCTTCGATTTTCATCTTTTACATTTTTATATGGTTATCTTGCACATGAATGTGTCCCAATTTTAGTTGAAAGAGCCTATATATACACATGTAATGTAAGTCCCTAAACACAACATGTCTTGCCACAATAAATCATTATCAAGAGATATATCTACCACACACTCTGCTCTTATTCCAAGTTATATATTTTTTGAAGTATTATGGTTGCATACTTTTACCAAAATAATAATTGCATTAGTGAAAGAGCATATAAATTTATTTTATGAATTCACATCTCATAGGGATATGGGTGTGAACTAGACATACACAAAGTTTACTTGTTGACATACATGAGTGATTATTTCCAAATTATACATCTATTGTAATAGCAATACAAGGGATGATTAAGGTATACCCCTCATCCAAAATACCAAATTTTAGGTATTCTTAATGTGAACTTCAGCTCTTGAAACACAAGACAATTAATTCTTACATTTGTGTGCATCTATCTAGTTATTTAAGATATTTTTGGGGAATCATCTACTAATGAAGGGTTTTATAAAGTTTCAGACAACATATTAGCTCTACATAGTTATTTTGGAATAGGTTGATTAATTTTGGGAGGACTATCATTTTTTAATTATATGGTTTTGGTCATGCTACTTTTGAGTTGCATGATTTTGGGAATGTCATTTTTGTGATGTACAATTTTAGCCATTGTACTATTTATATATGTTCTTCTTCTTTGTTTCAAAATCTATTTTCCAACATTATCAATCTCTATCATAACTCAAGTGATTCAAAAATCAAGTATGCACATATATATTCCCATTTCAATTATCAATTACTCTGTGTAATTCTATTTTTTCAATAATTTAGGTATTTATTTATTTATTATTATATTTATATCAAACCTATCTTACTCCTCCCCCATATATTTATGTGGTTGGTGTACTATTTTGAACACATTTGTGTCTTTTACATAAACTTTTTTATGAACCTGATCCTTTGATTATGCAACATAGGGTTTCATACTTTTGGTTAACCCCTCCTATATTTAAAGTCTAATCTTAAGGGTTTCATGCTCTCTTTTCCTCTAGAATATATTTTGGTGCTTATTTTGTATCTACTTTTTTGTGAGTTTATTTTCTTATTTTGATATCATTGTCCCTAGATTCTTTCATGCTCTTTATGTTTCTATCTTATCCCAATTAATAATGTCAGATGAAAGATATCTAGTACGTGAAATGTTAGATTGAATGACCTAGACATATTGATTTAGTTCAAATTCCTTTACTTGGTACTTGTGCTTATTTTAAAACTAAAATGGTAAATATTAATGATATTCCTTCTTCTTATATTGATGATAAATTGAATGGTACATATGAAAATTCCAATTCTTTTAATGCCAATGTTATAAATGAAAATTCTTGTAATGGTAATGTTAGAACTAATTATGTTTCAAAAAAAATTACTATGAGTTCACATGAGATAACTTGCGTTTGATTTTTTTCATTATTTCCTATATAAATTGATACAATCTCTTATATTTATATAGAGGAACAAAATGAGATGAATCTATCTAAAGAATAGGTATCTAAATAAGTGCATGAATACAAATGAATCTTTGAGTGCTTTATTTAATTTAATATAGGTTTTATTTCTACATTAGGTAATTATTCTAGTGATTTTATTTCTTATAATATTATTCTTCCACTTATTGCTTATACTATGGTTACTATGTTTATTCCTTATTAACTTAATGCTTATTTTGTGCCTTTTAATTATATATCTATTTTTTAATATACATCTTTTGGTCATGGTAATTTTCAAAACACGAGGTGCCTTTTCCTTAAAAAATTGCTTATCCCACTTATCAAGACACTCTCTTTCAAAAATATATTCAACATATGCAAGCATAAACCAGAAAAATTTCATATGGATCTCAAATATTAATACATGTAATGACTTATCATGATATCTTATTCAATCCATTACCTTGTGAAGTCTATGTCTATCCTTTACCTACTATTTTTGTTGCAAGTCTAAGATTGAATTATTTAACATAAAAGGTAATCCTTCAAAACATATCAAATCATTCTATGTTTCATGTCTTAATTTTGTACAAAATGATAGATTATTTACTAAGCTCTTTCCTAAAATTCTTAAGGATCATGCATTGGATTGGTTTTATGCCACACCATTAAGATCTTTGTGTTACCTTTATTCTTTGGTTGATAGTTTATTAGCTCATTTATCAATCAACATTAACTATAAGATCACATTTTCATAATTTGTGCACCTTAAACAAGGACCTAATGATCTTATTATTGATTATGTGCTTAAATTCAAAAAAATGATTACGAAGATGTCTCACTAATTACCTAATAAAAAATTACAAATTATTTTCTCTCAAATTTGCTTTATACTACTAAGGAAAAAGTGATGTTTAACACATGTTGCCAATATTTTGATGAACTTTCTCATATGATAAATAACTTCGTGATCAAGCTTATATATGCCAATATACTTAAATATGGGGCTAGTTCCCCTACCTATAATAGAGATAAATATCAAGGTAAAATAAAATTAAAGGCTAGAGATAATAATATTATTAGTTTTTAAGGTAATAATAAGATTTAAAAAAATGTAGTGAACATAATATCTCAACCCCCTAGCAAGCTTTCCCTTCTTTCTCAAGAATGGAGAATTTACATTGTTTGCTAAGAGTCCTCAATGAGTACTTAAATTATTTATTGAACACAATATGTTCTATTTACCTTATCAACATGAATTTGACCCATGTTAGCCTTTAGCTAAAAAATATTTTTTTAGATAAGGGTAAATGTTAGTTTTTTGGTAAGGATCCATACCCTATTACAAGAGGGTCAAAACCTAGATAAGTATAGAAAACTAGTCTAAGACAACTTAAATAGAAAAACCAATAGAGATACTATAAAAGAAGCCAAAAAGGAGAGAAATAAGCTCAAAAATAGAACACATTAGTAGTTGTGAAGCCTGTTGAGGGTGTCCTTTATCTCTTTAATGTTGTTATTCATGTTCTCGAGCCTACTAGCCATGGTATTATCAGCGACCTTCATGGTATGTTGTGAAGGGTATATTTTTATTATCACATAACTTCAAGTCATACTACTAATATATGTGTTTCATTGAGACCTAAGAGTTGAGATTTAATTGATAGTAACGTTATTCAATTGAAAGAATGTAGTAGTACATTTAAAATATTGATTTTATAGCCAAGTAAATAATTGAAATTTTTTACCAATCCTTTTCTAAATCATGATATTAAAAATCAATCCAATGCTCACATGTAACACCTAAACAATAACAACCAGTTATAAATGCTCATATCTTAGATGGTTTCATAGGTTTGGTCATAATTACATGTAAATAGGTTCATTATATTACATTCTATGGCTATGATGTTCTGAAAAATGATTTTAACAATGGGCCATTATTCATATATAATTTTTATAGATTCACATTTGAAGTTAACAAAAGGAATTATGGTTGATGATGGTTTCAATTTAAAAATATGCACAATTCAATTTCTTACTAGTAGAGGATAAATGTAAAATTATTTATATTGTACAAAGATATTATTAAAGATTATGATGGTCATACTTGGACACCTATAAGGAGTATCACATACCAAATCACCCATTTTTTAAAATTATGCAATACCATTAAAAATAAGCTAAAATTAGTGAATCGGGATGATATACCATTCAAAAATATAAAATAGTACTTTCAAATCATTCCAAATGGATAAAAATATTAAATAAGTGTATTTAGAAATTTAACACAAGTAATGGAAAATATGGAAAAAAAAATGACTGGAATAGACACACCTTGATGATTTCTAAATTTCTAACTGTGGATCATGAATTTGTAGGTCTATAAGTGTCCCCATGTCAAATTTGGGTCTCTAAATATGTAGGGATGGGATTAAAACCTATGTAATTTTTTCCCCTAGGGGGATCTTTGATCACTTACCTTTACTAAGGATCATATCCTGTAACTTCAATCTGGTATTATGCACATATTTTCATATTTTGGATTCATTTGTGCCTATGTGCTACTAGATGTCGTACCTACATGTATATACATTTATCTAATTTGATGGATAAAATATGTCCAATTTTATATTTTATTTAATCATGACATAAATAGCCATAGAATTTTGTAAAAGGAGAAGGGAATAAGTATTTGGGTTGAGAAAATTGATAGGTGTTGCAACTATGTATCCCGCATGCCAAAACCAAACCCTACATAGTTTTTATGTAGTATGAATGGCATATTTGAAATAAGAAGCCTTGTATTCTCTCTATGATTATGAGGTGAAACTACATGTACATTCACTTTGTTCAAATCTAATATAAAAGATGCAATTCAATTCCTTGAGCCATACACTAGGTGGATATTCTACATTGAGTTTCACCTACACATATCCGTTTAACCTTCTAACTCAGCATGATTCATATACTATTGCTCTAAGAATTTCTTATTATTAAAATATAGGTATGAAGTGATATAATTTAAAATATGCCCTACTATAATAAATAGAGAGAAACATAAGATAACACAAAGCACATAGAACACATGATATGACCTCTTAAAAACCCAATATGGGAAACACTCTAGTTGGTGAATCAATTTTACTTCAATTTTTAGTATGTAATTCTCAACATGTACAAGTTATTTCCACTTCTTATCATATCAATGTCATGTGAAAAAATTCATTGTTACATTATCTAAAACTTTCAAACAAATGCTTTATACTCTTACAACACCTCACAAAATAATCCCAACACTAGAACAACCAGTCATAGCTAGGAGAACAATGAGATAAAATGAACAAAAGGCCAACTTAAAATTATACAATGTGGATCTAATTCTAACACGTCCCACTATTTTATTTTCCTTCCACAAGGATCTATTTATGCTCATTCACCTTAGAACGCACCAAATACTTCAAAATAATTATCACAAGGATGTGGAAATGCTTGCAACCATTCACATTATCATGTTTTGGCCAATATTAAAATTACCATAGTATGCAAACCAATAGCTATGTAACCTTTTGGGTGGTTTTCACAATCACCAATGTGGTTATGGAATTTATGACAATAAATATTCGTGATTATGTAACCTCCACCTACATATACTAGTGGTTTTATCATCTATGACAAACCCCTTAGTTATCAGAGCTAAAATTATTAGCTTCATAATTTTGAAGATGTTAGGATCATATTCACACTATTTCTATCACTATAACTTATTTGAACTCATTTTTTTATCATGAAGTGTGTTACATAGTGTCTTACAAGCATGAACTACAAAAATTGGGTTCTTTGGAAACATCTAGTAAACATATCAAGTATAGTTATATCCAAATTTGGATCATGCCTCTATAATTTTAGATTTTATGTCCCCAAAATGGTCAAGAACTCAATTTGAGGAATATAAATTCCACTTTATTTCCCTCTCTTGGAGTCGTTTTTGCTTGATGTATTCCTCTAGCTCTGTGAACTTCAAAATTCACCTCTTTGTTCTCCTTGCCTATCCCTTTCCTCCCATCAAATAATGTTGTAAATAGATATATGGTAACATGGTAGTAAAATTTTATCTCATTTATTAGATATTATTTGTAATGTATTTTTATAATCTATTCCCTTATCTTTAAAAATGAATAAATACATATTTCCATTAGAATTCAACAACTTTTTACCTTGAGTTATATTTTCCAAGGAGATATGATATTTCGCTTCATAGGAATGGATAATGTAATCCATCACATCCTTGACTAACTGATATTTATTCTCCCTTCTCATGAAGATTTCATCAAGCACATACATGTAGGGTATAACAAAGACTAGGCCACAAACATCCATTAGTATTAAATCCATAATAATATTGTCAATAAAATGTTCACTTATTATAAACCTGACATTACATTGATTGTAAAATTTTATCTCTGCTCCTTGTTTTACCCATCCTATTACATAAGTATTTGGATTATTGATGCTTCTAACCCAAGTATATCTAATGGATCTTTACTAATTATGGTTTCATGAGAGCATGAATAAAAATATCATCCAACTTTGTCTTCTTAATCTGAACTTTGATATGTAAAGGTTTATAAGGTTCACCTTTTTGTTGAGCATCATTGTCCTAACATATCTTCCTTTGAAGGGAGGTAAATCACATCTTCTCTTCACCATGTTTGCTTAATCCATCCTCTTTTTTTAGAACTAAGGTCATCAATTTCTTATTCTTTTTTCTTAAAGTAATGCAATTTTGGATATGTTATCCTAAAAATTTCATTAGCCTATGAAAATTGGAGGACCCCATTTGAATTTTATTGAAGATCAAATCAAAGGAGTGAAAATTAAAAAAATGACATAATTTGAAAGACTTAGCCATTTAATTTATCTAGCATCAGACTCTGAGGGATGCAACTCAACCATGAAACTCTAAGGGTTGTAATGTAGCTATCATACTCTAATAAGTGTAGTGCATTCGTCAGACTCTAAGGGCTAAATACATCCATTAAATCCTAATGACTATAGTGAATTCACAATCTGACTCAAACCTCATTAATAAGGGTTGATATACCTAAGTATGTGAATGTATTTTAACCCTTATTATTAAATTTGGTCTCCTCTATTTCATTTTTTATAGTTCAATTTTTCACTTTGGGTTCATATTTTTCTATCTTTCATCATGACTTCCCAATCTTACTCACTTCAAGATCATTTTTCTTCAAATTTTTAAGGTGGACACCTTATTCAATTATCTAGGATTTTGGGTTTTATTTTAGATGGTTTTTATTATAGGTTGGGTCTTCCTTCCTAGACTCTATTAAACATTCATTTCATTATGTAAAATTAATTTTTCTTCACCAAAAGGATATCACTAAGTTCGACAAGTAATTTTTTCCCTTGTTATATTTTTACCACTACTTGGAAACATTACACCCTCACCCTATCATCCATCATAGTTTTCCCATTGCATGAAAACTCTTTCTCTAAAATGTGCCAAAGTTTTCTCTCCTACCTACATCAGATTTCTTAAACTGCACTACATCCCCTAAAACCAAACATTTAAATTATTAGATTGCACTAAAACCCCCAAATATTGATGATAGATTTCTTATCCTACACTTGTAGTTCTTAGTCTGTATGGAAACTACCTACTTTTGCCTCCCCTCCTTCTACCTCTTTTCCTCATTTTTCCCATTTCTACATCGAATCTCTCTGATCTCCCATCCCCATCAAGTGTATTAGATATCTGAAACACCTAAGAAGAAAGGGAAAGAGAAGGAAAGTGAAATCAAGTATCAATCCCAAGGAATCACTCCCCATTCCAATATTGATGCCAACATCAATCAATTCACTGACACATACCTAGGTCATATCAACATGTGTGACTTATGGAAAAGGATAAATGCATCTTTCAAAAATGATTGGACATAAAGAATTTATGAAACAAGATTCCTTAAGCCATTATATTTCCAATCTCTATACAATGCTTGGATCTTGTCATGACCAATACAAATTTGAAAAATAATGTGGCCTCAACACATATAATTTTTAACACCACATCCTCATCACACATTCCCTCATTTGTCATATTATATCATGTAAATATATCCAAGATTCATATGTCTCAAGTAAAATATTTAAGATCAAATCCAGATCAATTCAATTAGTTTTACCATTTCATCAAAGGAGTCTTAGGTAATATAAATAAACCCAACTTCAAAGGGATCCTAGCTACAAATGAAAATGTTAAACCTTCAACTTTAGTTATGGTAGTGTATGATTCTCCTTCTTGTAACCAAGAGACATTCAATGTATCTAGTTCTTACTTGTACAAAGACTTTTGGCCAGTACTTCTCCAAATATACAAAGCAAGTCCCATTGGTTGGCTAGATAAAAAATACACAAGTTTCTTTAGCTTCTTTCCTATAGAAAATGATCAAAATGATAATTATCATGGCTAACATTCCAATAAAATATGGTAATTTTTTAGGAAGAATTGTTTTCAAGGAATTGTGTGGGTAAATCCATATGCAATTTTTGCATGCTACTTTCTCACTCAATGGTGCTAAGCACAAGTTAGAGCTTGAGCCCATAGTCAAACTCACAATTTGTAAGTCAGAGTATCCAAGAGTTGATATTATGTATGCATATGTAGGACTTGGTAATTACATGTTAATGTATGTGTTTGAAATAGATATTCTTAAACTAGTAGGAATTAATTCTAATGATGTATCGACCATTGAGTTTGATGGCAATTGCTTGTCACTAGGTTTAGGATCTAACATCTTTCTAGCATCACTAGGTAAGGAAGTTTTCACTTTATCTTTTAAACTTTAGTTTGAATTCAAAATAAACACCATAGACTATGAATCCTTGCTTCATGTGATAAAAATAGATAAAGAGATGGGAAGTCAAAAATTTAAAATCACAAAGGGATGCAGAGATCATTGTGAGATAGGTTAGGAATCAGTATCATGTTAAGAATGATCAGCTAAGACATTACTAGAATTAGGTCTTGGATTGCATTGAGGCTTTATATGATTTTTTCATTGTGTTTGTTCAAAGAGAAGATGATGCTAAGGTTAATGACCTCATTATTTTTACACCTCTTGTGATTCTTCCACTTTAAGTGAAACAAAAAAAGTATACCATTGAAATTGTGACTAGACCCAACATCCCTGATAATGTTAAACATTGGTAAGTTTTCAATAATGATGAATAGATACTTGCCTTCTTGTAAAAAGTAGATAATTTCATAAAATTGTATTTTTAAGGTGGTACATGTTCCTATAGGTAATCTCTTGAATAAGAAGATGAAAATAAGGATACCAATATCTCTTCATCTAAAGCAACTAAGGGATAAAATGAGTAGGAGGATAACAAATGTAAAAGTGTAATATAACTTAAAGGTAAAAAAAATAGTATAAGGTTTAGTGTCTTTAGGAAACCTATTTGATAAACATGACAGCTATGTTAAACAAAAAATTCAA
Organism: Torreya grandis; assembly: GCA_037957365.1. Taxonomy (NCBI): domain Eukaryota; kingdom Viridiplantae; phylum Streptophyta; class Pinopsida; order Cupressales; family Taxaceae; genus Torreya; species Torreya grandis. The sequence goes on from JARHVA010002333.1 coordinate 228,228, forward strand.
CATCAAGCTTTAGATTCAATTGAATATGAATAGGTGAACATTAACACTTCTAAAGAACCAATGTTTGTCAATGTATGGAAGTGTTGTTCAAAATAATAAAGGAATTAGTTCATTAATCTCTTTAAGATATACAAATATGTGTTCGCTTGGAGCTAAGATAATCTAAAGCCTTTTTGTCCAAAATAAATGAAACATAACATCCATTTAAAACTAAACACAATGCCTTATCTCCAAAAATAAAGACACTATAAACCAAATATTTCTTCTACCATTCACACAGAATTACAAAATATGCTTGATGCAAAGAGCATTTTTCTAATTTGTAATTCAACTTGGGTTGCCAACATTGTTTTGATTCATAACAAAAATGTTGAAATCTACATCTATGTGTATTTTATAAATTTGAATCATTATTCTTTAAAGGATAATTATCCTCTACCTAATATGGATCAGATTCTCCAAGTTCTCATAGGATCTAAGATGATCTCTATACTTGATGGGTTTTTAGGCTATAATCAGGTTAAAGTATTAGTCCAAGATCAACATAAGATAATGTTCACCACACCCTGTGGAACATTTTCATATAGGAGAATGCCTTTTGGCCTTGTCAATGCAAGAGAAACATTTTAGAATGTTATGGATTTAGCATTTCATGATTTACTAAGAAAATCATAATTATTTCTTTGTATGATCTCACCATCTTCTTCAAGAAGTAGGAAGATCACTATGATAATTGGTGAAAGTTTTTGATTGATGCACAACCCATGGCATTTCACCAAATCCAAAGAAATATGTGTTTGGAGTAATCAAAAGCTAGGTTATCAGTCAAATTATGTCAAAACAAGGAATTAAGATTTATCTAAAAATGGTTTAGTAAATTCAAATATTTACGTACTTACTATCAAATAAGGCATTCAGTCCTTTAATAAAGTGAATTTCTTCAATAGATTTGTGCCCAACTTTACCAAACTTACCAAGGATATCACTAGTATGATGAGAGGTAAGGATAACTTAAAATGGAATGAGGATGGGAAAAAATATTTTTAGGATATCAAGAATTCTATCTCTAGAGTACCCATGGTTTTCCCTAACTTCAATAAAATTTTTATTGTTTATTGATATATTTCTAAGCATACCGTCTTTGAAATATTTGTACAAAAGAATGGTGAACGTGTTAAATCACCCGTAGCATTCATGAGCTGTCATTTTAAGGATCACAAGATAAAATACTCACCAATTTAGAAGCATGAATATGTAGTAGTAAATGCAATAAAATAATTTAGGTATTACATCCTAAATTCACATACTATCGTTATGGTGTCAATTCTTGTTATCCAAGTCTATCGTAATGCAACAAGATTTGGGTTCAAAATGAAGAGGGTGGATAGAAAAGGTTCAAGAGCTTGATTTGGACATCACACCCACCAAGCTAGTAGTAGCTCTTTGTTTATGTCAATTAGTTTTTTAGAATAAGCTTGATGATGTCATTGATGAAGTTCAAGATCAAATTTCATCAAAATAGATGCCTAATATTATTTTTGTTGGCACTACAAACGAATCATACTCAAACATAGCTCATTTTATCACATAAGGAGAGTGACCTGAGGTTTTAAGTGTTAAGGAAAAAATAAAAATAACACTGAGAGCTATGAAGTATGTCATACAGGATAATACTCTATTCAAAATGGGAATTGATGGCATGTTCTTGAGGTGCATCGATAAGAACAACAGAAGAGGTTGTTAGAAGATTTTAATAATAAACATGTGGTGGCTATTTTTACGCATCACAACATTCAACATCCTTAGATATATTTACTATTGTCCTACCCTATTTAAAAAATCCCAAGAGTGGGTGTCTAAATGCAAAGTCTATCAACAATTTATAGCAAGGCCAAATCTCACAGGTCTACCTTTAAAACTAGTTGTAATTAAGGAACCTTTCCAGTAGTGGGGTATTGATTTCATAGGTGCGTTAAATCCTCATTTCAATGCCAATCACACTCATGGCCTCAACATGATAGATTACTTCACAAAGTGATTTGAGGCTATTCTAGTCAAGAAAATTAATTTTCAAGTAGTGTGCAATTTCATTAACAAGACTATCTTGGTTAGGTATGGTGTCCCTTAGAAGATAGTAATTGATAATTACTTGAAATTTTCATCTTTTGAGCTCAATGGGTTTTTTATGATTGTGGGATTTTTTTTCCCACTCCTTACATTTGTACCCTTAGGGTAGTGGTCAAACAAAATCAAGTAACAAGAATCTAGTCACGATTATCTAAAAACTTATGAATGAAAATCAACAAAATTAGCAAAAAAGATTATACAACATGCTATGGTCTGATTACATTAATTATAAAAGGGTTATTAATATGTATCCATTTCAAATAATATATGGCATTAATTTTTCCCTATTATCTCATTATAATTACCAGCTCTCAATTGGCCAAAGTGGTTGAAGAGAAAAACTTCAAGGATTCTTCAGATAAAAGGATTTATTACTTAAATGAGTTGGAAGAGGAAATAGTTTGAGTAATTGATAGGATTATAGAGCATCAACAGAAGGTGAAATCAATTTTTGATAAAAAGGCTAGGCAGAAGGATTTTCAGATTGGTGATTTTATTTTTTTGTGGGATAAAAGGTGTGAAGCTGAGGGTAGTCATCGAATGTTTAATTCTCTATGAAAAGGTTCATTCAAGATTCATCACTTTTGTGGTGATAACACATAATGTTTAGTTTACTCAGATGACACTCACACCCCACCTCCTTATAGTGGGTAGCATCTAATTATTTTGAAGTATTAGAGACTGATTCTCACCATTCAAAGGTTAGCCTTAGGATTTATTTTTCCTCCCATGTACTAAAAGCTTCATTTGATTTTATGAAGATGAGATATTTTTTCTTATGCCTTGGTCTATATGTGGAAGTAAGTTCCTCAGTTATCCTTTTACCTTTATATTTTGAGGAAGAAGGTCTTATAATCATCTTCCTAATCCTTTTCTTAGACCTTTCTTTTTGTCCTTCAGTATTCTTTATTTATTCTTCAACATTTTATTCTCTAGCTATGTCATGTTGTTCCTCATCCACTTACTTAGGTTTCTTCCGAACCACTTCTTGTTTATCCTCATTAGTTAGTTGATCCTTGAATAGTGATGGATCTAGTTAAATATATATGTGTAAAAAGAGGAATTTTATGAGATGATCATAAAAGACTATGAGTGAAGACCTACAATATCCCTGAGGAATATGTTATAGCTCCCTAATAGCCTTTGGAAACTAAATGTTTCAAAAAAGTCATCACTTCTAACTTTTAAGCATATAAATGAGCCATCTAATAGCTTCTAGTAATGTCCTATAGCATTTTTCATCATCATGTAGCTTAGACTTCAATCTTGTATAGTTTGTAATATATCCCCTAGCACTTAGGAATGAACCCATACCATCTATGTATGAGCCTAAAACATATTTTATAGAGCCTATAACAACTCAAATTTAACCTATAGGACAAGATGAAATATAATATAGTCTAACATGGTTGTCTATAGAATTTGTATAAGGCTTATGAAGGTGTTAGGATCAAAGAGAGGAGAATGCCAAGATGTTTATTGATATTTTTTTTTTAATTTTTACTCTTCTTTTTTTTTTTTTTTTTTTCCCTTCAGCAACCATCAAGTTGGTTTTCTAATCAAGGCCTTTGATTTAACCATTGGTCAATCATTGAACTAGTTTTATGATCAAGGCTTGTTAATAACACCTGGAGGTTTTTATTGTTGGGTTATTACTTTTCTTTCTTATTATTATTATTTTTATCTAAGTAACCAACAAGATGTATAGTTAGATTTTTTATTGATCTCCTAATCAATGTAACATTAATAGACTGATCAAGCTAAAATAACATCTTTACCCTTTATATGTGAAAAGTGAGGGTGAGCTGCAATTTTTGTGTGTTAGCTAAACATGATCATTTAAGGATTGTGATAAAGGAAGTGTGTTCATTTACTAGTTTTATCACCATGCAAGGTTGTTCATATTTAATGATCATATTTATAAATTCTTCCTTGGAGATTGTATTATTATATAGCTCGAGATGATGGCATTAACTAACAAAGAGAACCTTACCAGATTAATTGTCCATTTATTGACTAATCCATTGTCAAATACATTCTCAATCTCATAAAGACCAAGACATCTTGTTCTGAACATTCCCTTATGGTCCTTGTACTTGAAATCATATATCAAGGCCTAATATCCTTATTGGAATTCTTTAAACTTGATAAACTTGTCATGTAATCTCACTTTTTATTGATGCACTATCTTTGTATGTTACAATGCTTCTCTTTAGAACTCATCTAATGTATTGAACTACATTATCCTCTCCTTTTGTGTTAAACTTAGGTCTAGGACAATTTTAATGGTAGTCCTCAAGGTTTTAATCTAAAACTTTATAAGAATAATATATTTCCTATCATATACGAACTCATATTATGCAAACCCATTAGCAGTTTTCTATGTTGTTTGGTATGTAGATACAACTACAAGAAGACATGTTGCTTAGTCATTGTGGTGTACTGCAATTATATAGGTGAGCATATTTTACAACTCTCTATTCTTAACTTCTACTTGTACATTAGACTAAGGATGATAGGGATTACATTTCTTGTTCCATATCTCATACTCACATAAGGGTTAAAATCAGGTTTGATGTGAGTTTTGATGCTTGATCTATGACTATTTCTCTTGGTACTTTGTAACTAGTCAAGATATTTTCATAGAGAAACTCTACAACTTTACAATCTCATGTATGTATTAGTTATTTAACTTTTTCCCATGTAGTTAAGTAATTTGTACATACTCGTATATAGTCCTTATTATTAGACTTTGGATCTATGGGGCCAACAAAATGAATCTCCCTCTTGTCAAAAGGCTTAACCACTACTTGAGTTTGTAGAGGCATCTCATAAAAATCTGTAGGTTCCCCATATATTGGCATTGATCACACTTGTAGGTATATAAGAGAACATATGTGTAATGTGGGCTAGTAGTATATTATGGTTAAGACCTTGGAGGTTATCCTTTTAGTAGAAAAATATCCCCTATAGGGTTCATCATGACATGTTTGAAGGATTTCTAGTACATAGTCCTCACTTATACACCTATGCCTAATTATATCAAGGCCTATGTAGAAGAGATACCCATAGATTCATGAGTATGAACCAATTTTTGTTAATAATAGATGTCTTTCTCTTGGAAAGAGGTTCAATGTGGAGTTAGACCTACAACCACATAGTTAGCAATGTCTATATACCACAAATTATTAATAGATATAATAAAATTATGTTCATCCATAAAAAAATCATCTATAATAGGACCATGTTTATAATATGTTAGTCAAGATAAAGAAATCTATCACTGTGTTTTCCTTACCTAGTCTATCTACAATAGTGATATTGAACTCTTACAAAATTAATAGCCATATAACTATGTGGCCACTAACTACTAGTTTATTCATTAAATACCTTGTGGTAGTATGATCGGGTGTGTAAAAACAACACTAGCTATTATAGAATGTATAATTTTATTAATGGCATAGAAAAATACAAGAAATAATGTCTCTATCACAATATAGTTAAGATTTTCACCTTGAAGGTTCTTCTTGACAAATTGTATGGCATAACTTAAGGATCCTTCTTTATATCTTACGATATGTCCTAATGTGTTGTTAGATGCATATGTATGGATGTATAAGGGAAGCCTCTAATCTGGTGCACATAGCACTGGATTTGATACTGGTAGGTTTTTTCCATTCTTAAAATGCTTGTTCACATGAAGTATTCAATACAAATTCAACATCTTTAGAAAGTAAAAAAAAAATGTGTTTTTATTCTTACAAAATATTTGATAAACATATAATAGTAAACAAAATTTCTTATAAAATTGATAACATCCTTTAATTTTCATGGAGCTGGTATATTTTTAATTACTTCTATCTTGCCAAGATCAAATTCTAATCATGTGGGTGAGATGTGATGTCATGTTACTATTCATTTTATCATTAGCATATAATATTTTGCATGACTTAGAAACATATGTTATCTTGTCAAGGTTGAAGGAGTTTATTGATATTATAGATGGATTTTTTAATAAGTCTCCATAAATAGTGAATTCATCCATGTAGACCTCAACACAATCATGGGATAAAGTAGAAAAGATGCTCAGAACAACCCTTTGAAAGGTAGTTGGAGTATTACATTATCAAAATGGAAGTACAAAGTATCTATAGGTACCCTAAGGACATGTGAATGTTGGTTTATCTTGGTCCTTGAGAGATATTCTACTCTGATTATAGCCACTAAATCCATCGAAAAAGGAGAAGTATTTCTTTCCAGCCAACATGTCAAGCACTTGATCGATAAAAGGGAGAAGAAAGTGGTATTTCCTCATGGTTGTGTTTAGTTCTCTATAGTTTATATTTATATTCCACTTACCCCCTTTTTTAGGCATAGTTACAAGTGGATAAACCCATTGACTATCTAATAATGGATAGATAAATACAACATCTAGGAGTTTTTGTAATTTTGTTTTAGCTATGTCTTTGACAACAACATTCATTCGTCTTTGTAGTTGGTGCATAGGTTTGCATTTCTCCTTGATATAGATATGGTGGGTGCATAAATCAAGGTGAATGCCTCCCATATCAAATTATTCCCAATTGAAATTAGTTTTATGCTTTTGAAGCATGGATAAAAGGTAAGTTTCTTGTTAAGAATTAAGCTTGTTATTAATGTTTAGAAGGTGTCTAATAGGATTTTTACTTGTTTGGACAAGGATATCATGGATTCTAGGATTCCTACCAATGGGATAAGATTGTAATGGTGTGGTATTAGCTAATAAAAAATGTCTCACCCACTAATGAAGGTTCCTTCTATTGGAATAACTTTGGATAGTGGACATGGTAGGCATTATAATATGTCTTCAGTTGGATTAGTCTGATATGTGTTTTGTAATGATTTTGAAATGATTGTGTCATCCTCTTGGAATTTAATGTGTGGGATAAAATATATTGTGAAAATTTTTTATAATGATACATGATTAGTGTCCTCATCTTTTACCCATCCATTTTTTTCTTTACTTGAGGATTGGGTTGGTGGACAGAGAGCTAGTTTCTTAGTAGTGTTATCATTATAAATCAATATGTTCACTAATCTATAGCCAATGAATGCATCAGTTGTGGCCATCCATGGTATTCCAAGGATGAGTGGGTATCCTCCTAGGTTGGATTTGGGATACAAGATGATAAAATACTCTAGATACTTCCCTGAATCTATTATAATAACCAAGTTTTCTATAACTCCTCATGGTTTAATTGTGGACCTATTTTTCATTTGTAGAATGGTGGGACTTGGGTGTATACCTATTATACCAAGTTTTTGAATGGTTTATTTTATCATTACATTGATGGTCGATCCTAATTCTATCAAGGTATTTTTTATTAGGGTACCATAAACATGGATGTTCACTATTGGACTACCTATGTTGGATTATTTGGGTGGGACTATATTTCCTAGCATGATATCAACAAGTTTCCCAACCACTTGGATAATCTTTGGATCTTTTTTTTTTTTCTAAATAGATGTCTTTAAAAATAGATCCTAGATAGCCTTAGTGTATATTGAGACATCATCAATAGCCTACAATGCATTTTTAAGTTGTCATATAAAGTCAAGTTTAAAATATTGTTCATATTTTTGGATGTTTAATATTTCATGAAAATGATGGTTATCATGACATTATTTACTTATATATGTGGTTAGTTCAAGGGTTTGGTTGGATTACATAGATGTGAGTTACTGATGGTGTCATGATTGTCATTGGAGACCTCTTCAATAGGTTATGTAATCATAGGTGAGGTGCTTTGTTAAAAGATTCACCCTAAACAAAGGTGTACTTCATCTATATCCCCATTGAGTGAGTTATTAGATTGAGTATCTTAGGCTATTTGTTTTCAACCTAAAGAGGGTGAATTTTGTTGACCAGATTATCAACCCTCTTGGTCACTTTATCTACCATGAGCAACCAAAGTTATATGCATCCTGGCCTCAGATAAGGGTCTATGTGGAAATAGACCTTGCCAAATATCTCAAAGAGTCCATTGATATTCAAGTGGGTAATAATCAATTATATCAGTGTGCATTCTATATTAACCTCTTGAACACTTGCTTTAAGAGCCATGATTTGGATCACATGATTAGAGAATGTCCTCTAATGGTCCCCACTCCTTCAGTCCCTCAAGACAAAAGTGGTTCTAATGCAAAACCCCAATCCTTTAATGGGTCAACCATGGTTTCTAATAGGAAAAATAATGTTGCTCATGGTAATGTTAGATCTCAACCAGATATTTACTAACCTATAGGGGGTCCAAAATCCTCATCCCCTATTATTAAAGTTCCTATGTCATCACAAGTTACACCCCCACCTCCCATATCTCAGTTCCCATATGTGATCAATCAGATTTTTTCATACCTATCTCCTTTTCCTAATGTTCCTATGTCACAACCCCTTTAAAGGGTGTGTTTTAATGTTGTTATCATTGATGTTAAAAGGGTGCATCATGTAAAGGCATAATGGTCAATGATGTCAATGTTTTGTTTGATCAAATGTTTGAGCTTGGTAGTGGCATAAAGAGAGTGTTAATTGGTGAGTGAGTATTGTGGATATGAGTTTCCTATTAATTGTGTGTTCTTATTTGGCATCATGATATTGTCAAATATGATTAGTGATCAAGGTTGATGTTGTCATGAGAGAATTTGAAGGCAAGAGAGAATTTGAAGGCAAATAATATATTATGGTTGCATGAAAGTACAAATCATTGATGTTAAGGTTGATGTCAAAGGCTTATCATGTCAATATTGACTATGTGTGATATGAAGAAGTATCTTTTGATGGCAGGTTTCGTGTCAAAGGTGTTCAAGTGTATGAAAGAGAGATGTCAAGTCATATGAAGCTTGGTCATGTGGTTTTAGGTATATATAATGATGTGGAAGATAATTATCATTAGAAAGAGAATGGTGTATTGATATTAGTGTGTTATAATGTCTCATGTCTACTTGTTTGATGTTTTATTGAGGTCATGACATGGAAGGAACAGGTCAAGGTGTCATGTGCATTGGAAGCTTGATCCTAGTCATGACATGGTGAATGTATGAGCTAGTGGCAAGATGAGGTGAGTGAACTCAGGCATGTGAATTGTTTTGAAGGTTATGTGAGCATGAGAATGAGGTGTAGATGCACTCAAAAGTTTTTCAAAGTGAATCTTTGAAGGTAGGTCCTTCAATCTTGGTCTGTACCTAGACCATTCTTTAGCCCGCCCTAGCTTAATGAGGCATGAGGATTAGATTTCAAGGTAAATGTGTGAAAGAGATCACGGATAGAGGTATTTTAAGTTGTTTAAATATTTATCATGAATTATAATGTTATGCTTGGCAAGAAAAGGCATGAAAAGTGGTTTTGAGGTCTCTCAAGTGCATGGAATGAAGGTATGCAAACCTGAGAAGGAATTTTATGTGTTCATTGGCATGTGTAACCTCTGCATGGGAAATTGATCTATTAAGGAGAGATGCCTAAGATTAATAGCTAATATCTACAAGCATTGGTTTTAGATTGAAGGGTCAGTCCTTTATGAGTAATCATTAACACTGAAACTTATGTTAAACCTCCCTAAAACCCTCATAAGGATCCAATGTGAAATATATTATTAAACAAATCTTAGAATAGTCTCAAAATCCTATAAAAAAATATTATATCATGTATTCAACTCTCCCAGGTGCCTCTAGGTGTTGGTGGTTAGTCAAATGAGAGAGAAAATACATAATTACAAGCTTATTTGTCAAGAAATTATTGTAGCTCTCAAAAGTTGTATTGGTAAAGAAGATAAAATTGATGGAATAATGAGAAAAATACTAATAATACATTTCTATGATGGTTTATGGATAGGTTTAAACCTTCAATTGTGATAAATTGGTCATCCACATTAGCGAGTCCTAGATATACCTAAAGGTGTAAACAGTGATCAACCTAGGTAGAGATTGGAAGATGGATTTAAGGGTATACGCATGTAAAATTAATGAAAGATAAAGAGAATTAAGGGTTTATTTATTAATTTTAATTCATTTTCATTCTTTGAATAAGTTTTTTTATGTTAGTGAATATGGTGCAAAACTGCTCACAAAATGACTTGTCTAGTTCAGATAACACTATGATATAGGGTCAAGAAATTGGTCTACAAGACCAATATTTGGCATTGGACCATATGAATTTTTCATTTGATAATGGTATATATATCTCATAAGACCATTTCAATTCATCAAGATTCATGACAAGTGTAAACAGAGGTGTTGGAGGTCTGAGTCACCATGACTAGTCCTTAAGGTAAATTGGTAGTTTGAGTGAGTAAGTTGCATAAATTTTATTGAGCCTTTATCTCCTTAGTGTAAGTGTTAAAATAACTTGGTGATGACCTTTATGTCATGTAAAAACCTATATAAATTTTTTAATTTTTATATTTTAATAGTTTAATGTTGTTTAAGCTTCATTTTTCAAGACAAACTTTTAAGGCACACAAGCCTAATAGGGTAGTTTATCCTTAAGAAGCTCTCATTGTATGAACAAAAGATAAAGGTATAAACAAGCATATAAGAGGTTATTAAAATTCATTTACTAAGTGATTTAAGGATTTTAATTTTTTTTATAAATCCATATGGGCCCAAGAAGATCAATATTTGGTGTTAAGAGGACAGACCTAATGTAATTAGGTCTCCATGAAGCTTAAAAGAGAAATGAGGCCTAATTGAGTTGTTGCAGACCAAAATGGGTCCAAATATCATTTTAATGATATAAAAAATATGTTATAATACCTATTATATGGATGACCTAAGAGTTTGAAGGTGTGTGGCTGACCAAGTAGTCTGTGAGTAAGAGTATTATATATAAGCAAGGCATTTTAGGACTATTTAAACAAGGAGAGATTAAGAAAATGGATTGATAAATAAATAAGCCTAAGGAGGTTAGGTAACATATTTTAAACCCTTAAGAGAGATAAAATAATCATTTAATGAAGATTATCCATGTGTTATGTAGTTGAATATCAAGGTTATATGACCTATTCAGTCTTGAAGAGGGCTAGTTGAGCGAAGAAGCCTAGAGACAATTTTGAGAGAGATCAAGTGGATTAAAGTTGAAGGAGTGGTCATCATATGTTAATACGATATTAAGTTTGCATCATATATGTGTTCTTGATGTATTACAATGTATATATTTTAGATACAATAGTTAGAGAGCTAAGTGGAAGAGTAGAAGAAAGAAGTGTGATTGGCTAAGTTGGTGCTTCGTCAAAGAGAGAGTTAAAGCTTACTTACACGTTGGTGCTTGAATAAATGGTCTTGGATAATTTTCTTCTTGGTCAAGAGGTATTTACATCTACCTTTTAGGCTAGTTTTTGAAGAGGTGTCCTTTGATTGAGTTGGTGTTTAGTCATAGGGGTTTGTAGCCTCCTAGCAAGTGGGTGCTTCGTAAGTCAAGTGGGTGCTTGATAAATTTGGGGTTAGTGCTTCATGTTGGGTTAGTGCTCAACTAAATTTGATACATTGTCTTATTGGATATTTTGTCTAATATTTATTTTAGTGGGTTGTATTCCCCATGAGGTTTTCCCACATATGTTATGTGTTATGTTTTTTGATGCTCATGTGATTGGTTTCTAATGCATTGTTAGATCACTAAGTTACTTTGAATGATTAAGGATAATTTATTGAACTTTTTTGATGACTGATTTAACCCCACCTCACTCTTAATCATTATGCTTTTAGTAGGTGAATGATTCATTTCATATCAAGGGCTTGTGACCCTCAATCGAAAGGCTATTATAAACCACTCATGTTGTCCCTCTCCCTCTGTAGATGAGGATTATGTGCCAAATAAAAGGCAACCCTTCAAGCTTGGATACTTTTATCTTGAATGATCAGATTTTAATCTGTTTACATCCCTCTTTGACCTCTTTGAGATAAATGATATGAATCTAGATGTTTCCCAATGATAGTTTATTCTTGGAATGTTTGAGGACTCATTGATCTAATTCATAAGTATACAATCAAGAACAATTTTCATCATTTTACTCACATGAAATTTTTATGCATGCAATAAGTCAAAGTTTCTAACTTTTTGCTTCAATCTATAGCTCACACTATCTATCCTTGGGCCCTCTGTCAAGCCACCTATCATGATTCTGGCCATGGGGGAGTTGTCACCCTACTAACACTTGACATATCTCAAAATATCATATCACACGGTTTTGACCCCACCCATCAAGTGGTCTGGACTCTTTTTGACTTTGATAGTCACATTATTAGCTTTGTCAATTTGTATGACTCTAATTATTTTTTGGATTGCACCTTAATTTAGATATGATTGGTTGATTCCTTCCCAAATGTGCATTGAATTCTTTGTGGTGACTTTAACATGATCAAATCTATGGAAGAAAAAAAAGGTTGCCTTCCCATGAGATGGTGTGGAAAAGAATGGGAAAGTTGGTTTTATATGTGAAATAAACTTGGGGTATTTAAACCAAATCATTACAGAAGGGGAGATTCAATTTTTTTGTGGTTCACATGGTCCATCTTCCATCAAGTATAATATCATGTCCTTAAACATATTGACCATGCCCTAGTTGTTTAGTAAGATCTTTTCTTCTTTGATCATATTCATGAGAATCCTATGTCTATTATTTTTGACTATTTATTATCTAAAAATAATCCCATTTATTTTTCCATAGAATTTACCTCTCTTCAGGTTAAACCCAAAGGTTCCCTGTTTTACCTCAACACTACCCATCTCAACCATGAGCGAACTTTGGAGCATATCATCTAGATTTAGAACCTAGATCATAGACCCATAGGGTATACTAATAAGATTAAGTGGTGGTTTGATGTTATAAACCATACCATTTCCTTCATATCTATGGAAAACAAGTGTATCTTTTTAGGCATCGTATTCACAATGCTACAAATCATGAATACCTTAGGGTTTCATAGGAATTAGAAGTTGCACCTTCAAACCCACATTTTTAGACTTAGGCCACCATGTCGAGACATAAACTCCAAGTTTTAGAGGCTCATAAGTTTATCAAATCTCATCCCCAAGAAAGGATGCATTGGTTGAAGGTAGGAGACAAAGTGACCAAGGAATGTTTTGTTCTCCTTTGGTCAAAACAAGCTACTAAGAAAATTAAATCCATTATAAGTGCTTCAAATAGGCTTAATAAACTTCCATATATCCTCCAAGATTTTGTGTATCAATACCATGGTGTCTTTGTGGCACAACCGTCATCTCCTACTCATGAAATTTCCCTCTCTCAGTGTCTATCTATGGTCCCCTATAAGCTCTCAGAATTGCAAAGAGTTGTTTTTGATATACCTCTCAATATAAATAACCTTAAGGAAGTTTTTATGTAGATGGACTTTGATAAATACCTAGGTATTGATGGCTTGCCTTGTGAATTCTATCAAACCCTATGGGATACAGTTTGACCTGATCTCTATAGAGTCTTTTCTAAAGTTGTCCTAACCAACTCTTTAGGTCATCTCATCAATCAGGACAACATCAAATTCATTTCCAAGGTAAGGGACCCTAAGGTAATTACCAATTGGAGACTCATCATTTTGCTCAATGCTTCCTAAAAAGTCATAGGCAAAGCATTTGCTCTCAGAATCTGCTTCACTTAATTTTGCAAAGTGAGCAAACTAGTTTCGTTCAACATAGATATATTTTGGACAATCTTATTATCATTTGGGAAGGTATGAAATAGGATATAATATCTAACCATAATGCATTGTTCATCATAATTTATTTTAAGAAAGCCTATGATCATATTGAGTGGCCATTTATTATAGCTAAGCTATAGGATCTACGGTTTGGCCCGAAGTTTGTTCACACCTTAAATATGTTATTTCTAGATGTTGGTGCCTATATCAACATAAATGGATCCAAATATCAACACTTTTAACTCCAAAAATCCATTACACAAGGTTTTCCCCTTTCTCTTGCACTTTATTTTTTGGATTCTAAAGATTTTAGTTATCTACTGGCTAATTATGTTTCCAAGGCTCTGGTTTAGGGGGTATCTATTATCAATTAATATCACCAGTTAATTAATGGGAACTTTGTTGATGACTCCTTTTTCACTTTGTAGAGAATGAAGACTCTATCAAACATGTCATGGAATGTTGAGATATTTTTTACCTTACATCTAGGTCATCCATCCAATGGCATAAGACCTAGTGTTATTGCCAATCTCTGGCACCCAAACCTTCTTGGTTGGAGGGATATATGTGGCAATGGATCCTTCTTGGGGTCTATTTTAAATTCTTAGTCATTCCATTTTCTTTCATATCCTCTCTTGTAGAATTGTGGTTTAAAGAGTTAGAGAAAAAAATCCCATTTTGGATCACTAAGCCTTTCACTTTGGCTAGAAAGTTTTATATTTATTATAAGGTGCTCACTGCTACTCTTGTTTACTATTCATCTTATTTGAATCTTTCTAATTACTCTTATGCAAAGCTTGAAAATATTATGTGAGACTTTTGATGAGCCAATTCTGAGGGGTACCATGGTTTTCATTGAGTCTCTTGGGCTATTTGTTGTTCACCTAAAGAATCTATCAAGATGGGGTTTATAGACATCAAGCTATAGGGGTTCACTCTTGGGGTTAAATTATCATCAAAATCTTGGAAGGAGATGAAGCCTAAATTTTTTGTTGAGGCACTACATTTCTCAAGGTTTCATGCTTCATAAAAAACCTTGGTAAAGCATTGGATTTGACAGTGTGCTTATCTCATCAATGAAAATCAAATTAGAAGACACATTTGTCATGAAAAGTATTTGGAAAACCTAGGAAAAACTCAAACCCAACCTCATTTACATGGGGAATGGGTTTAGAAATAATCTTTCTCTAAATTCCAGGTCATTATGGTGGTCTCCCTACCTAAACTTCCATAATATCCCATTTGACATGGTCCCCTCAATCAAAAGATCGAGGCTTTTTAAGAAAGGTATTCTCATGGTTGGTCATATGCTTTGTAATAACTCTCTAGACTAGCTTCCTTGGCCTATGCTAAATTCAAAGTTTCATCTTAATAAGGAAGATGTATAATCCATTTCTAAATTGTAGAGTTTTATACCTAATAAATACTTGCACAAGATTGGAGTCTCCTCTCTCACACCATGGAGCCTACACCCACACCATTTCATTGATACTCTCCTTAGTTGGGTTACAATTTCTTGGCTCCTCATCATATTGAAATTGATGACCTTAACCACTAATGGTCTCTCCAATCCCTCCATCAGGTTTGGGCCTAGAGATTTGATAACATTTGGGTGGCCTATATTGAACCCAAAAAAAAATCCATTTATTTTGGTGTATTCTATATTAGGGTCTGCCCATGCAGAATAGGCTCAAACACATTAGGGGTGTTAAATCCCACATACTCAGCATGTCATCACCTTGAAACTATTAAGCATCTCTTTTGGTTTTGCCCTCATGCCTAATCTGCCAGGAGATGGATCCATACCCTTTTCAAACCCTTTAGGCCTCAAAATGTTCACTTGGAAAAGCGCTGTCCTAGGGGATTCCAACCTATTACCTGTAAGAAATAATAGATTTTGATAGATTTTCTAGACTGATATTTTGTTTTAGATTTGAAAATCTAGAAATCAAGCTTATTTTAATAATGGATTATGGCAAAGTGTTTTTCTATAGCTAATAAATTTGTTTTAATTTTGGATGGTACCCTTCATATTCAAATTAAATTGAATAAGGTCTGATTATAGCTTCATCACCTATAGCACCTCTTGGACCATTAGAGGAATGCTCCTTGTGTGGTCCATTGTGAGCCAATTAATCCTCTACCTCACCACTCCCCTCCTAGGGGTTATGGGTGCAGGGGGAGGTGACACTACTCTTGGAGCTATAGGTCTCAAAGTTTTAGGATCTCCTCTCCTCACTCTCACTGGCCATCTCTTCCTAGAGGATTTTGATAGATGTAATAGAGATAGTGGTGGTGGGGAGGAGGCAGGGGGTGGAAACCCCCTCCATAAGATCAGTTCTCATGGTTGGCATTAGCCATCTCTCCTCCCTGCCAATATTCTTAGGTGAAACATGATTTTAAAACTAACTAGTAGGTTGATGGTTGGGACCCTCTCACAGTTGATGAAAGCCTTAAAACCGTATGTCGATTGACATGTTTATAGCTACTACTTAGTTATTTCCTTATTATTTGTGTTATTTCATTATCTTTTTTTATTGATGTGCAATTGAGATAATTTAACTATGGTTTTTGATCAGGTTGTAGCTTTTAGTAGACTTTGGTTTCCCTCGAGACTCTCTTAGCTTGATTTGGCTTCTGGAGTGTGACTTTTCCACTCTTTTTTTATATGACTAACATTGTACTATAATTTTTTTTAATTAATAGAAGGGCTCCTTTCAATAAATAAAATAAAAATAAATAAATAAAATTACCTACAAAATAAAATAAAAAATTGGAACACTAATCAATAACATATTGTTATTAAATCTCAAAATTTAGCTAGAAAGTATTGTATATAATGAACCTTAAAAAAAACTCTTCTATGTCTTTATTATGGATATATAATTTTAATTTTAAATATTAATATCGAAATTGGCCATTAATATTATTAAACTAAGTAAAAAATTTATTAATATGAGGGTCAAATCATAATAGTCTATCCCACTTTTTGACATAAAAAGACCACATACACTTTCATCTTCTTCTCAAAATATATTGATTTTGGGTCATTGAAATTAATCAACAATTATGTTTTAGATTATATATACAAATATATAGTGCATATATATTTTTCCAATTTTTCTAAAAATCATTAAGTATTTTTTTTTAAAAAAAATTAAAGTTTTTTTATTGTTTTTCTAGCCGGCTAGTGGAACACAGTATTGTGATTTGACCCAAGAATATATGTAAATACATTTTCATTTCCTTATGTTAATAATATGATTATATAAAAAAGTGTTAACTAAAATATTAAAACTGTGTAAAGAGAAAGTAGATATTTGAGGTAATAGTTAGGAAGGTATATAAAAAAATAAAAGTATTATTAATTATTTAAATAAAAATTAATTGATGTCATTTTCACAACTAAAATTTTAATAAAAAATAGTCATCATAAGAAATCAAATTTAAAAACCAACTAATTAAATGATAATATATAGGTAAATTCTTAATATATAACTTAATCCTTAAATAATGAACCATCTTAATTTTCATTGTATTTAATACTATCTAATTTAAATAAGTTAAAATGTATATTTAATTAGTTTTTGTTGTATGAATACTACCTAATTCAAATACCTTAAAAATTGTTTTCATATAATTTAAATGCCCAAAATAAAATTAATGTCATGGAGAGAACATATAATTTTAAGTTTAAATATTAACCATATCAAATCGGTAACGAATATTCTTAAACTAATTAAAGTTTTTAAATTATTATGAATACATGTATAAGACTTTCCATTTCCTTGTGTTGATATTATTATTGTTTTCTAATCTCCGGACCCCATGGCAGAAGATACAAACTCAAAAACAAGTTTTTAAATAATAACTTACAATGTGCATGACAAGATACCCATCCCATTGGCAGGATTGTCTAGTGGGAAAAACAAGACCAAAAAGCAACTCTTTAATTGCAATTTATAAATTGCATCATGATCCCCAAAACCCATTCCATGAGTATAGATCGCATGAGAAGGAAGAACCCGATGATAGATAAATGAGGGAAGAAAGAAAATTTTCAAATTGTAAACGTGCTATTGACTTCCTTGAACCCACCAAGCATGAAGATCCAAGAAGCCATTGAGGGCAGAAGGGGCACATGTTAACATTCTGAGCGGTGATGATTTGAGAGCAATACACCAGGTACAGCTTCATGAATGAGTCCAAGAATCTAATAGAAGTAAATAGAAGGTGCTATAGGTATGTCAAAGGTGCCAGGGAGAGTAGACCATCTTCCTACAATGGCTTCCCCAACTGAGATTCCACAGGAGCAATGGCCCTGATTTCTGCAGAGCCCAAATGCCTATTGCTAGTGCCTGTGATTCCTTTTTCCATGCCCCGTCCTTGCCATTCGGATTATTCAAGAGCTGCCTCCACTAAGCAATTGTTCATACTTGAAAAGAGATGATATAAGAATATTGTAGCAGCTTTGAAATCTGGATGTAAATTAAACCTTGATTATCAGATAGAACAGAGTGATAGTTCTGGTAATCACGTGGATGTGCTTATTTCTAAAGCGATCCAGTCATCAAAAAGGGTTCTTATCTTGGAATATATGGATGGGGTATGATTAAATGATACAGCAGTCATTGAAGCTTTACTTGTAGACAAGCAAGTTCTTGCAGAAGTGGACTACACGTGCTTATGCACATCAAATATATATTGATGGTTTTTCTTTTTTAATGGGGATCCTCATCCTGGGAATTTCCTTGTTGACAAGCAATTCCCTTTCGACCCATTCTACTAGATTTTGCACTGACCAAATCAATCTCAAGTTATATGAAACAAGCATTAGCAAAAATGTTGCTGGCCAGTGTTGAGGGGGATTATGCATCTTTTCTATCAACCTTCTCTTGAATGGGCTTATGATTATGCTTGGATATACCAGAAGAAGTTGTGACATTTACTAATGTATTTTATCCGTAATTCAACTCCAGCAAAAGAATACCTTGAAAATATGAAAATTTTGGCTAAGAATAGTGAGGAGAATATGAATAAGATTCAAAAGATGGAGCGGACATTTCTAGCGGAGATGTAATAGTACTTTGTAACTTTGAAGTTACAAATTGCAATGTGCATTCCAAAGTCCGAAACCTACCAGGGAATAGGAGTCAAATGTCCAAAGACTCAAAGCGGAAGTTTTCAAGTCCAATGCAATTTTTCAAGTTGCAATTTTCAAATTGCATATGAAGTTCTCAAGTCCACAGCTGAATTTTTGGGTGAAACTACAACATCAAATTGCAAGTTACAAAATTACAAATTGCAAATGTGCATCAGATTTTTAGATTTTTGCCAGCGTGTAAATTTGCACCTAGAACTCGAAATCCCACCAAACCAAAAAGTGAAAATTGTAAAATGGAGCTAAAGTCCCACATAAGTAAAGATTAGGTAAAAAGTGCACTTAAGCTTCATAAAGTTTGGTGGCAACCCTAAAAAGCAAAATTAAAATGAGAAAAAACACAGGCAAAGTCAACTCAAAAAGCAAAAAAGGTAGAACAAAGTGAAGTGTTGAATTTTTCAAATATCTAACCCATTGTTAAATACGTCCATAGAATAATTTTTTATTGCAGGGGTTGTGAGACCAATGTGGTCCATTAGAATGATATTTTCTAAATGGCGATGGATCTTGCATTGCCTCCATTATAGCTGGAGCAATATGATGCTATCATTACAAAGCAAGGAACACTCTTTGGCTTGCACAAAGAAGAGGGCAACTATCCACAGGATTCCAACTGGGCAAATGATTAGTTGAAGGTGATCCAAATTAGTTACACATGAAGATAAAGGGTTTGTTTGTCTCCGAAGAGAATGTTCTCCCTTAATCTCAAAATTAATGAATTTCTAGCCAAGGAGATAAGGGGTTTGTTATAAAACTTCATCATGACATGAACAAGCAATTACCAAAATCATTTCATTGCAAGGCATGAGCTTCTAGGTGTAACCAAGGGCATCTTCTAGCTAGAGCATATTACTGAAATATTTTGGGGTGAAAAATTTGTATAAAAAGAGGGCTTGTCCTCTTTTCAAAGGTTGTTGTTGGTTTTCTTAGGTCTTAGGCTCTTTCAAGTTCAAGCAATAACCTCTTTGCATAGGCCTTTTCATTTTTGAGATAATTTTTTATGTGTATTTTATCTCTCTTGCTAAGGTGGTTGCAGATGTATAGCCATTAGAAATCTATGAGAGCATGCATATGTCTCCCCTATTTCAGAGCAAATTCACCATGCATTTCCCTATGTTAGCATTCTAAACACTGATGTACGTAAGACTTATCTTCAAGTTAATGAAAAATATATGTGATTTCTATTGTATCTTGTCCATGAAATTCAATAATATACTCTTCATGCTCTGCTAATTGGGTATTTAGTTTTATGCTTATTAGTGGTAGTCATTATGGGCATAGATCTAGGTTGTAAATTACTTTTTCCATTATGATTTGGGGGTATGTTGTTGACTTTCCTTTAAAGACATTATGTGCTTATGTATTTTATGGGGAATGGTGCTTGAATATCTACTTGCAGTGTATGCTTTAGGGTTTTAAGTGGCATTTGAATGTTTGTATTGTATTGGCACCAATGAATACAAAACATTCATGATAATTTCCTTACCTTGTTTACTAGTCTTTTGCATCTTTCAATGGATGATACCATGCTTATTGAAGGAATTAACATGCTTATTGAAGGAATTCCTATTGCTTGAAATCCATCACACCACTCTTTAATCCACCTAACTAATCCTACCTACCCTACCCTTCAAATAATACATGTTATTGACTATTTTAAGTATGATTTGTCTAAAGATGAATCAATATTGCAAATTGAAATGTATATATGCTTTGTTATTTAAATCTTAGCATTTCAACCTTCTATTTGGCCTTGAGTTTCCAAGAGTTTCTTTAGAATTTAAGTTTGCATTCATATCCCCATCTATCTTTAGTAGCTTGTGTCTAACTTGAATAGTTTGTCCAGCCCGTGTGACAACTCTTCCCAAGTGGAGTATGAAAAATTGGTTATGCCATGGTTAGATTTGTGTTTTGTGTGCCAATAATCTCTATGGATATTGAACTTTAGTATCCCTCCATGCAATCAAATTACCCCTTAGGTCCTCTCACCTTGGTTCATCTAGAGCTAGAAGTAGCAAGGAGTTAACCATACCTTTTGTCAGTATCTTCCAATCATTGTATGTGTTCAGTGCATCCTGATGCTAAAACCTTCCCCAAATATAATGACATATTTCTAGGTTTACCATCCACATTTGACATACTACCCAAGTGTGTGAGGCTAAGTGCAAGAGGTGTACAACTAGGAACAAACACTATATTGGTGCCATTTTTGGGGAGATATTCTTGGCACTTGTGTTCACAGGACTCTTGTAGAGAGATATATTAGTTTAGTTTCTAAAGTTCTTTGTATTGAAATATTTGATGCATTAACCTTAGATTACTAGTTTTAGATAGTATTTACTCATATTATCTCATGTATTTGAACTTTGATGTTATTTGAACATGGTATGCTACTTTGGTTCATCAACTACACAACACTCAATTGGTACCATTATTGGGGACCATCCTTGGATCCTGCATTATCAAGGATTTAAATAACTAATGCAGTAACCTCTACTAAGTAGTTTAATAGAAAGTTTATTTGTATTATCTCATGTGTTTGAAATTTGAGGTTATTTGAGTGTGTTTTGCTACTTTGGATCATCAACTGTGCAACACTCGATTGACACCATTGTTGGGGAGTGAAAATATCCTTGGCACTTGTGTTGATAGAAATTCTTATAAGGATGTTAATTTGTTAATATTTTAAAGTGAGTTGCATTTTTGGATATGAGTCTAAATTTTTTAGTGTTTTTGTTGTTATATCTCATCATTGACTTCAGCAAAGTATGATTTCAGATTGTATCAACATATTTGTAGTCTATTATATTCTACAAGTTTTCTTCTAGTGGTGACTCTAACATATCATCTAGTTTTTAGAAGATCAGTGCCCACTTTAAATAGTATTCATCTTTGAGTGTTCTCTTACTTTTAAAGCTGAAAGGATTGAGATCATCCTTCAAAGATGACTCATCAAAGTAACTTATCTCACCCTTAAATGTTTATCATAAAATGAGACAAGTTTGGAGGCTATTGAAGGACAAAGTTATGTTCCAAAGGAGTGTCTAGATTGTCAAGATTTTGGTACATCTAAATTTTTATTTGTTGAACTTCCTTTAATTGAAGATTAGCATAGTTCTCCTAATCACTCAAATCTTTATAGTCCTATTTAATACCCATCACCTTCTCAACCAGTTGAATCTCCTCCTAGGTTTGATCCCCTATGTCCACCTCACTCACCCTATCACAACCCTTTATCATCTGTTCTTAAGCCCACCATTGACCCAGTCATGAGGAATAGATATCAAGATGAGAATGAACATCTTATATTTAGGATTCTAAGATTTAGACCTATTAACTTTTATAAAATGGAGGGTTACCCCAATAAAATACCCAATAAAGTAAAGAACTGCCTCCCTAAGTTTTAATGGAATAATGCAATGATTGGTTATTATCATTTAAGGGATTTTCACATTATCATTGAAGATTATGATATTAATAATAAGGATGTTTACATTAAGCTATTTTTACACATGCTGAAAGAAGATGCTTGTGAGTGGTTCAATTCCCTTCCCTATAGATACACAGATTCATGGGATGAAATGAAGAATGTATTTAAAATTCAGCATTATGATAGAATTGATCCTAGGTTCCTTCTTGCAAACTTTGAAAATATAAATAAGAACCCTAATGAGTGTGTGTAGGACTTTAATAATAGTGTTAATAAGACTATGATGAGGCTACTTGAAAATATAAGACTTATTGATATGGCATGCCTGATTAAATATTATGATGCCTTTGACAAGAAGGTTGCATAGTACTTGAGGGACAAGGCTTCCACAAATCTAAGGTTTGTATTCAACATGGCCATCCAAATTGAAAACAATATAAATATTGTGGGTAAACCTTTGAAAAAATGGGCTTATGTGAATTTGATTAATCCTAAAAAGACTCAGTCCAGTAAGATAGCTAACCTTGAGGAGACCATGAAAACCTTGGCTACTGTTATCAAGAAGAGGGCATAACTAAAGCTGAAAAGGGAATCCCTCATGGATCTTCTAGTTAGGAGAAAACTCAAAATTAGAATATAGAACAAGGAAGACCTTCCTGCCACAATCAAGCCAATGATAGAGGGAAGATGCCTTCCCATGATGAAATAAATGATATAAATTAGAATAGAGGAGCTATAATGGAAGTTCCTATTCTGTTGAATTCCAAGGTCAACATTTTAGATTGTGATCTTGATATTATTTGGTGTGATACGTGATTCTTCACCCATCCTCCTTGTGATACTATTGAACGAATTTATGAAGATGTAGAGAAACTTGAGTTTGTGTCTAAAGATGAGATTTTAATGTTTGATTATCAAATCCCTACCTCCATGGAATTGTTGACTACTACCACCATTGATCAATTTTGAAGTGCAGTAAAAAATTTATGTGTGCTAACTTATACGTTTATTTCTAACATTAACATGACACAAACATATGAATTACCCAATCATGATTTTGAATTTTTATGATCCATGATGGTTAAAAATTATGATTGGGGAATTCTTTTAGTTAAGGATACGTAGTTGCTAGTTAATGTAGTAGTTTCTCAAGAAAAAGAATATAGTCTAAGAAGTAGGCAACAAGGTGTTGCTCTTCAAGAGACTACCCTTAAAAATACAAGGATATGGCATGCAAATAAGGAAGTTAAGAAAAATAAAGATGTCCCTTTTCCTTCCAATCTAGCACCTATTTCCCAAGTTATTAAATAGAGAGGTGTTCCAACCAAGATTAGAGAACCTTTACTATCTAGTATTCCTAAGGGTGTGAATGATGCAAGACAAAATCCACCATTAAAAATGTTTTTAGGAATACCAATTCATACCATCTTGTTCCACCTATGACTTTGAATGATTGTATTCTAGATGAACGTGTTGTCACCCTTCCTGCAAATACTCCCCTTCCTCAATACAATGTGTGTGATATGGCTCAAGTGTTGAGTCAATTAAAAATCATTATGACACTTGTTGAATTGTTATGAATACCAGAACATATGAAGAGGACATTTGAGTACTTGGAATTTAGTCAGAACATAGTTGCTAATGAAATGACTTCACCCCAAACACTCTTGGATGATGATGAAAAATCAAATGAGGTTGTTGAACCAGCCCCAGAGGTTGATTTGGGGACTGCATTGATAGAGATTCAACCAAATGTTGATCCATTTTATACCACCTTGTTGATTAATGGTTTGATTTTTCACAACTGCATGTTTGATTTCAGAGCCTCTTTAAATTTGATGCCCTTGGGCGTCCTTAATGAGCTTGGAGTGAAAATAACATCATCTTTTGGTAAGTGTTATGCCATGGACTCACAAGAAGTGTCAATTTTCGGATAAGTTAAAGGACTAGTTGTACAGTTAGTAGCTCATGTAAGAAAGTCCATGAATATGGATGTGGTAGTTGTGGATTATGCTCCCGAGTGGGGAATGTTGCTGTCATGAAAATGGGTTGCTAACATGGGTGGTAATGTGCAGATGGACTTATCTTATTACACCATTATTTGCAGGGTAATATGGTGAAACTTCTTAGAGACCCTAAGACGATATAGGTACTTGAAGATCCGAAATGTGCTCTAAATGAGGTATTGTACATGAATGTAGAGTTGGGTAGCTTTGTTAGAAATGTGGATGTTGTTGAATAGCCTATTGTTCTTGATGCTAAGTTTGACAATAAACATGATGTTTTTAAAATGTCTTTTGATAGGGTTTGTTCCAATCTTAGAAATGGAGCTAGGGTTGTTTTTTATGCCCTTAATGGAAAATATTTTAGGTTTTCTTTCAAGATATCCTTTGAGTGCATGAACAATACTGCTAAGTATGAGGCACTCTTGTTTGATTTAAGGATTTCTCATGAACATGGAATTGTAACTCTGATTGCAAAGGATGATTTTAAGTTAGTGGTTAAGTAGGTCCATAATGCTTATGGTGCCAAAAATAAAAGGTTGAAACAATATGGGAATGTTATATGAGATTTACTAGAATTCTTTGACACTTTTAATATTTTTTATCATGATATAAGTTTCAATGAGGAAGATGATAGACTTGTAGGGTTAGGTGTTTAGTTTAAAATTGAAAATATGAACCCTCATTATAAATATCATGTGGAGGTGCTTGTTAGACCTTCAGTTTTAGACAATATTCATCATTGATAAGTTTTTGATAGTGATGATGATGATGATGATCAGATCAAAAAGTTTCAAAAATATGAAGCAAAATTTTCAGATCGGATTATAGACTTGAAATCCATGGTTCAGACCTATGATGAGAAGAAAACCTTGTTTGGGAAAGACATCATTCAGCTGAAGACAAACACCATCCCTAGAGGATTGGTGAGTTAAGAGGCATCTTTTGATAGATTGGACCTAATTAAAACTTGAGATATTTTTATCTCAAAAGATGTGACTGAATGTAATTTGGGCTCTAATGAACATCCTAGAAAGGTCTGGCTAGGTACTCACCTAAATGAAGTAGAAAAACAAGCTTACATGTAACAACTGAAGAAGTACCAAGATTACTTGGCTTGGTCTTATTCTGAATTGAAAGCTTATAGGGAAGATTTTTTTCAACATATCATCCCATTGTAGCTTGGCAACAAGCCTTTCAAGTAGAAATAGAGACCTATTAAGCCCATCTCGGCCACCAATATGTACGCGATTTAAATAAGCTAAAGGATAGTGGGATTATTTAACCCATTAGGTATTCATCATGGGTGGCAAACTTAGTCCCTATGAGAAAAACATGGTGACATTCACTTGTGTATGGATTTCTAAAATTTGAACAAATTTTCTCTAAAAGATAATTACCCCCTACCTAAATGGATAACTTATTAAAAAGTGTTATAGCATAAGATATGTTGTCCACATTAGATGGTTTCTCAGGGTATAACTAAGTTGTGGTAAAATAGAATATCTGGAATGTTTAGTGTAATTAGGACTGGCCAAGATAGGGACAAACTTCAAGTCTCATTTGATGTCATTGAATGCTAGTATGTCCTTATCCTCCCATTGGATGGTTTGGTCTTTCTTGAACATCACATAGCACTGTAGTTATTGTCTTATTGAAAAATAATGATGATGGTCATGAGTAGCCCATAGATTTATTTAGCAAAGATATGAAAGGATCTGAACTAAATTATACTATCATGTAAAAACAAGCTTTCTCCCTCTTGAAGGTTGTTAACATGTTTAGACCTTATATTATGAGTTTGATGATTTTTGCATACATCTCGTATACAATGGTGAAATACATCTTGACTCAAATTGAAGCATCAAATAAGAGATGTACATGGATCAACAAGTTATAAGAGTATGACATGGAGATCCATACCACCAAATTGGTGAGAGGGATGGTTCTAACCAATCCCAATGCTGAGACCAATTTGCAAGCTGTAGAGGTAAACACTATTATTTTCAATATTGATGATTCTTTGAGTAGAATTAGCATGTCTTCATGTTATAAATACATTGTTTACTACTTACAAATTTTGAATAGTTTGCCTAACTTGGACATGAACCAAAGGAGAAATCTTAAACTTGTTTACCAAAAATATCTCTTGACTGAAAATGGACTAGTGTGGAAGAATCCAGATGGGGTTCTCTTAAGATGTTTGGTAAAGAAAGAAACTATCAATCTAATTAAAGACTTTCATAATGGGGTACGTGGTGGTCACTTTATGCCTAAAGTCATAGCTCATAATATTTTGAGATCTAGTTATTGTTGGTTGTCACTATTCAAGGATGTTGCATAGAAAGTTAGAAAGTGCAGGAAATATCAATGCTTTGTTGTAAGGTTGAAATCTTTTGGTTCTCTACCCCTGCAACTTGTAATGATTAAAGGCCCATTTAGACAATGGGGAATGGACTTTTTTGTGGAGATCACTAATTCATGAAGCATTAGACATAAGTGGATATTGGTTGTAATTGACTACTTCACAAAATGAGTTGAGGTGGTCTACACAAAGAAGGGCACACACCAGGTGATTATGGACTTTTTATTGAATCAAATTATTTGTAGATTTGGTGTGCCTATCAAGGTAATTATTGATATTGCCATGAATTTTAGAACTAAGCTTTTTGTGGCATTGTGCAAAAAATATGAGACCAAATTAGCTTATGCTTCAAATTATAACCCTGAAGGGAATGGGCAAGTGAAATCTAGTAATAAGAACTTGCTCAAAATCATTAGACAAAATTTGGAAGATAATAAGAAGTGGGATGAGTGACTGAAGTTTTCCTTGTGGGCTGTTATGATCATGCCTAAGAGAGCTACATGTAAAATCCCTTTTGAGCTTGTTTATGGAGCTCAAATTGTTTTGCCCATGAATTTACAGTTTCCAACATATCAATTCATGTAACAGCTAGAAGATGATGAGGTCAACCACTATGAAAGCAGAATGAACCTGATTGTTGATCTTGATGAAACTAAAAGACAAGATTAGGAAAGACACCTCAAGTTCAAGGAAAGACTCAAGAGATAATTTGATAGAAATGTTACTCTAATAACTTTTCAGGTAGGTGATCTAGTTTTACAATGGAATAGCAAGCATGAAGAGAAAGGAAAGCATGGAAAATTTGATGCCTTGTGGATGGGCCCCTATTCCGTTGATTGTGGATTTGGGAAACATACTTTATTCTTAAGAGATTTGGATGGTGAGAGACTAAATCTGCTAGTTAATGGCAAACATCTAAAACACTTCCTTGACTGAGTCCATGACTGTGTACAGTAATATAGTGTATAGTTTCATTATTTTATTGCCCTTCTACATTGAGCCTTGTTTGTATAATTTATTTTGGTGTTTTTTGTCATGTATTTGTTCTCAGATCCTCTTGATTTATTTTTGTTGGTATGCCCTTATCTAGTTGAGTTTCAATGGGTGTTTGTTATGAAATTGACATAATT
The DNA here is from genome assembly GCA_037957365.1 of Torreya grandis. Taxonomy (NCBI): domain Eukaryota; kingdom Viridiplantae; phylum Streptophyta; class Pinopsida; order Cupressales; family Taxaceae; genus Torreya; species Torreya grandis. Next base: position 256,126 of record JARHVA010002333.1, read on the forward strand.
TTGATTTTGTGGCCCAAGGAATTTGCCCCTGGTGTTATTATTTGGGGTTCTTTGCACACCCGTAGGGGGTGTACATCCCTAGGCGAGAGCCAATGTTAGTGTCCAAATATGCTTAAAGATTTTGTGCACTATTTCTGAAAGAATTAATACCTGCATATCTAACCATTACTCCTATCCACAAATGTGTACTTGGATTATGAAAATCCCAATTCCACAATCAAAATATAAAAAACCCCTTTCGTATTTTTTTTTGAAGACCCCATAATCTTGATTTTAGGTAACATTTAACATTTTTATGTTTTAATGACATTAAAGAGACCGTGGTAAAATTTTAGGCTAGGAAGATAATAGAATGATAAGTCTAGTGTTTTACATCTTCAAAAAGAAAATGAATGAAGTTTCGATGGAGATTCTAAGAAAAAAAGTAGCTTTAAATATTTTCCATTTGCAAATTAAAAATGGAATTTAAAGTTCTACCACCAACATCAAAAGGAGTACACATTTGGGTTTTCAAGTCCACATGGAATCCAAATGGCAAAAGGTTCAAGGTTAAACACTACGAAACTTCTCAAAAAGCCCATGCCATAGGTGGAAGAGTCCAGGTGGAAGGTTAAAAAATAAAACATAGCTTGTAAAAAGGTAAGGCATGGGACCAAAAGGAAAGTCGATGGAAGTTTTGAAATTTGTAAAAATGCAAAGATGCAATTTGCTTGCCCACCTTTGAATCCTATCGGCGGAGAAACACCATGCAACAGACATTTTTGATTTGCCAAGTTACAAATTGTTTTCTAATGTCAATCTCCCCAAAGTAGAAGATACAAATGCAAAAGCAAGTTTTAAAATTATAACTTACAACTTGCATGACAATCTCACCGAGATTGGCCACCGGCTAAAACAAGACCAAAAAGGCATTTCTTTAATTATAATTTGTAAACCCAAAACCCGTTGCATGAGTATAGACCCTATGGGAAGGAAGAACCCAACGGTGAAGAAATGAGGGGAGAAATAAAATCTTCAAATTGTAAACATGATGTTGACTTCCTTTAACCTTCCAGAAACCGTCCAAGCACGAAAGGGGCACGTGTTAACATTCTGAGCAGCGGTGATTTGAGAGAAATATGTATGAATAAATCCATGAATCTGATATATGTAAATAGAAGGTGTTATAGATATGTCGAAGGTGCTGGGGGGAGCGGATCAAAGTTGGCACCAAAGGTAGACCATCTTCCTGCAATGGCTTCCCCAGCTGAGATTCCACAGGGCAATTGCGCTGACTTCTGCATAGCCCAAATGCCGCAATGCTAACGCCTATGACTCCTTTTTCCATGCCCGATCCTTGCCATTAGGCTTATTCAGGAGCTGCCTCCATTAAGCAACTGGTCATACTTGAAAAGAGATGATATAAGAATATTGTAGCAACTTTGAAATCAGGCCAGAAATTAAACCTTGATTATCAGATAGAACAGAGTGATAGTTTTGGTAATCACGTGGATTTGCTTATTCTTGAAGTGATACAGTCAGCAAAAAGGGTTCTTATCTTAGAATATATAGATGGGGTACGATTAAATGATACAGCACCCATTGAAGATTTAGGTCTAGATAAGCAAGTTCTTGCAGAAGTGGATTGCATGTGATTACGCACATCAAATATATATTGATGGTTTTTCTTTTTTAATGGGGATCCTCATCCTGGGAATTTCCTAGTTGACAAGTAACCCCCTTTTCGACCCATTCTAATAGATTTTGGACTGACCATATCAATCTCAAGTAATATGAAGCAAGCATTCGCAAAAATGTTGCTAGCCAGTGCTGAGGGGGATTATGCAGCTTTGCTATCAACCTTCTCTGAGATGGGATTACAATTACACTTGGATATGGTAGAAGAAGGTGTGACAGTTACTAATGTATTTTTTCCATAATTCAACTCCAGCAAAAAAATCCCTTGAAAATATGAAAAGTTTGGCTAATAATAGTGAGGAGAACATGAAGAAGATTCAAAAGATGGAGCGGACATTTACACTTGAGATGAAACAGCACTTTACAACTTTGAAGTTGCAAATGATAATGTGCATTCCAAGGTCTAAAACCCACCGGTCAACAGGAGTCAAACGTCCAAAGACTTAAAGTAGAAGTTTTCAAGTCCAATACAACTTTGCAAGTTGCAATTTTCAAATTGCATATGAAGTTCCCAAGTCCGCAGTGGAATTTTTGGGTGGAACTATAACATCATATTGCAAAGTTTGAAATTGCAAATTATAAATGTGCACTGGACTTCCAGATTTTTGTCAGCATGCAAAATTGCACCCAGAGCCCAAAATTCCACCAAAACAACAGGTGAAAATTACAAAAGGGAGCTAAAGTCCCTCATAAGGCAAGATTAGGTCAAAAATGCACTTAAGCTTCATAAAGTTTGGCGACAACCCTAGAAAGCAAAATGAAAATGAGAGAAAACATGGGCAAAGTCAACTCAAAAAGCAAAAAAGGTAGAACAAAGCTAAGTGTTGCATTTTCCAAATATTTGGCCATTGTTGAATACATCCATAGAAGAAAAATTTGTTGTAGAGGATGTGAGACCAAGGTGGAACATTGAAAGGAGATTTTCCAAATGGCCATAGATCCTGTATTGCCTCCATCATAGCTGGAGCAATCTGATGCCATCATTACAAAGCAAGGAGCACTCTTTGGCTTGCACAAAGAGGAGGCAGGTGTCCACAAGATTCCAACTAGGTAAATGATTATTTGAAGGCAATGCAAATAAGTTACACATGAAGACAAAGAGTTTGTTTGGCTCCCAAGGGAATATTCTCCCTTAAGATCAAGAGCAATGCACATCCAACCAAAGAGATGAAGGGTTTTTTTATCAAATTTCATCATGACATGGATAAGTAGTTACCAGAATAATTTATTTTCAAGGCATGGGCTTCCAGGCATAACCAATGGCATCTTCTAGCTAGAGCATATTCCCAAAATATTTTGGGGTGAAAAATTTGTATAAAAAGAGGGATTTCCCTCTTTTCAAGAGTTGTTGGTTTTCTTAGTTCTTAGGCTCTTTCAACTTCCAAACATCTACTCTTTGTAGAGGCCTTTTTATTTTTGAAATCCTTGGTGTGTGTATTTTGTCTCTCTTACTAAATTGGTTGTAGTTGTACATCCATTAAAAAGAGTTGAGAGCATGTATATGTCTCTCATGTTTTAGAGCAAACTCGGCATGCATTTTCATATGTTAGCATTCTAATCATTGATGTCTGTAAGATTTATTTCCAAGTTAATGGAAAATACATGTGATTTTTGGTGTATCTTATCAATGAAATGCAATAATATACTCTTCATGCTCTGTTAATTGGGTATTTAGTTTTATGCTTAGTAGTGGTAGTCATTCTGGGCATAGATCAAGGTTGTAAATTCATTTTTACATTATGATTTGGGCGTATGTTACTGATAGTCCTTTAAGGACATCTTCGACTTATGGATTTGATGGGAGAAAATGCTTGAATCTCTGCTTTCAGTGTATGCTTTAGGGTTTCAAGGGTCATTTGAATGTTTGCATTGCATTGGCACTAGTGAATGCAAAACATTCTTGATAATTTCCTTACCTTGTTTGCTAGTCTTTTGCATCTATCAATAAATGATAACATACCTATTGAAGGAATTCCTACTATTTGAAAGCCACCACACCACTCTTTAATATACCTACCTCATCCTACCTTATAGATAATACATGTTGTTAACTATATTAAGTGGTATTTGCCTCCAGATGCATCAATATTGCAAATCTGAAATGTATCTATGTTTTGTTCTTTAAATCCAAACATTGCAACTTCCATTTGGTCTTGAGTTGTCAAGAGTTTCTTTAAAAATTAAGTTTTTGATCATATCCGCATCTGTCTTTAGTATCTTGTATCTGACTTGAAGCATTTGCTTAGCCAATGTGACAACTCTTCTCAAGTGGACTGTGCAAACTTGGCTATGCCGTGATCAGATTTGTGTTTTGTGTGCCAATATTCCCCATGGAGATTGAAATGTAGTAGCCCTTCATGCAATAAATCTACCCCTTAGGTCTTTTCACCTTGGTTTAGGTAGACTCAGAAGTAGCAAGGAGTTAACCACACCCTATGTCGGTATCTTCCGGTCATTGTTTACGTTTAGTCCATTCTGATGTTAAACCCTTCCCGAACTATAAAGACATATTTCCAGGTTTACCATCCATGTTTTCCATACTACCCAAGTGTGTAAGGCTGAGTACAAGAGGTGTACAACTGGGAAGCAACAACTCTTTTTGTATTATCACAGCTAACCTAACATGAATTCTGTATTTCTATATTATCATCAATTTTATTATCACAAAGAAACCATTGGGTAAATCAAGATTGATTCCAAATCTTTTTGCAAGAATAGACTTTATACCCTTCATGCCCTATATTTTCTATACACACAATCATGGTCATTATTGGACAGAACGAAACATCCATTACTAATACATAATTTGTAAAAAGAACATGATCTTGGACTAAGAGAGATCATCCTTATCCAATACTCTTTTTTCAATAGTTCTGATATGCCAAAGGTGAATTATTTGAAAAAATACTTCAAATAAAATTTGAATGAGACCCTGTATACTTCTTTAGACAGATATATATTTATTTTGGAATATTAGTCGTTAGCTTATAGCATATCTTATGTGTGTATTTTGAGTTTTGCTAAATAAATTTATAATATTTTATATTTTAATGTTTGTGTTGGTGTAGTAAATAATGCATGTGAAAAAATAAATGCATCAACACCTAAAAACATAAAATATAAGATATGCCAAAGGTGAATTGTTTGAAAAAATGCTTCAAAAAAAATTTGAACGACGCCCTATATACTTCTTTAGAAAGATATATATTTGTTTTGGAATATTAGTTGTTAGTTTATAGCATATCTTATGTATGTGTTTTGAGCTTTGCTATATAAATTTCTAATATTTCACATTTTAATTTTTGTGTTGGTTTAGTAAATAATGCATGTAAAAAATAATGGCATCAACACCTGAAAGCATCAAATATGAGCTATGTATAGCTAGTTTTTTTTTTTTTTTTTTGGTCTCACATATATTGGTGAATTGAATGCCTCAAAGAAAGTTACAAAACTATTTCAGGGGTTAAACGACACAATAGCTGGGCTTATCACAAATAGTTATAAGAGTAAACAAACTATTTACAAATAGTTGGACCGACACCTTACCAGTACTAGTGTATGCATGTTTAAGGTAAAATATAGCATATGTTTTATGCATACCCTACAACCTTATCACTCTAAGATCTACTAATTTATGAATATATAATGCACTCATTGATTTTAATTTGATTTTATTGATATATATTATATATATAAACTAATATTTCAACTATTTGTATTACTAATTTATGAAATGAATTTTTAATATATAATATATTTGAATACAAATTAAATATACAACTAAATTTATAATCCATATATATTAGAGGGGGTGTTGAGCAATGAGATTTTAATTTGGAATTTTTAACTTTTTTTGTTAGATTGCAATATGGAAAACCATTTGACTATGAGCTCTAGGATAAATTATTGCTTCACTAGATTGTTAAATTTTCTTTTGATGTTGTACAAGATGTCACACAATGAATATATGAGTAGTTATACAAATAAAGATCTCCAAGAAACCCAGACTAAGTAGTGGATTGGAATAAACATACAAATCATTCACACCCTTCAATAAGTGATGAATATTCTAGTAGAAAGGCTACCTCCAATACTATTATTATCTAAAAACCCTTAAAAATACCTCCATCCATTTCATTATTAAATAAAATCTAAAATACTTTAGGTCATTTATGGATTCATATCCCAAATAATATCCCTTACACCTTTGGGGCAACTGCTAGTTATGTTAATATTATGATTATTAAAAAAGAGTGTCAAAGCCACTTTTGGTGTAAGCTTCATAATCGTATCTTCCATGACCCTACTCCTCCCTATGATTAAAAATCAGCTCACATGAAAATTACCAACCCCAGTTATCCTACTTTGAGACATTTATCACTTTCATGGACACCCTCTTGCTTTGTATATACATCTCCCTAGAATTCCTTGCACCTCATTGGCCTTTTCACTCACTAACAGACCCTTCGGGCACCTCCTAGAGCCCTTCTATAGCCCCATTGACCATCTGGGATGGGAATTTGACCTTAGTTATGGATTATGGGGCTAACCCATGGCCTAGGCCACACGTTTCCCCCCTAATTTGTGGCATAGGTTACAACCTGACTAGAATGCATGTTTTAGGCCTCAAACAGCTAAAAATACATAGATTCAGGTCTAGTCATCTTTTGGGTGTCGTATATCACTCCATTTCACTCCTCTTTCCCTTTTATTCTTCACTCTTTTATCTCTCACACGTTAAATCCTTCTTGATTCATTCTTGGTGATCTTGAGCTTCCATGGTGACAGAAGATTACCTACACGTTTGCAAATCAATTTGGTGACTCCATTATTGCTTTCAATTGTTCCTACTTCATTATGGATTTCTCCTAACTTCTATAAGTTGCATTGCACCTAATTTATGCACCTAACTTGGGCTCTCGCACCCCTACAATTTCTCACTGCACCTCTTCCTTGCTATTTGGACATTGGTTTGGACTTGGTTCTACACTGCAACCTTGTCTTCCTCCATTGTTGTCTCAAACATGGATTCCTAGTTGGTAGAACATCTTCACAATATTTTGAGCTTGATCTAAGGGCATTTTTCTATGTAAAGTGAAAATCTATTATTTTATTGGAGTGTCTATGCTATGGTTTAGTGTTTTTATCCTAATTTAGCTTCACTTGAACATGTGTTAGAGTAGATTTTGAAGTTTTTGCATCCTCTCAATCTTAAAAACATATTTCCCCTTTGAAAATGTCTTTCATTGCATAGGATTGCTTGATTTTAAATCATCGCATTACTTTTTGAATGCTCTTATGTTCAATTATCTTAGTTTACTTGCTTAGAAATGGCATTCCCTTTGTTAAGGTTAGCTATCACATGTTAGAGATAGTTTTGTTTGAAGAAAGGCATTAGCTTAGGTTTTGAAAGTGCATGCTCTCTCTCTATTTATCTTGAAAACATCATTTTCCTTTTAAACTCATCTTTCAAATGGTAGAACTGCATACTCTTAAAAAGTATTTCTTGCTTGGTAATGCTCTTTTATTCAAGTAGTTTACTTTCTCGTTCTTTAAGCATTGAATTCTCTCCCTTAGCTACTTGATTTATTGTGGTTATACTCATTAGAGATACATGTGTCCTTTGTGTGCTTGATCATGCTAGCCTTAACCTAGTTTACAAGTCAATCTATAGTTTGGTGCAAGTTAGCAAATTGGATGGCCTCTATAGATCCCTCATAGCCCATATCATCCCTAAGCCTCTTAGCCTTCTAGGTGTTTGCTTAAGTATCTTGTGTACCCCCCTGCCAAACCCTAGTGGCTCTGTTTAGATTCTTGGAGATACAAGTTCAACATAAAAAATGATGTAAAGAGAAGGTAAAGATTTGAGACAATAGTTGGGAAGGTATATATAAAGTAAAGTATTAATAATTGATTAAATAAAATTCAATAGATGTCATTTTCACAACTAAAATTTAAATAAAAAGTACTTTCACAACAAATTAGTCAAATAACTATCCAATCCAATGATGACACAAAGGTAAATGCTTAATACATGACTTAATCCTCAAGTAATGGTTCTCCTTAATTTTCATTACATTTAATGTTACTTAATTTAAATAACTTAAAAATATATTTTCCACATAATTTAAATGACCAAAATAAAATTAATAATATGAAGAGATCATAATCTATTAAAAAAAAAATTAATAATTATATCATACTTGAATGACTATATACACCCTTTAACTTGAGTACACAATGACTGCCTTCTCTAACTTAATATGACATTTACCCCCACAAAATGAAGGTTAAGGATAAACACTTCACCCCTATTTAGTTGGTTTTTTAAAGGTTACTTTTCCATAAGACAACATGCACTTTTATAATTTAATAATAAGTGCACAAATGATAATTATTCCAAATGTTATTGCTCTTGAAACTTAAACATGAACTTCAATACACAAATCAAGCACACTGAGAATTCACCAAAAAAATAAAATTAGATGCAAATCTATTTACAAAATTTTTTTTAGAAAATTCTTTTACATTAGTGCACCATGAACAAACTAGAATGAAATTTTCAAGTTTTTAAATAGATTATTCATATTCCTTATATCATATGTCCAATTTACGTACTTGGTTTCTTCACAAGTCATCTGATATCAACAATGTTGCATAAATTTTTTGAGTTTGTTGCTTTCTATTTATGTATACATAAAATGATATAGAAAATATAGCAAGAAGTCCTAATAAATAATCAATGCTTATAGCAAAGTGTGATTTCTCTCTAGAGATAATCACATCATAGTATTCAACTTCGTATTGTCCAATATATCCATATTCACATGCAGGTGGGGGAAAAAATAGTGCTACAGTCAAACTAGCTTTTTGCACTATGAGAATTCTCTTGATGAACCAGAGCTCTTAGAGAAGATAAATATGCATAATCCATCTTCTCAATGCCATCAAAGACATAGCCCAAAGGATTCATAGATGTGTATCATCCTGATCCTCGCTCAACCTTCAATTTGTCATGTTCCCAAACAACTCTACCTCTTGAAATTGTGACCTTAACTTTTTCCTACATAAAACAAAACCATAGACTAAAATATCTCAGGAAACTTGAACTCATTAGAAGTAAACCTCCATAAGAAACTAACAAGATGGTCTGTAATTACCTTTCCTACCCAACCTTCACAGACATTTGTGTCTATCTTTGACTGATGAGACTTGGCATTTATTTGAAATGTTGCGTTTGGGTTCAATATAATTATGTTTGCATATGAGTTGGGAAGAATTGTCCCTTTTCTTGGATATATATTGAATATATGTGAACTTCATAAGTTGTCACATACAACAATGTGAAATTGAGAGGTAGATATTAGCATCTGAATCATTCAAAATAGGGAATAGGGAAAGAACTAAAAATTTACAGATTGAATTTTTTTGGGAATTGGTTTAAACCAAACAACTTAAAAAAATCTGGTTATCAGTGGATAAGATTGTTGAACTAAAAAGTGTTTCTATAATCATTACTTTTGGTTAGTGCACATACTTTCTGTTCATAATAAACCATATGATGTTAATGATGCTTTTAGAATCACAACAGAAACAACCCTCACATCATATCTTAGATGGAAATCAAAATTGTGATCAATTTTATCTCGTATATACATATATAATCATTGATGGAAGAAAATCTATTCCCGTGATCTATCACACAGGAACATAGCTAGGTCAGATGTTTGACCCTAATAGCACTAGATGCAAACACAAAGTTTCATTGACAAAGGCTAATTTTTGCATCGTATTTGGTTCTACTTAAAGTTCAATGATGGAACATTCTCCTAAATTGATATTTATTCAACATATCATTGCATTAATTTTCTAAAAGGTAAATCATGTGCAACATTGAATTCAAACACTTCCCAGGGAACTAAAGATTAAGCATTAAGATTAACAATCATGGATTAATACAATGAAAATATTGCAAAAGATGAGGTTAAATCAGTGGAAATATTACAAAAGACAAGAAGTTGCCTTGTTTTTAACAATAATCCCACAAAAGGATCTCTATATCAAGTTATGATTTTATAGAGTTTGATACTACTTTTACATATAGATTCAAGATGACTCTTTCACTCATTAATTTCTAGCTTAGTCATTTATCACAACAACAATATATTCGGGTTGAAGTTCATGTTATACAAATATTAACAGTATGTATTATTTTTTGTCTAATATTATATAGGGTTCCAAGTATTAACAACATAATAGATAGGTATAATTCCAATTTAAAAGTGATACATCAACCAAAAATTTAAGTAGGGATTATATGTAAAGACAAGGAACATATCATATGTTACGTCTCAAAGGAATATATTATAAAAATAATATAAGGAGAGATCTTTAAAAATTATAAATAAATAATAATCAGATTATTTATTATGTGAGGTTTTCCTTGTTTGTTTAAATCATCTCGAGATGATTGTTGGAAGTAAGGTACTTGTAGAGATCCACTTGTAACTATATAAATTCTACCCATAGCTATTTGAAATCCACTTGAAGTTATCAATATATACTATATATTATTATTAATGGGTACCCTAGAAACCACACCTAACCGCTAAATATATTGAAGTGATCAACTTGAGGGAACATTGTCAAGGAATTAGCTTCCAAATATAACATGGTCTCCAACATAGAGACAAAAATGTGTAACACGAAAAGCATGTTTTCTATCATGGAATTTGAATAGTTTTAGATTACATAAGATCTTAAGATGATTATTCATGTACTATGATAAGAGTAAATAGTGTCAATGCCACATTAAAAGGACAAAAATCATCATTTTTAGAAAAGTTTCTTCCATGCACTTATGAGGATTGATTTTCTTTGTTAGAGGTGTTGTGTTTAGAAAAAATTATTGCATGCATTTATGAGGATTCATTTTCTTGGTGAGGGGTGCACTATACCATAGGATATTTTATTTTTTCTTTTAAGAACCTGAAACTAGTAGCTACTTCAGAAGAGACTCATTTCCTTTTCTATTGAACTTTTCTTCACATAATCAATGTGGTACAGTTAATGTACTAGAATAAAATTTGGTTCGATGCAATTTTTAACAAAAGATTTTTCCATCATTTAAACCTACATTACTAGATATTGCTCCCATTGGTGTAGGTACCAATATGGTACACCATGCATTGCGTTTGATACACCATTGGATATGCCCAGAATATTGTTGGGCAATTGTGGATATGTTTGGGTTAGTCTCGGGATGAACCCAATCATTTTTGTAGCTATCCAGCAGTACCTTAGGCATATCCAACAAGTATCCAGGCAAAAAACATTTTTTTCACTTGATAAAAAATCATATTTGGACTTCAAACAAATAAGAAAATAAAAATAAAGTATAGAGGAAACCCTAAAAGCAACTTTCACACTCATTTTATCAAAATAAAATAGCAACAACAACACATTTACTTTTCATTAAATTTTTATCTCTCAATTCACATTGTCTCTATCACCTTCATTTTTTTAATGCTAGTTCTATGCCATTACAACTACCCATTTGGTGCCAAGGAATTTAAGGAGCTTGCAACAAAGAGAAATGTTGATTAAGATAAGTTTTGTAGTTTTTTTTTTAGTTTTTTTTAATATTTGAAAGCTTTAAAATGTTTGTAACAAGTTTTAACATTATTTATTATTTTTTTAAAGCATTCCTTTAATAAATGCCAAATGCCTTAAATTGTTTATTGCTAAAAGGGGGAATTGGTAAGTGAAGCTGGCCTAAAATTATGAGGTGAAGAGTTCGAGACCATTTCACCTCAATATTCAAGACTAACTAGGCCTACCATTTTACCCCTTGCTTGCACCCAAATGCCTCACTCCACACACAATGTGTAGATTGCACTCAAACTCATGAATACCAAAAATGGAGTTATTTAACAGACATTCTCCAACTAGTTGAGCCAAGCCCCAAAGGCCAAATTCCTTAAATTTTAATAGAAATATGTTTTTCATTTAAACCATGAGTTATAGAGATTTGATAGAATGATTGGATATGCAAGTTCTAATTCTAATATCCATGAGACAAACTTTAGAAAATTGATCCCTCCTTGCTCCTTTGGAATTATGTGAAAATGTTAGAACAAGTGTCAGGTGGAAGGTGTTAAATTTGGGTTTGCTCATAGTGTAATGTCAAATACAAGAGCTCGAATAGTTAGGTGAAATCCCATTTATATGGAATTCATAAAATTATTATCAGAGTTTGTCTTAGTCCAAACATAAATAGAAAGAAAATAAATGGATTTCCATTTACAATGATCCTCATATACATCAAAGAGCAAGAAGAACTAGATGTTAGTGTTGCCCTAATATCAAAGCATCCTTTGGTAAAGAAAAGATATAAATCTACCAAGCTACCTATTTTTCCATCTCATGTGAATGTTATGACCCCATCACACTCATTTCCTGCTACATCCCTCATGGCCACAGAGGAAGAAGATTCATCTCTTAGTCACATGGAATTAAAAGGTGCAAACCCATTGGAAAGAGCATTTTAAAATGAATCCAGAGGCATAGTGGAGTAGAACATTGTGTGCCATTTTTATGCATGTCGACCTCCATTTAATGTTGTTAGATCACCATATTGGTAATATATGTTTAAATCTATCAATGAATCCCCTATAAGATTCACCATCCCAGGGTATAAAAATGTGTGCACCACCTTGTTAGTAAAAGAAACAAAACATGTTGAAGATCCATTGCAACCTTCATGGATTGAAATAGAGGTGTCCATCATTTCCAACTGATGGAGAGATACAACAAATAAGTTATTGATTAATGTGTTCAAAATATTCCATAAAGGGGAAATGTTTCTGAGTGTTGTTGATTATGAGGGGTAAGTAAAGGATTCATGATTCATTTCCAACATCCTAATAGAGTCTATTAAGGCAATGGGGCCTCAAAATATTGTCTAAATTATAAATAATAATGCAACAAATTACAAAGTGTGGGCATGTTAGTTGAGGCAAGGAATGGAAACATATTATGGATCAAAAATTGGGTACCAAAATTGATTTATTCAAACAAATCTATGAGGAGGTGAGCGAGATCCAAATATTCATAAGGAACCATCATATGTCCTAAGGCATATTCAAGTCCTCCTCAAAGTTTCAATTATATATTTTTAACTTTTTTTTAATAATTCATAAACATGTATAATTTTAATTTAATTTTATTAGTTTGTAACTTTTTAAAAAAAAAAAATTATCATTTTATTTTTTTAATTTTGTATGTTTTAATTTCATATTAGGTTGTTGGGACTCAGTGTACCTCATACACACTCATCTTAAGATGAATTTTAAAAGTGCATGAGGCATTAAAAAAAATGGTTATCATATACTTGTGGGGTGTCTAGAGGAAGTCAAACAATAAGAGGGCCATAAAGGTGAAAGGGTTGATCCTCAATGATGCGTGGTGGGGATGTGTGGAGTCTTTGCTTAGTTTTATCGATCTCATCACAAATACACTAAGATTTTTTGCTATGGATCATCTATGTTTTAGTGAGATTTATGATGGATTTGAATACATGATTAAGAAGATTAAGTCCATCATAAAGTCAAAAGAGCAACATCCTATAGAGAGGGTCTTCAAGGAAGTGTAGTCGTATCCCATTGATAGGTGGACAATTTTGATCACCCTATTGCATCTTCATAATTTTGCCTTGACCCCAAAATACTATAGCATGAATATCTTTTATTTACCTAATAGGGTCCCACCATATAGGTTTTTTGAGGTTAATGAGGGATATAACGTGGCATTCTCTAGTCTTTTCCCCACTCCAGAAGTAGAAGACACAATTTGGGCATTTTATAACCTCCATAGGTCACTCCCTTGGTGCACTTCATGACTAGTACAAGAAAGGTGATCATATGTGGTAGTAACTTCATGGGGATACATCCACCCACCTCCATCCACTTTAAAATTTCCTTTTTAGGTAAATTTATGGATTCTAGAATTTATTATGATTCCCTTGTCATAACTAGATATAATTCAAATACTAAAATAGTATATGCAACATTTAATACTAAAAGTCCAATTGAATTATTTATTTCAATCAAATGATTAAACCTATAATAATATTGAAGATAATTTCAATTGACTAATAATTACAAAAAATAAACTCTCATTTGAAAGATGAATTCCAAATGCTGATATACATTAGCAATATACCCATAGTTAAATAGCATTACACAACATGTCAATAAGTCCCATCGATGGTTGTGATTAAGGACAATTGTCTAAATTTTCATCACTTATGTATTTTACTTTACAGCAGCCCCATTGGGAATCTTTCACTAACATCAATACTCAGCTATCACCAATCAATACCCAACTATCAATCCAGGCCCAAAATATTATTACCAAGCAATCCAGAAAGACAACAATTTGGTTGCTTGTCTATTACAAGTGTCCAAAGGTAGATAGCATTGAAACTGAGGTACATCTAACCACTCAATTTCATGATTAAAAAGGGAAAAAGGATGTTGTGGGGTGTAATGCCAACCTCCAAGACCAATTGATATTTATGATGGTATGATAGCCTAGCTGTAGAAAATAATAAACCCCTATAAATTCCTCTATAATTCCTCACAAATTTTTAAATTGATAATAACACATAGCCATCTTGAAACTGGTACTTGATCCTGATCTATTAGTATAATTGTAATCCCTAGATGGAATCACTATGAATAAAATGAGGGTTTTCATCATCAAATATTGTACACCTAGAGTGTTTTCATCTACATATGGAGAATTTAAACCAAAAGACTAAGCTCTAGAATAATCTTTTGATTTAAATAATGAATGAATAATAATCATTTCTTTTTCCCTCAGCTCCTCTGTCATATTTTTTCTAGATTACCCTAAAAACATTTTAAAACACTTTTAATAAAATATTACATTTTGGACACATGATAATAATAATAATAATAATAATAATAATAATAATAATAATAATAATAATAATAATAATAATAATATATGTCCATTTTCCATGTTATGAAATAAAGTAACTTAGGATGAATTAAATATTATTATTAACTATTTCCATAATTAAAATAAATGTCCATTTTTCATGTTATGAAATAAAGTAACTTAGGACGACTTAAAATATTATTATTAATTATTTCCATAATTAAATGTTTTAAAAAGGGGACATGAAAGTTTTCACTTCCTAAAATTGCTTTGGCCTTAATCAATTGTAAAATCAACTACTTAGACTCTCCCCAACTAACCATCTATGTAATACCTAGATCCCAATTCATCCTTGGTAACTTGCAAGTCCAAATGGACCCTTCTAAAATTGCACCCTCAATTCCTGAATTAGGTGATTTTTATTTGCAATTATTGGTTACTTCAAATAATTTAAAATTATACTATAAATTAGAATTTATATGAATTCAAACCAATTGTGAAATTCATGTTCTAAATTTTGGAATTCCATTTTCTTTGATAATCACATGACCTCCTTTATTTATCATGTTCGTTTGTAGTGAAAGTTCTTAATGAAGCTTCAAATTCACCTACAAATTATTTGATACACATACCTAATACCTATAATAATGATTCATTTATCCATTTAAATCTAACTTCTACAATTTCTCTTTCATGCATCTTGGGGTCGATAACATGTTTGGACCCTAAATCCAAATTTATGAGGTGTTGGGTTCCTTCACTTTACTTACTCAAAAAATGGTGAATATCAAAATGTTGTTTATCCAATTTATCCTACAAGGAGAAGGTATGAATGTGTTTTAAAGGCAAGCATTTGGTTGCCCCTACTACTTTTCCTTTATTAAATGAACTCTCCATCCTCTTCATTGTGATAACTATAAGGGGCCCATTTTCAATGCCTTGGATAATTACCACTTTTTATTCTAATTTGAATTTCATCTCCATAGTCTGATAACTATGTGTGAGTTTCCCATGGGAATTTAATCACTGCACTCCTAATACCATATTTATTTATTCTATTCCCACAACATAGGAGTCATCATGCACCCCATGTCTACCAAGTGTAATCTCCAATTACTAAATTCTCTTAGTGCAAGGAATAGTAAAACCATCAGTTAAAATAACATTGAACCCATTAAAGTCCTTTATTTTCAAATCTCTTTTAGCTATTAATCTCTTATCTATGAAGTTATGGGTTTCCCCACTATCAATCTACACTATCAATTTATGACCATGTAAAACTCCACGAACTCTAAAAAGGTAATATTTGGTGCACCAAAAAGTGTGTCAAGGATGCCTTCTAAAATGAGTGTGTCAAGGGCACCTCTTGAAGTATCTCTTTATTCCCTTTATTTAGGTTCTTATTCTCTTTAATTTTTCATTCAATTCCCTCTAATTTTGCCTCACCATTTTATATCACCTTTATGTAATGTACATGACCTCACCCAAAACATTTGTGACTAGGCTCCCATGAATGCTTATTGAAGAGCAATTTCTTTATTCTAAACTCATTTCTAGTAACTACATCTTTACCTTATCTCTATTGGAACTCTTTACATGATGAAAATTCTTTTTGAATTGGTTTCTTTTGCTACCCAAAATTTCATGTCTCTTGTTGCCCAATAGTTGGTGTCTTTGAAAATAACTTATTCATGGTGGATGAAAATTCCAAGTTTAAATCCCTCATAATAGATTCTTATAAATATAGAGGGTCAAAGGATTTAAATAAACCCTTTATTGGTTCAGTTAGTCCTTATACAAATAAAATAATAAGTCTCCAATCTATCACATCAAGAACCATAACTGAAATCTCTAAAAATTTTAAATATAGTTCTCCATAGTTCTATACTAGTTACACTTAACTAATTCCCTGAATTGGATCTCAAGATATTTTCTATCAAATATTTTGATCAATCTCAAGTTGAAATATTCCAATTTTGAAATATATATATACCCTTAAGTGATCATACCATGATACCAACACTCATGTGCCACTCCTTCCAAGTGGAAGGTAACAAATTTGATTACCTTTTCTTCATACATCAAATTCAGTGAGAGATAGGTGTCCAGCTTTTGTAACCAAGACCTTATAGAAAATTTATTGGATACATCATAAGTAAGAATGTTAATCTTACCCAAACATTATTGGATGCATTTTTGGGGTTGATCATGTTGAGTTCTCCTTCCCGTACATGTACTATTCTTCATTATTAGATCACATAAATCTTAGAAAGTTAATACTTGATGTACTGCAAGGATGATTCCTTCATATTCTTCATGAAATGCTACAAAATATTTACCTATGTGACATTGGGGCTCTACATCTTTTGGGTGTTATTTTTGCAAAAAAAAATTCTCAAAAATTCTTGGAAGTGGTATTGATTAAGTCCCATTCATTAGCTTATGAGATTCCTTCTCCTTGATTTACCTTATTCTGATAACATTTTTTAGAGCTTATACTAACCTTAATATGGATTCTCTCAATGTCATTTAGATTTTTATTTTCAAATCTCTTTGACATCAACTGATTATTTCCTACAAACAACAATTTCATTTGTAGGAGGAGCTCTTTGTTATTTGTCTCCCATGACCTTTATTTCTTTTTCTAGTGATTGAGCCCTTCTTTTTTCTCTTTGATAACACTTGATTTCTCTTTGATTAGGTTACATATTTCTATTTAATTAGGTTACATATGAAATTAAAATATTATTTTCCCTTGTAGGCTAGTAGAATCAATGCTCCAATACCATGGTAATGTCCCTTTTTAGGTAAATGTATGGATTTTGGAATTTATTGTGATTCCCTTGCCAAAACTAGATATAATTCAAATATTAAAATAGCACATACAATATTTAATAATAAAAAATAAATTGTATTTTTTATTTCAATCAATTGATTACACATAATAATATTGAAGACAATGTCAATTAGATAATAATTATAAATGACAAACTCTTAGTTGAAAGATGAATTCAAAAAAATAGTATATAGTAGTAACATACCCATAGTCAAATAGCATTACACATCATGTTAATAAGTCTCATCGATGGTTGTGATTAAATACAATTATCTAACTCTA
Source organism: Torreya grandis (assembly GCA_037957365.1). NCBI lineage: Eukaryota > Viridiplantae > Streptophyta > Pinopsida > Cupressales > Taxaceae > Torreya > Torreya grandis. Next base: position 273,887 of record JARHVA010002333.1, read on the forward strand.
TAGCCCTTATGTATTTCACTTCACAACAGCGCCAATGGGAATCTTTCTCTAACATCAATGCTCAACTATCACCAATTAGCTCCCAATAGTCAATTTAAGCCCATAATATTATTACCAAGCGATCTATAAATACCATGATTTGGGTGTTTGTCTATTATATTAGTCCAAATGTGAATAGCATTGAAACCATGGTATAGCTAACCCCTCAATGTCATAATCTGGGAACTATGTGGAAAAAAGAGAGTGGAAAGGACAAAAGGGTGTTATGGGGTGTGATGCCAAACCCCTAATACTAATTGATATTTTTGATGGTATGGTAACCCTATCATATAAAATAATAAACCCCTATAAATACCTATATAATTCTTCACAAATTTTAAAATTGATAATAATCCATAGCAAACCGAAAACTAGGACTTAATCCCAATCTGTTAGCATAATTTTAATCCTTGGATGGAATCATCACAAAGGAAATGAGGGTTTTCATCCTTAGATATTGTACACTTAGAGGGTTTGTGTCCTTATATGGATAATTTAAACTAAAAGCTCAAGCTCTATAGTAGGGTTTTGATTTCAATAATGAATGAGTAATAATCCTTTCTTTTTCCCCTAGCTCCTCTTTTATAATCTTTCTTTTTTCTAGTTTACCCTAAAAGCATTCTAAAACACTTATAATAAAATAATAATTTTTGACACACTTGATTATAATAATAAATAAATGTCCCTTTTCCATGTCATGAAATAAATTAACTTAGGATGACTTAAAATATTAGAATTAATTATTTCCATAATTAAATATTTTGAAAAGAAGACATGACAGTTTGGGCATTTCATAACCTCCACAAGACACTCCCTTGGTACACTTCATGACAAGTAAAATAAATATGCTCATATGTGACTATATCTCCATGGGTAAACATCCACCAACTTGAAATAAAAAATTCTATCCTAAATAAATTTTAAATTTTTTCAACTCTCCACCTTTCTTTTTGACATTTTGTTTTAAATTTTTACTTTTATAAAATGTAATCGAATCTTGAATTTCCTCAATAGATTATGAGTTCTTATTTATTCAAATGGAACTAGGTTACATGGACCTTTAACCACTCAATTAAGATAACTAATTTGGCAGCGGTGGAGGATTTGCTCTATGTACATTTCAATCTACGTTTTCTAACACATAAGCAAGATGAGTCCAAACAAGGGGAAAAAAAATATTGGGATATATACCTAGATACTACTGACTTGGATGCTTTTCTTTCCTATTTTTTATTGTTCAACATGGAACTAGCAGATTATTCATATAACCTATATAGTGGAGCTAGTGGGAGTGGCACTACTACTACTTGTGGTTTTAATGAACCACATGATGATGCTCTTGATAAAGACATTGAAGACCAATATGAATGTAATGAATATGCTAATTTGTATTGATTTTTTCCCATACATTGTAAAATTTTTAACATGTACTTGTTTTAAGACTAATCTAAGTTTGAAAACTAAATATCATGAAATTTGGCCTTAAATTATCAATTTTTGATTATTTAAATTATTGTATTTATTCTATACATATTATGTTCTTATTTTTTATTATTTGGATATATTTTTATTATTTTATAGGTAATTTTGTAAATTTTTACCTAAAAATGTATTTAAGACACAAAAAATTTTCAAACTGGGGTACTCAAACCCCATACTAGTACCAAGATTGGCTACTTAGATTTAAACCATTTCCAAGTATTGTATGTGTACAAGCCTTCTATGCTTGAGTTTCTAGAGACAATAATGGCAAACCCATTGAGTTTTGATGTGGTTAATGCAATAAATGATTACAACTGAGTTTATATATACATAATACTAATTTATATCACAAATATACAAAAAAAAATTAAATTCATCATCTATACAAATATATGCCCAAAAGTTGAGATATCATACAATCTCATTCATAATACTTCAACACTATTATGATTAACAAAAATACACATAGATGATACATAACACATGATTAAACATGTATTGTAATGTTAAATAATAAACATAAAAGTTTTAAGTATTTAAAAAATAATATGCCAAATAATCAAATGTTAGAATACATAACTTTGAAATGATTAGATAATATTGCTATGAACAAGTTAGGACTTGGTAGTTAATATTGTGCACATATCATGTAGTGATGGAAATGCTAAAAAAATCTTTTGTTTCTTCAAGTTTTTATGATGACATAATAGGGGGATGGGTTCCCATCCACTCCTATCCCCCAACACACACATATGGGTAAGCAAGCACATGAGATGGGGACTATAGACAATAATTTATAGTTGGGTAACAAGGCCCATTATCTATTATCTATATGGACCTAGTCTAGTTATTATGAGGCCAATGCTTGATCACTAAAGTTAGTCAATTAAATATATACAAAGTCATATGATAATTAACTAATAAAGAATCTATCTAGGCACTCATGTTTCCCACCACACATGGACACACAAAAATAAAATAATAATTAATTTAATTAATTAATTAAAAAATGAGTTTTATAAACAAAATCACAAAAATGAAATAACATCCAACATTCCATTCCATTACGAAGAGCTAAAAATTGAAATTCAAACATTATCCATAACATTGAACATTGAAAATCAGTACTAGAGTATCATTGACTCATATCAATATGACAATGGAAATCAAAATGACAGAAAAGTAACACCCACACAAGATAAATTAGGTGCAATGTGATCAAACTGGTAAATATCCCTAGGGAGAACTTGAACCTACATCTCACAATCAATTTTAGAAAAATACACATCACTAAGGACAAAACATAATTTATTTCCTTTATCAAATCAAGTATAGAAATTAAAATAATTTTTTTTCCCTTAGTAGAAAACAAAGTTCAACACTCAAATTTCAAATCACCACTATGTATCCTTGTTGAGTTTCAAATACTAGTAAACATCATCTAATATTAAGTCAAAACAAGGTATAGTAATAGGTCAAAGGTTAGCTTACCTTCTAAAAAAATCATAATATATACTTGGATAAGGAAAATAGTCAACTAGCACATTGTCTAGTAAAGAACAAAAAATTTAGGTTTTTGTTGTTGTAAATTGTTCTTTTAATGTGTTTTTTAATTTAAGGAAATCTAAGTTTTTAGGGATGTGCAAGCTTGCCCTGCACATAGGGGATATTCCCAAATTTTGTATGGATGTTTGAACATCCCCAAAATTAAAAATAAATATGGAAACATCCTAGGGGATGTTAGGAAAACTTGAAGACCTCCTAGGTACATCATAAAAGGGGGAGAAATGGGAGGACAGGAGTGGGCCCTTTCATCCCCATTCTTGACATGTCCTAGACATCTAGGATGAATTGGAAATGTCAGGGACCCATCCCTATTATACACTAAAAAATATAAGACAACAAAAAATATTACCCTAATGCATATCAATATGGTGATCAATCAAAAATCATCAAAATGATTGTCTAAATTAATTGGTTGCAACTCTAAAGATCCTACTTCACCTAAATAGTTCTATTGCCTTTCCCTTCTCCTAAGAATCAGCATACACATATACTAAAGATGGCATATGTATCATTTTCAAAAAACTCAAGTGGCAAGTCATCATTGGCCTCATCCAATAAGCCCCACAATCACACATCTTACAGAAACCTGATTGATAGTTGAATATTTTATGAGATAAAAAGGTAGAGATTAGAATGAACATATAAAATAGGCTCTTTTTTAAAGCCAAATCTATTTTCTTCAACAAATTAATAAATATTCATTTACCTCAATTTCATAAATATACAAATGAACTAGCCCTATGGAGAGAAATAAATTATCAAGAACAACTCAATTAAAATTACTTAAAAGAGAATAAAAATAATAAGCTTTTTGGCGCATGTGTTTTCCATATGCTATAAAAAATATAATACACAACAATGCATTTGATCATAGGCAACATCATTATGCTAAAAATGTCTTCTAAATTGATGATGTATTTGTCATATTATACTTTGATTTGATCACAATTAACTTTCAGATGATGGCATGTATCAACAAAGGCTCCAGCCCAATAAGATCTAAACACCCGCCCATGTTTTATTGTGAATAGATTTAGAATTTTAAAAAATTCCCAAGCATGAAGAGGTAAGTGGAACATCTTCTACTTCACCTTGGTGATTGTCTTGGTATATTTGAGGTCTCTATATGACATGCAAGTGCCCATATAAAAAATTATATCTAGCCTCTCTCATCTTATCTAGAGTCTTTGATCTAGATCCCAAGAGATATGTAGGTGATAACACTACCAAATTGTTATAATCTATATGTGTTATAGGTGGAAACAATGGTTGAAATTGATTCAAAATGATACATAGAAATATAATATAATTGGAATAGAATACTTCATTAATCTATGTAATATACATGGCATTCTCTCAAGAGAGAGATGTAGGGATGTCTATCTTTCACAAGCTAAATCTATGTTATCTTATATATTTATCTACATAAGTACATATAGTGTTATAAATCCACAAAGGGTAAAGAACCATTATAGAAGATGAAATTTTACTCTTCCACATGTGACTCTTCAACGCCATCAAATTTAATGGTCAAATTTGGCTTGCTAGTCATGTGAGTACTTGGTGATACCATGTGTTATGAGTTGACCTTAGCAGTCAGGGTTTTAGGTGTCTAAAATCTTAAAAAAATGAAATGATGAAGATGATGTAAGATATAGTACACTCTTAGATGGTACCACATACAATCTATCCCAATTTCCTTACACCATTGGAAATGTGTATGGGGTTTCTAATAAATATTGAATGACAATCTTGGAATTATTGCAGACCTCTAGAGTGTTTAGTAGTACTATAAACAATAAAACATGAGTTGGCATTATTTCAAGCCATGAGAATGGGCTTGGAAGTATCACTATATTTTTATTTAGAGAATCCACCTCGATTAGCATTGTCAACATCACCCATACATGGCATATCATTATAAAATAAATGAATAACCTTGAATATTGGAGTACAATGGTTCAAAAGTTCTTCACTTGCTACCAAAATAGAGAAGTATCATTGAAAATAATGAGATCAACAATCTCCTATGTTCTACTACTACAATTGGGCCATCGCTTCCATGTCTCCCAATCACTGAAAAACACTAATTCCCTAGATATTGTTTCACTTTCAATAATTTCTCAAGTACAATAAAGGAGAATGAAATTTGTTATTTTGCTTAAAATAAGTTACAAGGAACATATTATTTTAACTTTTTTGGTACATGGAATAGGTGACAATGAATTGATAAATTTATTTATCAATACCAATCATATTATTAATTCAATAAAGGTCACATTATTATTTTAGTGATAATTTCATATAATGAACAACTCAAAGTGTCCAAAAGATGATCAAATACCACCTACAATAGCTTCAATATTGGTGATGATTTACATTACATTCTCCTATCCAATCTACTCATTTTCCTCTTTCGAGAGTCCCATCAAGTATTTATCATATTTTACATGATTTGAAGTGTCATGTGATTCAATAAACGTTTTATCCCTTGGAAAGGACATGTGAATGTTAATGAAGATATTTTATAAATTTTAGTCTAGCTATCATAATAATTAAAACCCTTGAATCTTTCTTACCTTCTCAAATATCCTTTAGTTTCACATCAATGTGAGCCCTCTCCTCACTCAAAATAATAGTATAGATTTTCAAATAACTAATGGACAGATATCCTTTGGAAATTCAAAAAGATATTAAACATTTTGATCACCTCCATCCAATAGAGGGTCATGAAAATGTTAAAGGGCATACTGTAACCATAAATTAACATCTATTTCTACAATAAAATAATTTTTTAATCATTTTTGTCATTTGTATTATATAAGTATCCTTAATGGAGGAGTTTTGTGTTGGAAGATGTGGAGTACTTTCAAGTAAAATTTTAGTGTCTTGTGGTTTCACTTGCTCATAGGTTTTCAAAGATTCATGTAATGTGAAATCCTTTATAAAACCTAGCTTATATCATTTCATGATTTTGATGCAAACACTAATTTTTTCTAGTTAAATTCACATTACAATATTTGAATATACTCAAGTCTATGACCTACTTCTCAAACATTCAAGTGACTCCTACATATAATTGGTAATGAACACTATGATCAATAAACTTTTCTCAAAAGTTATCTTTGTAGCTTGATATTCCCTAGATTTTGAAGGTTGTGTTGATCCCTATTTTCATATTTTTACAACACAAGATGGTGTGTAGACTAATTTTCACCAAAAAATCAACATATTTATAGTGGTATGTTATTTCCCTTATACACATAAGCACTCAATTCCTATGATGAGTTACCCTCTAGGTATTAGAGTGATATAATAGATCATTATCTCAAGTGGAGGGGACAAGTATCCCAAATATGTTTAGAGCCTTTATGGATGATCCAATTAAAGTTTAATATGGTCACTATAAGTTTGTGTAAAAGTTTTATAAATGTGTGGAATGGTTCTTTGTACTTATTTGTTGAATGTTAGTAGATTTTTTTGTTGATAGATTATGCTTTCATAATTTTTTTCATGAAGGAGAGGAAAGAAGAGTCAATTATTAGTAATAATATTATATTAATCATTGTATGTTCAAATAAAAGTAAAACTTGGTTATTATATGCATTAATGATTGAAAAAGGTTGATGATAATACTATTCACTAATATGTTGAAATATAGCTAGAGGATAAAGGCTCTGCAATAGGGATGGTGCTTTTATATTGAAAATTTTCATCAGATTGCATGAGGTAGAATCTACCAACATATGATAGACTAAGAATTACTTACAATAATATATTATCATGTCAAGTTTCTACACTACCCATATGAGAAAATATTGGAAGGTCAAATCTCAAATGGACAACTACTATGAAAATGTGTCCTCTCTATAGACTAACTTCTCTATACTTGCATCAACACATAATATTTAAGGTTAAGAGTTTGATACTTATAAATCACTTATGATCATTGGGATTCCAATCTGAGGAACATTTTTTTTGTCATTAAGCTCTTGGGAATGTTAATTTTCATCTTATCACACCCAACCTAGGTTGTTTGGGTATGGTGTGTGTACAGGTACATCTTGATTATGTGGGTACATCATTTTTTAAAAATCTTGATTTGGATAAGCCATGGGTACATATATACATATATATATATATATATATGTATGTATGTATGTATGTATGTATGTATGTATGTATGTATGTATGTATGTATGTATGTATGTATGTATTTATTTATGTATGTATGTATGTATGTATGTATACATACATATATATATATATATATATACATATACATATATACATATATATATATATACATATATATATATATATATATACACATATATATATATATACACACATATCTATATATATATGTATATGTATATATATTATACATATATATATATATACATACATATATATATATATATATATGTATACATATATATGTATATATACATATATATATATGTATATATATATATATGTGTGTGTGTGTGTGTATATATATATATATACATATACATATGTATATATATACATATACATATATATATATATATATATATATATATATATATATATGTATATGTGTATACATATGTATATATGTGTATACATATATGTATACATATATATATATATATATACATATATATATATATATATATATATATATATATATATACATATATATATATACATATACATATATATATACATATACATATACATATACATATATATATATATATATATATATATATATATATATATATATATATATATATATATATATATATATATATATATATATAGACACACACACACACACACACACAATGTATATTGATCATTTTTCAATTAAAAACATGAAAATATATAGTGTTAATTCATTTAATGCTTTAAAAATCTCAAATTAGAAAACAAAAATACATTCAAATCTAGAATAAATAATCCAGATTCATATTGTCCTCATAATAATGAATTCCACTCCCATTAGCTCCATTTAGACCACTCTAACCAATCCCACTAGCTGCAGTCTCTAGCCCTTTTGTAGAACTCTCTTGATTGTCATCGTAAAAACCAAGTAATCAAAGTTGGGAAAAATTAGATGTGGAGGCATCCAATTTTTTATTCTTTAGATGGATATCCCAAAGCTTGTTAGACCCTTCCATATAGTCCTCAAACTTGTGTGAAAGAGGCACAAATTAGAATGCAAAAATACCAAATCCTTAGCCTTACTAGATTCCAATTTATTTATTTTAGAATAGTGGATAAATCCATATTTACTCCAATTCTAGTTTGATTAAGAATTACTAGCAACCTATCACAAAAAAAGGTTGTAAGTTAGAATTTTCAAATTTAAAATTGGTAACAGTGTAAAAAAATATGTTAATATTTTTTTTAATTTAATTAAAATTAAATACCTATGAGATAATTTTGATTGTGATAGGTCATATTTACTTAGCATCATGTCCATGTGCATACCACCACTTGATTAGAGTCAAACTAGGTTTTTCAAAAAGAACCTCACTTTCTCCTATGTTGCCTTCTGAAGCTATAAACATACCCATTTCATTGCAGACCACACTAGCTACATATAGATTAGGAAAAAGCCCTCTAAATGCTTTCCTAGTTCCATTTTCAACATTTACAACATCATATTGTAGTTTCCTATTAGTTAGCCAAATTATTTCTTTGCTATAATACTTTGGATTGAGAGCATAAGCAAGGAGATGCAATAGGGTGGTCATTTTATTCTACCTCTTCATGACCAAAGACTTGATTTCACTTTAAAAGGTTTATTTTGGATTGAGCTCTTTCTTTAATATAATCTCTCTCACTATTTCAAGCATGGAATAAATCCTATGTTAAACCTCTCCCATGCAAGCTACAATTGTATCTTTAAATCAGGTTATAGATAGAATAGGATTTATAAAACTAAGCACATACTCAATCATGTTCCACCAGTTATCATCAAGGATAAATTTTATAATGTTATTAGCTCTTTTGGTACTAGTGGTGCTTACTTTCCTTCACACACTCCAAATATTGATAATCACCATACAATTAGTGTCTCTCTTACCTTCACAAGTCATCTCAAGATGAGCATGTGAGAGGTAAATATAGTCTTAGTAATCTACAAAAATAAAATAAGAATTATAATTTTGACTATCCAAATATTTCTAAATAGTTAGAATTAATTATTGTAAAGTTATAGCTTAAAAATTAAGACCTTCAAAAGTAACAATCTATTCTCCTATCTTCAATAACTTCAACCTTTAGAATTTTTTAGAGATGACCTGAGACATGTGATAATTTGTGACAAATGTATGAATGTCATTGGACTCTACATAAACTTGATCTATCCATTATATTTTTCCAATATTTTTTAGCATCAAATTTAGGGAGTGGACAACACAAGGTATCCAAAATATGTACTCATATCTACCCTCTTCAATCAACCTATCTTATCTAAAATTCTTTATGTTGTCTATGGTGACTTGGAAATCATGTTTGGGGCTCATTGAATCAATCTCCTCTATCAAAATATCTAAAATAAAATGAGCATCTTTTAATATGCCCTCACAATCCACTACCTTCAAGAACATTGCCCCTTTAGGAAATACTACATCAACATTAATTAAGGGCCTATTTAGATCATATTTCCATTCATCTGAGATAATGGACACCCATGAATCCTTCCATGAGTCTTTAATTGGCTGAAAATAAGTGAATATGTTATGCTTCCTTAGCCAAGAGTGTAGTATGGGCCTTCTCATAATTAAGGCCTTTATAACCTTGTGGAGATTCATTGACTACTTTTAGCATTTATTGTCAGTAAGGTGACCTCAAAACATTGAAGGGAAGCCCACATGAATAAATTCATATATAAACCAACTCATCATCAATGTCCCTCTTTTCGATGTTGAATGATTTTCCCAATGGTCCTTTTGGTTTTTTTTATGAAGTGGTATCTGCCTCATCATCTAAGGGAATTTAAAAATGCTGATCTTGAGTTTGAATTTGAATGAAAGGATGACTTGTAGATGGAGGTGTTGTGGGTGATCTTATTAATTTGTTTCTTTGAAGAGGTATTGTTCTACATTATATTTTTAAAGTAATTATTCCATCTATTTGTTCTTGCTCTTTCATGTACTCAACCATTCTTGAGTTGGGAATTTTTTCACACTTTTTAATCCCCACAAGTCCATACCTAGTCAAATGAGTTTATACTTGAGTATAAGAGGAATTTTATATGACATTAAAATCATTTCATACCCATAAACAAGTTCCACCATAAGTAAATCTCTCAATTATCATCACAAGTTTCCAAAGAGGAAAAGTAGGGTCATTTTTCACTAGAATCAAGGCTTCATCCTAGTTTGCTTCATTGTGTCTTCTCCTTGGATTTAAATTTGATGCTATATATATCCTAATATTATTTTAATCACCATTATCACTTAAATGGTGCAAGGTATTTAACATAGTATCTCAACCCCTTGGTAGGCTTGTCCTTCTTTCTAAAGATTGAAGAATTTACATAGTAATCTAAGATTCCTCACTAAGTGCTTAAATTATTTATTGAACATAATATGATATATTTACCTTAGAAATGTTACTTTTACTTATATCAACCTTTACCTAATAATTATTATGTGAATGGTATATTTTAATTATCACAGAGATTCAAGTCATACTACCAATATATGTTTTTCATTGAGACATAAGATTTGAGATTTAATTGATAGAAATGTTATTCAAGTGGATGAACATAATGGTACATTAAAAAGGTTAATTTTAGAACCAAATAAATATTTGAAAGTATTTTCCAATCCTCTTCTAAATCATGACACTAAAAATTAATCTATTGTTCGCATGTACCACCTAAACAACAATAACCGGTTACAAATACTCATATCTTAGATGGTGTCATATGTTTGTTCATAGATACATTTGAAGAGGATATTTATAATACATTATATCAAAATGATATTCTAACAATGAGTCATTATTCATACACAACATTTATAGATTGACATTTGAAGTTAACAAAAAGAATTATGGTTGACAATGATTTTAGTTTAAAAATATGCACAATGAAATTTATTACTAGTAAAGGATAAATGTAAAATTATTTAGATTGTAAAAACATATTATTAAATGATATTATGGCCATAATTGGACATATATATGGGGTATCACCTTACCAAATCACCTAATTTTTGTAAATTATATAAAATCATTAAAAATAAGTTATAACTAGTGAATTAGGGAGATATATCATTAAAAAAGTAAAACAATACTTTCAAATCACTCCAAATGGATAAAATTATTAAATAGGTGAATTTGTAAATTTGACACAAGTAATGGAAAATATGGATGAAAAATGATTGGAATAGACACACCTTGATCATTTCTATATTTTCAAGTGTGGATAGGGAATGTATAGGTCTATAACTACCCATGTGTCAAATTTGGGTCCTAACTATGTAGAGATTGGATCAACACCTATGCCATTTGTACTTTGGGTTTTTATTTGATCACTTTCCTTGATCGAGGGTCATATTCTACAACTTCATTCCTATCATGAACATATTTTCATATTTTGAATTCTTTTGTGCATATGTGCTATTAGATGTTGTACCTACATGTATATACATTTATCTAATTTTATAGACAAAAGAGTATAATTTTATATTTTATTTAATCATGACCTAAATATCCATAAAAAATTTAAAATATAAGGGAAGAATTACTTGGGTTGAAAAAATTGACAGGTATTATAACTATGTATCCTACATGCCAAAATCAGACCCTACGTAGTTCTTATGTAGTGTGAATGGAATATTTGAGATAATTATCTCTATCTTCTCTTTATAATTTTTATATTCAACTATGTTTCCATTCACCTAGGTCAATTTTGATTCAAGATGCAATGCAAGTCCTTTGATCCATACATTAGGTGGATATTACACATTGAGTTTCACCAACACATATCCTAATAACCCTTTTAATTCAACATGATTAAAATACTACCATTTTAATATTTTTTTAATTGTTAAAATAGAGGTATGAAGTGTTCTAATTTAAAATATACACCACTATAATAAATGGAGAGAAACATGATATAACACAAAGCACATAGAACACATTATATGACCTATTTAAAACCCAATGTGGGAAACACTCCAATTGGTTTGATAATTATACTTCCATTTTCAATATGTAATTCTAAACATGTACAAATTATTTCCACTTATTATGCCATCATGGAAAAAATCATTACTACATTATCCAAAGCTTGTACAGAAATGCTTTGCACTCATACAATACCTCAAAAAACAATCCCAACACTAGAACAACCACTCATAGCTAGGTGAATAATGAGATAACATGAAGAAAGGGACAAATTAAAATTATAACATGTGGATCCTATTCCAAGACCTTTCACTAATGACTTTACCTTCCACAAGGCTCGATTTATGCCCTTTCAACTTTAGACCCAACCTATTTACTTCAAAATAATTATCGCATGAAAGTGGAAATATTTTCAACCATTCACATTCTCATGTTTTGGCTAGTACTGAAAATGTTATAATATATAGAGTAATGGTTACAAAACTATTGGGTGGTTTTCACAATCACCAATGTGGTTATGCATTTACTACTTGTAAATATTGATGGTTATACAACCTCCACCTACACAAACAACAGTTCCATCATCTATGGCAAACCCCTTAATTTCTAGAACTAAAAATTGATAACATCATCATTCTAAAGATGTTTAGATCATCTTAATATTATTTTTATCACTATAACCTATCTAAACTAATTTTCTATCATGAAGTGTGTTACAATAGTATCTTACAAGCATGCTACAAAAGTTGGGTTCTATGGAAACATTTATTAAACATATCTAGTATAGTATAATCCAAATTTGGATTGAATGCCTCCCCAATTTTAGGATTTTGATCCCAATAATATTTAGGAACTCATAGTTTGAGTAATATATATTTCCACTTTCTTTCCCTCTCTTAGAGGTGCCTATACTTGATGTATTCCTCCATCTTTATGAACTTCAACTTCAACTCTTTGTTCTCCTTGCCTAGCCTATTTATTTCCATCAAAGAAGGTTAAAGATTTTAAATACATAGAGGATAACCTAGAATTAAATTTTTCTCTTGGTTAGTAGATATGATTTGAAATGTAATAAATGGATCTATTACCTTATCTTTCAAAAGTATAAAATACATCTTGCCATTATAATTCAACAACTTATTACCTTGAGTTGTATTTTCCAAGGAGATATGAGATTTAATTTTATAGCAATGGATAATGTAGTCCATCACATCCTTGACCAATTAAAACCAATTCTACCTTCTCATGAAGATGGCATGATGCACATACATGTAGGGGATACCAAAGACTAGGCCGAAAACATCCATTGGTACTACATCCATAACAACATTGTCAATAAAATGTTCACTTATTATAAACTTGACATTACATTGATTGGAAAATTTTATTTATGCTCCTTATTTCACTCATCCTAATACATAAGGATTTGGATGATTATATGCTTCCAACCGAAGTCTAACTACTAACTCTTTACTAATTATGTTTTATTGAGAGTATGAATAAAAATAGCATCCACCTTTGTCTTCTTAATCTAAACTTTGATATGGAAAATTTTATAAGGTTCACCTTTTTGTTGAGAAGCATTATCCAAACATTACTTCCTTTGAAGGGATGTAAATCACATCCTCTCTTCCCCATATTTGCGTCATCCATCCTCTTTTTTCATAACTAATCTCATCAATTTCTTCTTCCTCATATTCCTAAAGGAATGTGTAATTATGGATATAACTTCCAACAAGCCTCCTCATTATGACCATTAACATCATAATTACCATAGTGTTTAAAACATTCTTTACCAAAAATAAAAGTAGCATTCAACATACCTTTCTTACCATTTGAAGAGGGATACAAATCCTTTTTGTCATCCATCTCAACATAATGAGCTTGAGAATAAGCCCCATCAAGATCCTTGGGATTGAAAAGAAACAACAGCTTCCTCAATTTATTGTGTAATCCCCCAACATACTTCATCAAGATGTCATAATTAAAGGTGTCTTGACACATTTGAACCACCATCTTGTCAAACATGAAGGTATAATCATGTGCACTTTTCCCTAGTTGTTAGCTAAGATATTTCCAAATAATATATATTTCCTCTTCATATAAAATATGATATAAAACATTCTTAATAATAACTTTAAACTCTTCCCACTTACTAATTTGTGATGGTTTCTTCATAACAGAAAATGTGAAAGAGAAGACAAAGACTTGGGATTATATCTCCATATTTATGAATCACTCCTAAAATTATATAAGTTGTTGTAAGAAATTAGCAATAATAAATTATGATATTTTAAATAAACCAACTAAATGAATTGATTATTAACTAACTTATAATTTACAAATAGAAATGGTTTATATATAGTAAAAATAAGCGTTGTAACCATATTTATTTTTTACTATGGAATAGATATGTGTGCAACAACCTCCATATTAATAGGTACATGAGAGATAAAATAAAGGAGTTTGTTCCCCAATATCATCCATGAGCGTTCCAATCCATAACAAATAAGAATCTATATGACTCAACTCTATCATAATCAATATTGAATTTATTTCATAAGTTTTACCTTACTTTGAATGTGTCAACAAAAAATTAAAATGTATTGACCTTTTCAGATGATAGGCATCCACATAAAATATTTTCATAGCTAATAAATATCATACTTACATTCATAATTAACCAATGATATTGTAAAGTGGGTACTAACATTGCAAACTGTTGTCAAGCTATGGGCGCCACTTATCCTAAAATAAGCCTAATAGGTGTGTAAGCTAAACAAGGTCAACAAAGCTAAATAAACTAAGTAAATCTTAAATAAAATGTACATATATATAAATTTTTACCTAGCATGCACCCTTAAGTTATACTTATATAAGTCTAACAAAAAATAAATGAGACCTAGAATCCTTTGAAAATGATCCTAACAACTAGACTTGATAAGGTACCCTTGTACAAAATGTTCACTCATAAGAAGATAAAATGATTAAACCCATAAGAAAAAACTCCTCCTAAAATAGACATGAAATAAGGTCTAAGATACCTTTCTAGATGAAAAGGTGTCTCATATAAAGAAGTTATAGAAGTAATTTCTAGAGAATAACCGTAAAAATATACAACTAAAGAACTTCTAATGAAGTTAGGATCAAATAATCCTTCAAATATTATTAGGATAAAAGAGAGATAGGAATCCAATTAAATAATTAACAAAGATAAAGACCAAAAAAGATAAAAATTGGCATCAGTAAGATAAAACAACACTACTTGAACCACCAAAAGCTAGAGCATGTTAAATATGAAGATGGCACAATGCCAACATTCTCATAAACCTTGATCAATTGATGAAGGTGTATTTTTTAAATAGATTTCCCATATTATATATAATTCAAATTTATAAATAGGAAAAAAATAGTGAATCTTCCATTAAAAAGAATTTAAAGACATTCTATATGGTACTTGTTTCATCTTACCAATATACATGAGTAACCAGGCACTACATCTACCTAGTATTTAGGAATAAATACTATAATCGTATCTCACTAAAATATGAATCTAATAAATCATTAGCCATAATAAAAAACTCCCTAGATCATTTCCTCACTTACCCCAACCGCTCTCCCCCTAATGCCAATTAAAGATAAGTTTAGCAAAAAAAAAATGTATGCAACTAGGCCTAAAAAGGAAATAGATGAAATAAATAATAGAAACAAGGAGTAATAAATGAATAAATAATAATGTCCAATATGTCATAGTTAATACTTGAAGCTAAGAAAAGGGTGTGTGAAACAAGGCATACACACATGAAGGTAGACAAGGCTATGGATAAAACATAACAAATTCTCCATGGCACTTTATAAAATAGCTCAATTATAATGACAATATGAAGGCCCAAATAATAATTTTTAATATGTTCTATGTAGTACCTACAACTAATAAAAGGGTGTGTGAAACAAGGCACACATGCATGAAGTTAAATAAGGCTATAAAAAAACACACCAACTCCCCCGTGGTATTTTATAAAATAATGTGAGTACAACAAAAATATGTGGGCCCAAATAAGAATGCTTAATATTCCATATGTAGTACCAAAAACTAAGGCAAGGGTGTGTGAAACAAGGCACACAAACATGAAGGTAGACAAAGTTTTGGAAAAACATGACCAAACTCCCATGGAACTTTATAAAATAGTGCAAGTACAATGAAAATATGCATTAATAGAATCCTCATATATAAACTTAAATAATCATTTTCTACATGAGTGCTTTTTACTTTTTTTAATGTAGTTACAATAAAGTTTTATAGATTCTTATATGTACTAAATTACAAAAATAAATAATAAAAATAAATTCTTGATGCAAAATGAACCAATACGAAGTTTCTACTACAAATCACATGGAAAATTTTATACTTTCAAAAACAAACAGCAAGTCGATTTGATTTATAGATAAAAATATATGGCTATTTTAAGGTTCAAAAATAGAAAAATTTGTTAAATTTTAGAAAATATTGTAATCTAAAAAAACGTAATGAGACACAAAATGATAAATAGACCCTGACATTGCGAAGATATTGAAAAAATAATAAGAGTGAAAAAAAATCGCCCTTCTAGGCCTCCCAGATCAAAAATATGAGCCTTGCTACAAAATAAAGTTAATTGGAGAGGGGTGAGCCTTTAGGGACTAAAAACTGAAACAAATGGTCACATAGGTGTTTTAGGTTGTTTTAAAATATTTTAATTAGATAATCATTTATGGGGAATGGAACCCCCAATTTATTCATTATTGAAAGCTTTCACGAAACTTATACAACCAACAAGGCACACAAACTTTCAAAAACTAAATTGACAAATATTTAATTTAATGAAATAAAATGGTAGACTTGAGACTCATATAAGTGGTAGTGGTGTTGACAATATTGGCCACAAGGTTTGTGGTGGCATAAATGGGTGGAGCTCAACCAAAACAATTTAAGGAGTGCACCCACTAATGAATGAAACCCTCTAAATTGTCTTTCACCTTCAAGCACTTCCCATGAGTGCCTTGGTGCTCCATTTTTTTTAAACCATTAATTTTCAAAAATATCTTGAAAAGATAAATCTAGTGACGTAAACTTTGACTTGTGTTTTTGCAAAAAAAATTAAAAAAATATCACTATCTTTTATATTTCCCCTTTCTTGTCCTACAAATCAAAATTTTCAAAAAATGAAAAAAAAAAAAATCATAAGTTCAACAACAACAACAACAACAACAACAACAACAACAACAACAACAACAACAACAACAACAACAACAACAATAATAATAATAATAATAAATTTTATTTTTTTAACAAATTTTCATATAATATAATTACATGCACTCAGAAAAATCTAAACATTTATAAAAATAGAAAAAACATATAAAAATATCTAACTTTATAGTTTGTCATGAATAAAATAAACCCAAAGAGTGATTTTGAAAACCTAAAATGTGGGTTGAACCTAGGAGAACCTTGCTCTAACACCATGAAATAGAAAAAAAAAATAGTTATGACTCACTCTAGAAATGTTAAATGTTGTTGCAAACAATAAGCAATAATATAACAAGATATTGCAAATAAAAGAAGTACATAAATTTATTATAGACTAATTTAAAAATTATAAATATAAGTTGTTTATATATATAAAAATCAAGAGTTTTAGCCCAACGTTATTTTTAATTATGTAATAGACATGTGCATGTCAAACTCAATGTCAATAGGCACATGAAAGATGAAGTGGTCAAGCTTTGAATGTCGTTTACCCTAATATAAGCTTAGGAGGTGTGCATATTAGACCAAGTCAACAAAGTTAAATAAATTATTGTAAATTTAAATAAAATGCGCATATGTATAAATATTTCACCAATAGAAGGAACATAACTCTAAAACTAAGGTAATGTATGCTTAGATAATTTTAACCTTGTAAAGGAGATTTATTGAGACTCATTAATTTGATGTAAACTAAAGTATACTGTAAATTGAGCTAGTTAATGTTTTATCTTCTCTACATTCACCTCACCTCCATATATTTGAATTTTAACATTTTTTATAGATTTAAATGGACCTGGTACCTTGTTAGTATGGAGTGGCATGCTAAATTAGACCACCAAATAAAATAATGCATGACCAATATCTTGTATATAACTCGACAAACCTCTTTTGAGGGGAAACCACTTGGTTTATTAACTATGCTACTTTCATTGATTATCAACCCAAGGTCTTTAAGCTTATTAAGATGTTAGCATTATATATGCAACATTAATTCTTTTTGGAGATTCAAGAAATACTCTTACGTATAGGAAACACTCTTGCATATAAGAAACACTCTTACAAAAACTAAATTACATGAAATTAAAGTACTTGGAAATGAAATAACACTTTCTATAATTGAAATGAACACTTTCTAGAAAGGAAATGAATGTGTTTATTTTATATATTTGGAAGCTTCCTTAAGAATTAATAATATTCTTACAAGTATTAAAGGCTTATTGAATTAACTTAAGAACTGAGCATGCATATAGCTCAAACATGAATTATACTTATTCACAAAAAAGAAATAAGAACTATACTAAAAGTTTGTATGTAATAAAAAACACATCATGTCTATAAATCAATTCTAACTCAGAGAAGATAGATCATACTTACACTTTTGATTAGGGATACATTAGGTAATCAGGAACATGACCAATATGGGGATCTAATAGACCCAATTAGGGGATCTCTTATCATAATAAACCATACTAGGGAGGGTTCCAAAGTCTCCAGTCAAGCACAATCATGCAATAACCTTAAATAAGCCCTATGTTTTATATTCACTAAAATAATAGAAGGTAAAGTATAATCTAGTGATCACCAAAGATTATGGCATAAAGTGGGGGTTAGTAAACAAATAAACATGCATAGGAGAATCTCAATTAATTTATGTATGAGTAAGACCCTAATACATAAATAAGAAGAGTAATATTATTCAAAGCTAATACTTATACTACTTCTACCTACTAAAGAGAGGAACAAATTTAGAAAATACTTACCTAAAATATGAACCCATTGAGACTCAATCTCTACCTTATCTAAATGGGCTTTGAAAGAGGTTGTTATGGTTTGTAAGGATCACTAAGAAAGTCCAAAGCATCCATAAGCTCCCATAAGACTAGATTCTCCAAGTAGAAACCCTAAGTGAAGACTCCTCAAGTATAATGGTGGAAGAGTAGATTATAATAAAGCACAAGTGAATAATAACTCTTATTCATTGATAAATAATGATGAGGTGATCCTGTATATATAGGTAAATTTAACCCTAATCCCTTCCAAAAGTTTCAATCAATAGTTTAGACCTAGTACAATTATGGATAAAAATTCACTAGGTCACGAGTTAGGTCAGCCAAGCCCTAACCTAGATCCTAAATGAATTTTACCCAAAACAACACAGGTTCAACCTAGTTGACCTAGTATAATAGACTATCAAAAGGGGCTTAAGGTGAGGAAAAGAGGGATGTAAAGTGGGAAAATACTAGAGGAGTATGCAAAAGAGGATTAATAGCTTAGGGAATGGTTTTCAAGAGTTGGTTGGATTGGTAATAAGTAACAATAAGGGACAATAATCTTGTGAATCACCAATGGTCTGCCCACCCTTTTCTTGATACACCCTTTAAGGCATGCACTTAGAGATATTGAGTCTTGATGGGTTCCTATAAGATAGAAATCATCAATATTTGATAAAATTTAAAAATATTATGTGTATACATATGCCCCATTCAAAGCTCATCATGTGTCACTAAAGGTGAAATAGGGGATGGTGCTTTGAGAAAGAACACAATAACACACAATGTTGAGACTAAAAAAATTTTGTGGTATTTTAAAGAAAAAATAACTGAAAGTAAATGACTGAAAGGGACATAACTAAAAAATAAATGTATGTGTACCTTGACATACCTTTATCATTGGATGGTTGTCTAATATGTTTATATTTTTTATTATGGAGGACGGAGAGACTACTTTTCGCAAACCCAAGAATACAAAACTAAAGAGAAAAAATAAATAAATGTAGGAAAGCCATGATAACTAGTGCTATGTAGATGGGGTGTGCTTGAATATTTGGTAAATTGGGGTGACAAGTGTTATGTTAGACCAAATGACCAAGTCAAAACTTAGAGTAAATTGGGTAATTGAAATACCAAGGCTACTAAAGATCAAAAAAATCAAACAAGTAAACCTTGAGTAAGAAAGGCAAACTCACCAATTCAAACCAAGAATACATATAAAAAATGATGGTAATCAAACATCAATGTGAAATGAGTAATAATCCTTACTTAAACAAAGATGGGCAAGCAAAAAATGGTAAAACAACATTGATGAGTGAGAAGTAAAAATCTTTACTCAATCATCAATAGAAGAAGATGCATAAAAGGGAAAACAACATTAATGAGTGAGAAGTAACAAACCAAACTCACTCAACAATGGAAAAAGTACATAAAATTAGAAATGAACTCAGGTGTCTGTTAAAAGGGTGGTATAACAATGACAAATGATAAAAATAAACCAAAGCAAGGCATATCTAGAAATGTAGAGCCATGGTGTAAATAAATTAATCCATAATTATTCAAACATATTATTTTTTTCAAATGATAGATAAAACTGAAACAAGGTAGTGATAGTATGTTTTTAAGATATGAAGAATAAAGAAGTAGAGAAGAAGGGAAAACATATTTAAATTCACACATGCCTATCAAGGGGGGAAATGAAATGGGTGGAGGGTATAATGAAGGAAAAACCAAGGTAGAGGAACTCTTTATCAAATTCAAGACACTTAAATTAGGTTTGTCAAAATAAGAAGACTGTCAACCTTAAGGACTCTAAAAAATGTCTCTTAACCACACAAGTTTTAGGTCAAAAAATGAAGTATATATATCATCCTATGACAGTTATATGCATAAAAATTAAAATGGACCTACTTTCCCATAATATGTTCTCTATTCCTTAGGAACCCTTACAGAGTCGTTAATATACTATGAAGATTGGGTACTTACGTGATAAAGCAACTATCACCATAAAGTTTGTTGAACTCTCATATTCCAATCTATTGGCCTACCACACCCTAATGGACCTTGACTCTATGTGAGGCCAACTATGGAGTTTGAGTTTTGATTAGAGATAGGAGATGTGCTTGTAATAACGTATTTTGATGTGATATTGACTTTTAAGATTTGTATGTTGCATTTTGTATATCATTTCTTTTCATTTCAAATAAATTGGCATTTAAATTTCTTGATGGTTGTTTTTATTTTTCCTCCATACAAATTTGGAAAACTAAACATGGATGCTAAAGATGACTTTTATTTGAATACATGAGACTTGGTTACTAAGAAAGAGAACTTTAGAGAGCATGGTGTCTAAGAGTCTCATAAATCTAGGTAAAATAAAAGTGCTATCTTGACTTCAATCTTCTCTTATCTAATGTGGAGTTAAAGGAAAATAAATCAAAGGAATGAAACATGAAATAATTTAAATTATGTCATATTGCAAACAATGTGACAGAAGGGTGAAAAATTGATACAATGATATAAAAGTGTGATTTCTTATCATAACAATGAGGGAAATGGAGGAAAACATGCTAACATAATTGGTTGTGCAAATTCCATCTATCAAAAGAATCAAAATCTAAAGCTGAGAACAAGGATCAAAAATGGGTGTTACAATTTTTGGATTTAGCAATGTGTTCATCCACAGTGGTTTCAATAATTTTATAGACAAGATCATGAAAGATATGAGTCATTGTTCATTGATAAGTGTATCCAACATTTTTGAGGTTGAAGGGAATTTTAACATAGTAATAGGTTCCTCATTCTACGATTAAAGTTATCTTATGTTGGTAACCCAAGAAACCATCCATAAAAGATAACATGTCATAACCAACTATGGAATCAACAATAGCATCTATCGAAGGTAAAGGGAATTTATCTTTGGGACAAGCAAGATTAAGATTTTAGAAATCATTACAAATGTAAATTACCATAGTAACATTTCTTGAATGGTAACTATGCTAAAAACTCAGTCAAAATAGTGCACTGGTTTGATAAATTTAACATCGAGTAGCTTGATGATTTTTTTGTGACATAAGGTGAAATTCTCGAGTGTAAATTTCTTTTATTTTTTATGCACAAGCTTAGCATCAGGATAAGTAATGATGTTATTCACCATAATTCTAGGGTTAATACTAGGCATGTCCTCATAGGACCAAGTGAAGATATCATGATATTTATCAAAAAATAAGATAAAGTTATATTTTGTTGGTGAGAATTCATGAGAAACTATAATTGGTTGAGGGCATGATGGAGAACCATATTCAATGTGAGTAGTTTCTTTGATAAACATAGCATCTCCATTTTGTAAATGGTATGGTCATTAGGTAAATAAGAAATTAGATTAACTTTAGGATCAATGATAGAAACAAATTTGTTGAAACAATGGGTTTTGGTTTTGAAATTCCCAAGTTTATGATGTTGCCAAGGAAGTTGAGGTTCTCGGGCATAAAGTATATCTAAAATGGATTCATCACTAGGCAAGGTGGGAAGAGGCCTATAATACTCAACATCTACTTTGAGATATAGAATTTGATTACCACGATGATCATACTCAAAATGTATCTAACAGACATTGATAGCCTTGGCATCAAGTGTAATATCAGGAGTAGGAGAAGTAGATGGATTGGAAGGGATTAGTGTGTTGTTGGTTTTTATGATGGGTGAAGGATCAGATGTAAATATGGGATCCATAGGTGATAGAGAGAATGCAATAATTTTCATAAGTTTAAAAGGTATGATTTATTCTACCACCTAAGGAGTAACAAGAAGCAAAAAATTGGTAAGAGGCACATGACCCTTGAGATCTAATTTACAATCCATGGAAATGGTATGAACATCTCAGTTAAAATCATGAATTTGTGCTAAGGATTTTTGATGATGTTGTACATCCAAGTCACAGGATTGAGCTTAGGTCATTATGTAATTATCATCATATATTGGATAAATTTTACATGTTCGAGATTCAGGGGGAGTTTTAAAAGGTGAAATCCCAATATTATTGAATGTACGTGGAGACATGATGAGAGGATATTGAAATATTTTTTCCACTCTAAATTCATTGCAAGTGAAGGCATATTCATATAAAGAAGGCTCCTGTGTATTGCATGGATCTCATGAATAAGATAAATAGTGTGGTCCCAAGTTAATAAAGAAGGAGGAAGCCATTCTAAAATGTAGGGGGTAACTTGGTAATATTGCAAGTATGTTGTAAATCATTAGGTTCATCATCATCAGGAATAGAAATAGTGACTTGTAAATTATGATTGATGTTGATAAACTTGGGTAAGGAAGAACTATTGATCTTAGGAATGGTAGGAATATGATATTAAGATTTTGGATTAAGGAGTTAAATACTCCAAGGGTTGGAATAAGCGTCATGCTTATATCATTTTACATTATGTAAAAATTTAATGCATTGGTTATCAAAAGAGGCAATATCTCTCATTCTATGAGTCCAAGGGTGACCAAGGAGTATTTTGTAAGATAAGGGTAAATCAAGGACCATGGCTTAGTTTGAATGGTCTTAGGTCCAATAGTTAGGGGAAGCCGAATTCAACCAAGTGGATTTTGAATAGTCTTAACCAAACCATGACATATAAGATGGGTTTGTTTAAATGATCCCTATTATAACCAAGTTATTGGATAAGTAAAAAACATGTCACATTAATACCAAAGCCTTCATCAACTAGAAATTTATGAATAAGGGTAGTATTAATGGCTATTTTAATAAAAAGTGGTAGATCATCAACATGAAAAATATTTCCATCATTGATCATGATCTCTTCAAGAAAATTAATATAAGGATTGGAAGAAGGACACACGGTTTCAATGGTATGCACATTGGTAGGTTGTGGTTCAATAAAAGGTGGTTCTTAATTTATAGGAGATGGATCTTCAATGTATTTTAATTATTGCATAATGAACTTGTGATGATAGGAGGAAGTATGAACCAACTCCATAACTGAAATATTAAAAGGTATAGATTTAAGTTCTTCAAGAAATTTCCAATGAGATTTAGAGGAACCAACATGATGTTTAGGAGGTAAAGTATATTTCGGAGGAATATAAGTGGTTGGAGGTTTAGAATGGGGAAGTGGTTCCTCAGGGGCTTTTGAAGCTAAATTAGGGGTTGTAGTATCTTTGAGAAGTTTTCCTAAAGATGGCTTCTTAGGTTTGGTAACATGATATTTGTGAGTTAGCTTGATCCAAAACTTAGAAGTTTTGATTGATAGATATTTCAAGAACATGAAAATAAC
The DNA here is from genome assembly GCA_037957365.1 of Torreya grandis. NCBI lineage: Eukaryota > Viridiplantae > Streptophyta > Pinopsida > Cupressales > Taxaceae > Torreya > Torreya grandis. Next base: position 298,468 of record JARHVA010002333.1, read on the forward strand.
ACAATAATAATGAATTCTTTGAGAAGAGATGTTTTATTACTCAAGATTGTAATATAACCATATGCTTATCTCTAGGAAGAAATGTTTAATTTCCATTTTGGGTTACCTCTTCATTTATGCACATTTTAAAAGTAGGAGGAAGATTTGTAAGGTCACCAATCTCGATGTATATTAAGTGGTTTGACTTCCATGATTTAAAACAATATAGAATTTGAGGAATTACTATTTTTAGAGACTTACTATTTTCAAATTAAAATTTGGGGAAATTCCATTAGGTTTTTAGGGGTCAAAAACCACTAATTAGATCTCATTGCCATCTCACTATGTTCTCCTCATTCTTAGCTTTCCAATAGTTCAAATGGGGAGTCAATCAGAGCTACGGTGCAAAAGTTATGGCTCCCAAAAATTTCATCATCAATTTGGGTATAAGTGTCACCCAAATTGTCACCTGAATTATTGCCCAGATCATGGCTTGTGATAATACTTGACATTAGCAGTGTTAACATATTAAGAGTTGTTATAATATTGGTCATAGACAAAATTAATAGCACAAACATCCTTGGTATTTTGTTAATTATTAGTTATGGAATAATATTTTCAGTTATTTGAGGTAGAAGTTTTGGAAACTTGTCATTTTTGAGAAGCAATGGTGTACTCTTCAAGACAAAGGCTGATCATGGATTCATGATTGAATGAATCACCAAGCATATAGGAAACAACAAATTTAGTGATCCCTCTATAAGATTCATGGGAATGACCAATGTCAGCATGGAACCAACAAAATTGATTAGGGTCATACCACATAGGAGGATTGTTAGGATAAGTGAAAGGTTTAGAGGGTGGGAAAAATTGTTTCATTTGTTTCACAGTGAGTGGTGTGTGAGAAGATGAAGGTATGTCATCTCTTAAAACTCCTAGTTTGGTTTGTGGAGTATTGCTAGTGATAGTTTTAGTAGATGTTTTAAAATATCCTCAAAGAAGTGTAGGATTAGGCTCAAATTGTTGCATGAGAAAGTCTTGACATTTAGCTTGGTCAAAAGCTTAATTAAGTGTTTGGGGAGAAAAAGTTTGAACCTTATATTGGAGAGGAGTCAAAGAAGTTATAAAGAGTTTAAATAATTTGTCATCAATCATGTTATGGTTGGCTTTATGGGCTAATAATTTCCATTTTTTGACAAAGTCATGATCTAATTAGTATAATATTGCTTATCATTGATGAAGTGGCTAAGGTAATTTTTGGGAAGATCTTTATGTTTAAACTCTTTAACTAAAGGATTTACCAAGTCCTCAAGTTGCGAAATGAAAAGTTGAGGAAGTTGGTTGTACCATTCTAATACATTATCAGTGAAGGTTTTGACTAAGAGTTTAGTTGTGGTGAAAGTTTTAGTTTGGATCCACTCTTTGTAAAGATTACCAAAGGCTTTGAAAAATGAGGCAAGGTCTTTAGTTCCATCATACTTGATAGTTGGAGATATATTAGCAATATAAAAGGATATAATAAAGGGAGTTAAAGGCTCATTTTGAATAGTTTGAAGTATTTTGTTGTTTATTATGGGTTGAGAAATGATACTACCTGAAACATCATTAAGAAGTGAAGGAATATAATTGGGACTATCTTGACGATGGATAGTTAGAGGTTGATTATACATATTAATCAAATGATGTTGGAGTTGAATCATTTGAGAGGTGTTAGAAGTTTGCATTATGTTCATTTGTTGTATGACTTGTGCAAAAGGTTGAGTTGTATTAATAGGTGGGTTGGTATTAGTAGGAGCATTCCTAGAATTAGTATTAGGGGGAGGGTTATTAGAAGATGGATTATTAGTGGGACTATTGATTAAACTTGTGTCAATTACTCCCACATTAGTTTGAAGGTTTTGAAGATGAGAAATGTCTTGATAGGTATAGAAAGGATTAGACCCATGAACTTCATCTTGAGGTGTGATTTACACCATGTTACAAGTCACGAATGAAGGAGGGGAAGAGGTTCCCCAAGAGTGATGGTTATCTTGGGAGGAGAAGAGAGGGAGAAATGAACATCCCATATAGTATCTAAATGGATTCATGATATCCAAGAATATTTTTATAAGGGACGTCATGATGACTTGAGATAAATGAACAAAATTCTAAGGAAGAGAAATAGAGAACCGAGTCAGACAAATAGGAAAAGTAGTAAGAGTACAAAGTCAAGTGGGTCAACTTAGTACAAAAAATAGGGTCTAAAATTTGAGAAAATGGGGATACAAGGCCAACTATGTCAACCTAGTTCTGTAACCTAGATAGAAAACAAGCATAATAAGATATAGAGTCAATAGGGTTGACCTAGTTCTGTATCCTAATAACCAGAAAAGAGTAATGTGTCAATAGGGTCGACCAAATATTATAGGCATAGGAAATAGATAGTTTGTAAGAGATTATGTTGATCAAAATGACTGTGTATTTAAATAATAAAAAAAATTCAAGTACTTTTGAAAGAAAAAAATAAAGAGAAACACACAATCAATTGGATCAATGAAGATGATCTAGTTGAAGCACAAATCACAAAATCTTGCACCATTATTGGCTAATGCAAGTTTTTATAATATAACATACAATTGAGTAAATAGAAAGTAGTCAACTTGGAAATAAAATGATAACTAAGTGGTCATCATGAAGTTATTAGAATATTAGAGTATGATTTTAAGTGTGATAAGAATTTGACTATAAGCAAGGAACTAAAGGTAATTTATGGATGGTTTCATGACATTTAAATTGAAAGGGATCTGTGTTGGTAATGTTAATATCTTTATATTGGGGCCTACCACCTCATTTCACACACTATAATGATAAGGGTGTCAAGTGATTTGCTAATATATACCATTAACTACGTATTTATACTTAGCAAGAAAAACTAAGTCAGCTTCCACCTTGGTGATGAAATCCAAGTAGGTAGGCTTTGGGTAGACTATTTTTTAAAAATTATTTAATATTATGTCATTTGGTAGTGTGTGTGTATAAAAGAGAAAAATATTGAAACTAAACGGTATATTTAAAAACTATCTAATTAGACTATGTGATTTATTATAAGCATGCAAACAACTACGAGTGAAAGTGTGAGCTAATTACTACCATATAAGTGTTAATTCCAACTTTGAAACATAGTAGAGTATTGATTTAGATGATAGTATATGCAAAGATTATATAATAGAGTTTATAGTGTCACTACTATACTATTAAATCAAGGGTATGTTAAATAACTATGTTGATAGTGTTGACCTAGTCTTCTAGACAAAATATAGAATACAAAACTAGGTTGACAGAGTGGACCTAGTTTGTTATATAGGGAAAATTTTAAAGAATACAAACTATGAAAAATAGAACTATAATGAATAAAAAAAATGAAAGAGAAAGAGAGAAAGTAACCTTGGTGGATCGGAAGATGCATAGGAAAATGAGATTATTGTTGAAGTGCCTTGATTTATACTTGCAAATTCTTCCAACTATGTCAACTGAGTCAACCTAGTTCTTTAGTTTCCTATTTTTTAAGCCTATAAATAATATTATGCTAGCAGTGTTGACCTAGTATGTTTTCTAGAAGTTTGGAAGTGTATTGTGTTAACAAAGTCGACCTACTAGTCTATCTGGAAGTGAAAACATGTACTGTGTCAATAGAGTTGACCTAGTGGCATGTATTTGATGAAGACCTGCACAAATAGAATAGATTCATATTTATATGAATGTATGTTAAACCTACACATAGAATTTATAAAATATATTAGTAGTATCAACCCAGTATCACAAATATAGAATAATAAGAAATAAAATGATAAAATAATGAAAAATATGAGATACAACTTGTAAGGGTTAGATTCACATCAGGTTCACTAGAATGTATGCAATCATAAATACATCATGTCTATAAATCAATCCTAACTTGGGAAAGATAGATCATACTTACACTTTTGATTGGGGATACATTTGATAATCAAGAACATGATCAATATGGGTATCTGCTAGATCCAATTAAGCGATCTCTTATCACAATAAACCATATTAGGGAGGGTTCTAAATCCTTTAGTCAAGCACAATCATGAAATAACCCTAACTAAGCTCTGTGTTTTATATTCACTAAATTAATAACAAGTAAAGTCTAATCTAGTGCTCACCAAATCTTGTGGCACAAAGTGTGGGTTAGTAAACAAACAAACATGAATAGGAGAATCTTAATTAATCTAGGTATGATTAAGACCCTAATACATGAATAGGAAAAAGAATATTATTTGAAGCCAATACTTATGCCACTTTTATCTACTAGAGAGAGGATCAAAGTTAGAGAATACTTACTTGAAAGATGAACCCATCGAGACTCAATATCTCCGTTGGCCAAAGGGACTTTACAAGAGGTTGTTGTGGTTTTTAAGGATAACTAAAAAAGGCTAAAGCATCCAAGACTTCTCCATGAGACTAGATTATCCACGTAAAAACCCTAATCTAAGACTCCTCAAGTAGAATGGTGGAAGAGTAGATTATAAAGAAGGGTAAGAAAATAATAAATCTTGTTCATTGGTAAATAATGATGAAATGATATTGCATATATATGAGAATTTAACCTTAATCCCTTTCAAAAGTTTTAATTAATAGGGTCGACCTAGTCGACCTAGTACAGTTATGGACAAAAATTCACTAAATCACGGGCTAGGTCAGCCAAGATCCAACCTACACCATAAATGAATATTATCCAAAATAATACAAAGTTGACCCAGTCAATGTAGTATAGAAGAATATTAAAAGGGTCTTAAGGTGAGGAAAAGAGAGATGTAAAGTGGAAAAAGACTAGAGGAGTATGTAAAATAGAAGTAATAGCTTAGGGAATGGTTTTCAGGAGTTGTTTGGTTTGGTATTAAGTAGTAATAAGGGAAAACAATTATGTGAAGCACCAATGGTCTTTCCACCCCTTTCCCAATGCACCCTTTAAGGCGTGCACTTAGAGAGATTAAGTCTCAATAGATTTTTGCAAGATAGAAAGCATTGGTATTTGATAAAAGTTTAAAATATTATGTGTATACATAATTTATGATCTTTACCAAAAATTAGGACTCTTCTTAATCATAGATGAGCTCCAATTATTCCCTTTAATATAATTATTATTTAAATCAAACCAAATCTTCTTTCATTAAGGATCTTGTATCAATGTGGGTATTTTTATAGAAAATATTTTAAAAAAATTATATTGTGCATCAAGAATAACAATGATTTTTTAGTTATTCTAAATCTCTTCTAAGTTATACCAACTTATCTTAAATATAGGAGGATGATTTATTTGCCAAAATAGAATCTAATAAGATAGCTTATTCAAGCTACATGACAAACCAGATGGATTTATAAAGAATAAATTAATTTAGTTACATGGTTGTAATACTATATAAATATGGTGCATAGAGAAGGATGTAATGGTTGCATCTTTAGTTTTTATCCTTCTTCTTTTTAGGTCATGGAATTTGTATCAATAATTTAATAACTACCACTTGTCATCAGGTGTAACTACTTATTTTCATGGTTGAACCATTTTTGTTAGGCTATAGTCTCAAACAAATATCATGTGGTTGTTACGAGTTTTCTAGTTGTGCCTTCAATTGTTAGAGGATGTTATTTGGTTATCAATTGAGTTTTATAGATGCCATGGGATCCATTACAGGTTAATACAAGATATTATCATCAACTTAATAATTGATATAGGTTGTAACAGTTAACCTAGTAGTTTCTACGGGTTGCGAGAATCAACTGATATAGGGGTTATGTGTGGGCCTACCCAGTTGCTATGGGTTAGCTTTCCTAGTTTTTATAAGTTGATTGTGTCCATGCACTCATAAATCCAAAATAATATTAAAATACAAAATAATAATAAAATTATATGATATAATCTTAATTCATGAAACAACAATTTTAGCCTTAAAACTTAAAGACATGTACATTATATTCATTAAATAGTAAGTGGTAAAGAAAGTATAAAAAGCCAAATTTGTATGTTTAGAAACAATATCAAGAGGTAAAAAAAATTGGGTTATAGTAAATATAAAAATATTTGTTTCCATGGCTCATCACACCCCCAACTAAGCATGTTGTTTGTACTGAAGCAACCTAAACTTTTGTACAAATAAGCAAAGTGTCATGAAATCAACTAGCTCTACCACACCTGATCCTTACTATGTGAAAATACCAATTTGTTTTCTATCTTTATAGACTTCCTCTCTTTATATGCTTCATCAAATTATTCATTTCCTCTCCAATATAGAATAAGAAACTAGAAAGAGGGAGTTTGTAGGTTATAGCAATCCAACTTAACCTTTTTCTTCTTATGTAATCATTATACTTGGTAACCCTATTGAATGTTTCCCTATAGATATAACGTGAGAATGGATCTTTATTTTTTAAATTTGGAATCAATTCATTCCATATATTATGGAGGCATTATTGTATTCTTGAGTTTTTTTTTGTATAAATGTTAAATGTTTATTTTGAATATCAATTTTTTCTTGCCTAGTTCTGATAGTTGCTTCTTTTAAGTTCACCAATTTCATCATTTATTGTTCTATGATATCAGACTAAGTAGCATCTATTATAGTCATTAATATGTTTTCCTTTTATTTACATGGTAATTATTTTATTATTTTCCTCTTCTTCTTATTAACAAGATAAGAATAAAAGGCTCTCAAAATACATCACCCAAATACAAATTTGGGTTCCACTCAAAATCATGGGGAACAACATAATTGTTTATGTAAAAATATCATAATTGTTTTTTATCTTCAAGAGTTTTATTGTTATATAACTCAAATAAATAATGAGGATCACTCACGAAGGTTGGATAATCACAATAAGTTCTCATATACTAAAATTTTATCCATTGTTCTTCAAGATATATAGCATAGACCCTTACAGATGATCTATAATTCATGAGTTCTGATATCAATTGGCTCATATCCTCAACATTTTGTTTCAATATTATGAGTTGTGATTCATTCTCCATATCCTTCTTCTTCAAATCCTCATTTTCTTCCTTCAATAGGCTTAATTGATTATTCCATTAGACTTGTAATGTCTAAATTTTAACATCTCTTTTAAGGAATAATTTCACATGACTTTGCCCTTCTATCTAAATTGAAATAGATGATAAAGTTTGTTCATTTTGAGTGGAAATAGATTAGAATGTCCTTTCTACCTTTCCTACAACCATAGAATATTTTTCTACTTTAGTTTGAACTTCAAGGACTTGTAGATATCTACTCTCTTCTTCTTCCACCCTAGCCAAGGCATCTAATCTATTCTCCTTGCATCTAGCTCTCTAATTCATGCTTTAAGGGTTTATATTTCCTTAAGGGAATCTAAAAAATTATAATTTTCTCCTTATTCTAGTTGTACAGGGGTTCCTTGTTCTTTTATATCCATTTTGCTTTCAGTGGGTTGCTCTTCCAATGTTTCTTTCCCTAAAAAGAAGCGGGTAGTGCTAGCCAAATGAAGTGTTTTATTTATTCCTTTCTATTGCAAAAGTTAATTAGACATATCAAAATTAGTATCCCCCATCAAATTTGGAAGAGCTTACATAGTGGTGTTTAGCTAAATGTGCTTAGTTGTTTACCACTTTTGAGGGTGGTGTATGTAAATAGTCAGAATAATGACTAAATTTGAGGGTCGACCTTGCCTGTTATAAAATAATTTGATGATGACCATTTATTAAACATTATCCTTCAAATATTAATATAATATACATTAAAATTTAAATAAAAATTAAAAATAATATATAAATTTTTTAAAAAAAATTGAGTTTTTTTTATGATCTCTCTAAAATTCCAACCTGCATTTGATAGGTTTACTTTAAAACCAAATTCATTGTGTTTTACAATTAAAAAACACAAATATGTTCATACGACCATCACATTTAATCCCAAAGCCTAGCCATGCTTCTATTCACACCCACTATTTATGTGAGAGTTTCAACTTTATAAGTAAAGTATGACAAGAAAGATGGTATAAAATATTATAAATGAGATTCCATTATGTTCTCAACAATGAATGAATTTCATTGGCTAATAGTCATTCGACTTTAGCTTTACATTGCCTTTCCCTTTGTCTTTCAAGAGAGAATCATGCTCAGCCTTCCCTATCCATAATAATTCATCTAATTAGTAGTATATTGCAATAGTTTTTATAAATAAAACATTAAAATTATTACAGTCTAAACAAATTGAAGTCATCATGTCTTTTATTTGGATTTTAATGACATTTAAGGTTATATTTATATATGTGGTGGTTTTGATCAATGCATCAAATTATGTTATATGATTTTTTTATTCAAATACATAATTTAAAATTTACTTACATTGACCCATATAACAAATCACTCACACTTAGCTCCTCCAGTGCTTGTGGATTCTTAGTGAGAAACTTCATAGAAAATGCCATTGTCATTGATGAAGTTTCAAAACTTACAAATAAAAAAATAATATTATATCTGCAAGAATTTCATCTAAAAAAGTTCCTTCTCTCAAAATTTTGGTCAACAGGTCATTACGAACCACCTATGGATGTTGTCTCTTCTCTTTTATACACTTTTGAATTATATTTAAGATAGTTGCCTTAGCCTACAAGATAGATTTTATAGTTTAAATATATCTCCCAATGAAGTGATAAAGAAAAATTAGAATAAATACATAAGCAAAAGCCTCTTAATAAGAAGTAATTGAAGGAAGAGGTTTTTTTTCTCTGTTAGGGGTCTATGGTGGACAAGCTTAACTCCCATTGGGGTTTGTATTCCTCTCTTTGTACCTAGTGCTTCCATTTTCATATAGTATAGGAGGCTTGCTTAGAGCTTAAGCTAGCTCATTTTTCTTGGTATATCTTATATCAGGGCTTACCTATTGGTAAAAGGGTTGTTCACTTAGGAGTTTCCCTTCCTACTTGCCCTTTATGTGGCCATCTAGAAATTTCCCCTCACCTTTTCTGGTATTGCTCCAAAGCTCAAATGGTCCAGACATGGATTCATGATCTTTTTACGGCTTTCCATCATGAATTCTTTCATTTATAGCATATTCTTCTTGGAGATAAAGCCATCTTGCCTTTTAAATATACCCAAGTTTGGCATACTTTCAGATTGGAGATTCTCTTTTAGCTATAAAAAGAAAGAAATAATGCATTATTTAACAATGCTTCTTCATATTGTAATTTTTCTACTCTGAGCAAGTCCTTTATTATTTCTAATGTTCTTTTGCAAATAAAAGTGCAAGCTAATAAAGTTTCCATGGAACTTGGTCATCTCCAAGACCTTCTCACTCATTGGGGAGATGTTCCTTATGCTATGGTGTGGGTTCCTTTGTCTCTACCTAGGGAGCACAAACAAGATAATAAAATTATATTATTGCCCCAAGGTGGACATCAACGTAACCGATCTCAGTGCCACTCTCATAGTGGCACCCTTTATCAGTGCATGCCCCTTTTTGGGCAGTAGCAAGGGTGGAAACCTCCAGCTCCTTCCCCTATTAAGAAGGATGGTTTGGATGCTCCTCCTCCTCTGCATCTAAATGTTTTGGGGGCACCATCTAGATGTTGGTTAGATGTGTTGGACAAATTATCTAGTCTCTCTCTGGTCATTTCTCCTACATGGACATAAGAAGAAGATTATAAGGACACTGCTCAAGCTTCTAGCTAGGAACAAATTCCATATGACATTGACTTGCCAAGCTCGTACTAGGGTCCTAACAGTATGGATCCTTTGCCTTCCAGCCTTGCTCTGACAGCTTAATAAGTTCTCTTATGATGTCATTATGACTTAGTCCTAGGTGGGACCTAGTTTTTTTTGTTGTTGTTATTTCCTATTCCTAGGCTTTGTCTAGTTTGATGTTGGCATGCTTTTATACCGCCTATTTTTTTTGAATTATTTATATATTTATTTTTATATATATATATATATATATATATATATATATATATATATATATATATATATATATATATATATATATATATATATTTCGTCAAAAGAAATAATATACTAATTTCTTTTATAAATTATAATATATCATACATTAAAAAATAATATATAAATAGATAATAATATTATATATAAATAATAAATGAAATTTACCAATTTTCATGGCATGTGGCTAGGATTTGCATTGTTTTCATTTTCCAATTATGATAATTTGGTTCTGATTTATACAAATTTTTATTCTCAATCTTTCATCAAAGTATTTGATGGTTGGGGTAGACGCAATGCTGCAAATGTTTTTGTGAAGACACCTAGTAAAAATATTATGGATATATTCACCCAATTAGGATAAGGTGATGGTCACATGGAACATGTTTTCCACACTGGTTGTAAGCTTGTCATTCTTTTCACACACTTCCAAGATTAGGTAACAAATTTAATTCATTACATTCCATTCAGAAGCTCCAAAAAAATATCTATCTTCTCAAGTCATTGGCCCTTAAAAATTCTCCTAAATTAGTATGAACGGATTGTCTGATTAATATAGATGTGGTCACTATGTATAATGTATAGAAATGTAATGCCAACCTACATTTTTTAAGCTTTCTCAAATCACATTATACTTGTTTACTAAGATTTTATAAGGAATAAAGTTCTTCTCTCCATGAAAAATATAGAGGTATCAAACCAAACAAAGTGAGTTTGGTTTCATCCAGTAGTCTCAAAGATTCGATGTTATTCAAAAAAATAGTTAATATTATTTAATGCAGCAATGAATCTCCTATTTCAACTTTTATTACCATTAGAGTGGTTCCTCATATTAAACCATCTCACCCATTTCTACTTCCAACTATCAACTCTTCTAACAGTTTAGGTGGATAATTCTAAACCATGTGTATTGCTCCTATTTGTGCCAACAGTTCAACTTCAGTTGCCTTATCAAACACATCTTGTTGACTGTGATGATAGGGAGCCTTCAAAATCAATGTAGTATAATAGAGTTTTTTTCCTACGTGAGATGAATCTTTTGGGTTGGCACCTTAATAAAAATGTATCTGGCATAATAAGAAAAAAATATTACATATGAATATATTAATATAATATATGATAACATATTATATTATTATTTTAAATATTAAAGATATATTATGTTAGTATTATAATATTCATTTTTATGTATATTTAATATAATATTTATTATTATTATTACTATTATTATTATTATTATTATTATTATTATTATTATTATTATTATTATTATTATTATTATTCTATATTTATATTATATTGCTATTAAATATTATTGTGAAGTCAAAAAATCTAAGCAAAATTGTTTCAGGTTGAACAACTCGAGCGATGTTATTGTTGATATCAAATAAATTCTTGTTATGGTTCTTCATGAGACTAAGCATTGCTTCTAATTCTGACAACCGTCTACTCATATCTTCCATTGTTAGCCCCATTATCTCCAAAAGCACCACCAAATCCCTCAACCTCTCTAAACTTTTCTACAATTAATTTTTCACTATTAGCAATAATTTGATATTGTGATCTATGTTATCACTCTTCACAATTGCCAATAATTTGTGTTGTATCTATCAATTATCCTCTTGTCTCAACATTCTTACAAGTTAAATGATATTGTTAATTTCATTATTAAAGTGATCCATAATGTGTATTTCTAAAATGATGTCCAACAACTTTTCCAGGTCTAAATTTTAACATTGTCTACTTTTTTCTGCAACAATTTTCCTTCATATATTTTTTTGTATTTTTCAATTTGTTTTCTTACCTATTCTATTATAACTTCTTAAAAACATGGTTTGAATGTCATAGGGTATTCACAAAATAAGAAATAGAATTAAACTATTCAAAAATATTACATATATAAGATATTATAGTATAATATATATAATGACATATTATATTATATATAATATAATGTTTATATTATAATATATTATAATAATAATTTTTTATGTATAATTAATATTATGTATTTAATAATAATATTATATATTATTATCTTATATTTATTTTAAATTATTATTATTATGATGTTAAAAATAACACAATGATTGCAAGTCTAATATTTCAAGTGATGTGGTTATCGATGTCGAATATAAAATATTTTTATAGTTTTTCATGGGACTGTCCATTGCTTACAAATCTAGTAGTCACCTACTCATATCTTTCATCTTTATCCCCATTTTCTCCAACACTATCGCCAAAATCCTTAACCTATCCAAAATTTTCTACAAACTTCTTCACTCCTAGCATGTAATGTCCTCTTTCCTAGGTTAAAATAATTAATAATATTATTTAAGATGGGCCCGATCATTTCTAATATTTTATGCAACTTAATAATATTATTATTAAAAAAAAAAGTATTCTTAAATACTTTAAATTAAACTTAATAATATGACTAAGTGGCTAAAAAGTAATGTTGATAACTTATGTTTATTATTAAAATAAAGTAAGTTTTGTGTTTGAGTGGGAAAAGGTATAAACTAAGGTGGAGAGGTCAATTTTTTTCATCTATCTATCATCTATCAATTTTTCATTTGAAGTTACACATATTTTCTCACACAATCAGCTCTTGGGAATAAAAATTCTCATTGGCTTCAAGTATTTGAGGATACAAACCCTCAATACCCAGCTGGTGATCTTATTCAGAGATCATGCTTGGACATAGATCAATTGGATAGTCCTAGGAGGTGGGCAAATTAGTTGGACAACTTCAGGAAATGATAAATTAGCTTTGGCATCCCTTGCAAGTTAGGCAAATTAATTTAGGAGCTTTCAAAGGTTGGGAATAGTAGTAGGGCATCCTTGAAGGGTTAAACATAGTTGTAATCAACCCTTGCAAGGGCAACCACTCAGTTGGGAATATTTCCTAGGGTAGTAGCCCCATTTGAGGGTCTTAGATTGTCATTTTTGGGGTAATTTGAGGTTGATTTTGGTGTTTGATCATACACTCCTTCAGCTAGTATTTTTATAATATTTTCTAGCTATATATTTGGTTTAAAAATTTAGATCTTGAGGTATTTTGTATGGACTTACTTCTCTTAATTTTCTCAAGGTTTTGTGATAATTAAATATTGAATTTTAATCTAAAATAAGCATTTATGAAATTTTTGGTGGTTAGGGTTTGATAAAAAAATGGAATTTGTATTTTAATTTTAAGGGTTTATCATAAAGTTCATAAATTCTAAATTCTTCCCTAAAAGGGACATTTTAGTGGTATCAAAACCATTTATTGATTAGTTGTGGGATTTGAGTTATCTATAATGGATTGGTGACCTATGTTATTACCAAAGGAAGAATACATAGATCTTATCCAAGATGTGTGGATGTGAATAGGAAAAGAGCATACAAAAAGCCAAGATATTAAGAATCAACTTTTGAATCAGTTCTTTATCAGCTATAAATCACTAGAATCATTTATAAGAATGTGGAAGAATGATCCTATTCAGAAAGCATGGTTAGAAGAATGGTGTGATAGAGATGAGGTCAAACTTTTTACTTTTGATGAATATGAAAATAAGGATGATATATACATGTTTTATAATGCCTTTGAATAATTCTTGGAGATATACATAGAAAATATAAATCAAAGGTTGAATAAGGAAGATGGAAGGTCAAACCTTCAAGATAATTCCAAGGAAGAAATCAAGAAGCAAGAGAATTCAGATTTGAAAGAAGATAGTGAGTATCCCATAAAGGAATCCACCATGAAAGTGAAAGGTGAAGGATCTTCAATATAAATAATAGGTATGAGTTTTGATAAACAAAATATTTTTATTGAAAATGTCACAAAAGAACATGTATTATATGTTGAATGTGTTGGTGTAGAATATTATTTTCCTACTCTTTAGCTTACTTAAGATTTATTTCATATTGAGAAAGTTAGTCCCACATGCATGGTATGGTTGGGATTCTCCTAGATTCTACCTATAAATGTACTTATTCACCTAGTCAATCACATGGAAATGCAAGATGAACTATTCATTGTATAATTTATTTGAGTTCTAGATAGTTCATTATCTTTGTGTGTATGGTGAAGCTTCCATGGATGTAGTAATGGATTATTAGAGAGATCTTGGCTGAAGAGTTTTGATAATTATTTCATGGTATCAGAGCCACCCTCTATTAGTCATTGCTCAAGTTTGGCTTGCAAATTTGTATTGCTTTGAGATCCTTGGCTAATAGCTTGTTTATTGAACTCTATAAATTTGTAGTCTTCAGATCTATATTTTTATTTTGAAGATTTTCATTTATCTTATTTGGATCTACATTTTTTTTGAAATCCATAGAGTCTCCTATGTTGTTTTGTGTCTTTCATGGCACTGATCTACTTGGCTTTCTCCTTGGATCCACAACACACAACCCTATCATGATCTATATAGGTTATTTTTTTTGTAGATTCAAAGTTTTTTCTTGGACCTTTATTTTACTATGGCATAATTTCCAAAGGAAAGTTCAAAATATACCTTTTACAGCATGCTCTTAGCCACTTCATAGCCTCCTAAAGTCAAGCCATTCAATTCTATGGCTTATATGTAGCATTAAGGAGGATATGCTACACTTTTTTTCCATCTACACAAGCCCCAATTGGATCGATCCTTCTCCCTCACTGGTCCAAGTTAAAGTTTCTATGCAGTGTTCTTACTTGGCCTTGTCATATGGCACCTCGACTCTCTCCTTATCATTTAGCTTAGGGTTTTGAAACATTGGCCACACCGTCATAGATAACCTATGACTCGACACTCTTGTTTTCACTCTTTAAGCCTTTTTAGAGCTCTTACCAGTGTTAGTATTATTTTGTCGATATCACTACTATAACTTATGTTGATGTTGATATTATAGTTGGATATTACCCACTTATCATTGATCAAGTGGTTTGATGGATTTATTGCTTCCATCGCCATCCTAAACCTTGACATGGCCACATTCCCAAATACTACCATCTCTTCTTTGGTGTTGTATTTTTTTTACTTGGATGGCTTCAATGTTATTTTTACTCCTCCATCCCAATAACATTTTTACATGAAGCCATTTCTTCTATAATCCACTGTTCAACTTCTTAACGACCTCCACATGGTTTTTTAGGCATTAAACTATGTTTTAAATCACTGTCATTGCTTATTTATGCATGCTAACAGCCTTGCAAAGTACTCAACAGCTTGATTCTTCATTTCCATCCTTAGAATAGATGGTCCTCCCTCTCTTATTTTTCTCCTCATACCCTGGCTTCCCTCGCATGTCCTTAGATTCTTCTTGTCATGCATGTGGTTTTCTAAAACCATTCGAAATCAAATTATGTGTTTTTTCTTTTTTGATCAAAAGGTAAAACTTGTGTCTTAAAAGCTTGATTTTAATATTAAATTCATTTATTAAAGCTTGAGGTGGGGTTTCCATAAGTGGAGGGAGATTTATTAGTGTGGAGTTTATTGGTAGAAGGGATTTGCGTTATTTGGTGTAAGAGTGCTTTTGGTGGGGAATCCATTATCTATGAGGAAGGGGTCCTTTACTTGTTTGGGTGGTGTCCCTATTTTAAGTGGGGAACAATATTATGTGGGATGATGATTTTATTTAAGTGGCGATGGGTTTGATTTAATGGTCGAGGGGCCATTTTATTTAGTGGGGAAACTTTTAAGTGGAAATGATTACGTGGGTTAATCATTTTAGTGGATGGCATTTATGCCTTTTATGTAGTAACCTACATAAGTGAAAGCTTTTGACCTAGTGGGTTCACTTGTGTTTTCTCGAGTTATGTGCACAAAAGATATTTTTATTTTTGTTTTATTAAAAATAATATTATAATTTGGAGATATAAGGGAGTTAATTGATTATTTTTTTGTCATATGTATTCCATTTCATTTGTTAAAGGTAGGATGGTGAGGCCTAGTTTGGCAGGAGGCTAGACCCCCTCACAAGCAAACAAATTCATTTTCTCCTTTACTTTTGCTCTCTCATTACAATTTTTAGATGCATTTTTTGGCTGCGAGTGATGTCCTATTTGCATGAGCTTTGGCCTATATTAATCCTTCTTGGCTCACATTGTATCGCTTATGCCACTATTGTACTTGACACTATCTCAGATGCATTTTTAACTGATTCCAACATCCTTTGCATTTTTTTATAGGTTTTCATTTTTGGTAGTTGATCTGTTTGAGTGTGTTTTTATATATATGATTATTTTTTCACCATTTGCCACACTCTTCCATCATCCCATAATATGTTTTATTCTAGTTTGTGCATTGGAACTTTGACACACTTGTAGTTTTTGTCATGTCTCCATCAAGGCCCCTTTCTTAGCACCTTGCCTTATTCTATGGAGACACTTTTTTGCTCCCTTGTCTTTGGAGAATCTCTCTTGATTTATGATGGAATTTTTTCCAGGTTAATAGTCTCCTTGTTTGGAGCTATTCTAGTGAAGCCCAGTGTCTTCTTTATTTTTATTTATTGTTTTTTTATATATGGGATATATTATACTCACACTCATTTATAAAATGTCATGGAGGGTTTGTTGATTCAACCTTGTCTATCTTCATGTGTTTGTGTACTCTATTCTAGGATCCTTTTCATTTTTTTAGTTGTTTGTCTCTTCCATCACCACCATGGACCATCATCTTTGAGAGACCTTATATATATTTTTGACACCATTTTTTTGATAGTTTATAGTCTCATACAACTTTAAGTGTAACTATTCTAGTGAATTCCAGTGTCATCTTGTCTTCTCCAATAGTTTGATAGTCTCTTTCAACGTGATATGGAGTTATTTTGGTGCATATAATATTAGCTTGTTTGGTGTATCAATAGTGGAATCATACCACTCATGTAGACCTTTTTCATCCACTCTAACTATTTAGGATTATGGAGGGGTGTTCATATAGCTTTTTTGTCATCAACCACCCAGTCAGCAGTATGGAAGGTGCGGTGTATATTCTACTTCTTAGGTGTTGATAATTCCTTGCACATGCAGTGCTTTTTTCAAATTTCATCACCATTGATAGTCTTCTTAATTAAATTTATTTTAGTGAAGCCCAGTGTCATTTTTTCTTGTTTATCAAGTAGTGGACTTATACCACTCATGTAGATTGAGTTCTTTCCTGACTTTCAAGTACTAAGAGTGCAGATTACTTCAGCATCATCTTTGGGGACCTTTCTAGCTCCCTCTTCTTTTTTCTCTTTTCAAGGGAAGTTTTTCCTATGATTTTTCTCTCTTTTCTCCATTTTATGAGAGTTTTATATAATTCACTTTTTTAAGTGCTTTCTAGATTTTTTATTTGTACATGGGTATATTATTCAAAAACTTTATTTGTCAAAATCCATATGAGTTTTTTTAATTAACTCCATGGCCTTCTTGGTGATTATTATAGTGACACCAATATGGTATCCCCATCAATGACACCAATGTGGTAGTCCCACCATTCTTTGTGCTCACTTATCACCATCTTGTTGGAGGGTGTTCAAGTAATGCTTCTTCAAGTTTATCAATCTACCCAATATTTTAAAGCACAATATTCATGTTCAGTGATCTTTGTATTTAGCACCATTCCTAATTTGAATTTTTAGTTATAGTGATTCAACATCCATTTACTTCATCAAGATGGATTGGCATCTATAGGAACACATAGATTTATAGTGCATCCATTATTTTACCCACCTAAGGTACACTTAAGGTGGGGTGTTGGTGTAGGATATTAATTTCCTACTCTTTATATTACTTAGGTATTATTTTATACTGAAGAATTTAGTCCCACATGCATGCTATGTTGGGATTCTCCTATCTTCCACCTATATATGCACATATTCACCTAGTCATTCACAAAGAAATGCAAAGTGAACTATTCACTATATAATCTATTTGAGTTATAGATAGTTCATTATCTTTGTGTGTATGGCGAAGCTTTCATGTATGTAGTAATGTTTTATTGGAGAGATCATGGCTGAGGAGTTTTGATATTTTTTTAGAATGCCAAGTATCTAAGATTGGAGTTATTCTAACCCAAGAAACATTACATGTTGAATGTCAAATATCCAAAATGGAGGATGTTTTAGCCCTAGAAGAATCTATCAATCTTTCAAGCATTGTAAAAATTGAATCATTACCATGTGAGATTGATTTGTAAAGTAACTATAGTGATTAACATGTAATAAAAGAGAATGTTTTTGTCACTACCACTAATTTTGAAATTATGAGTTACATGGATGGTTGTGTCAAGGCAAATATATTTAAGGATCCTAATTATAAATAAAAAAATAATTGTATTCAAGCTCAAGGTATAAAAATAAAATTCATATTCTAGGTTTGTTTTTTCATGCTATGTCATTTCAAATTTGTTGTCATCATGGTAAGCACTCTTATAATGTCAATTCACAATACATTAATGAGATCATAGCTCCATTTCAGTTCTACCATCATTTCAACCATGTTGAAAGAATAAAGATATATCTTTTGGCTCAAAATGAATTTTGCATAAGGGCATGGAATCTAGGTGACATTTTGAGATCTATAAAGAATAGAATTTTTGATTTCAATGTCATTATTGTTGATAATTTCATTTACCCATACAAATGGATAAATAAAAAATTATTATTGGCCTTAGATAAGCATAAGGAAAATATTATGAATGACAATGAGATTCAGTGGTGAAGCACAAGAGCCAAATATCTCAGCTACAAGCCACTGATTAGTAGTTGTAACAATAAAACATTCAATATTTACAAGGTAATCAAATTCATACCAATACCATCATTGGTGGATTTATATTTGATGGTTGGATTGAGAGTGCAATTTCCCAAACAATAATCATATTTTCAAATGAGTGTATCATAATATAGAACATGGTGATTGGTAATAAGTTGGAAAATGTTTGTCTCCTATACAAGTTCCATGGTATGTTAGATAAGGCAATAGTAGTTTTATTTTATTATATAGGTTTTGATTTATTTGATAATATACCATTCAACACTGGCATGATACTCTCCATATATAATGAGTTGTATTTGTAATATTGATTGTGTTTGCATTATCATGATCCAAAAGCGGTATTCAAAGATCAAGAAGATAAGTCACAAATTCTCCAATGTATCCTAAAATGGATTTTTGTAGATATTTCTACATATAAACTAAGTAAACATCATGTTTAAATTCAGATTTTTTAGAATAAGTGTATGGTGATGTTTAGACATTATGTTGGCATATGGGACTTAGGAAAAATTATGAACGATGAAGTGAATAGAATCTTTGAATCTACTACAGCATTATTCATCTTTGGAAATTGGTTAGAAATAGAGTTCATGAGGAGTCATCTAAGATATATAGTGTATTATTATGAAAGAGCAAGCCATATGTTATTCCTTGGAGATGAGTTCCACATTTGAATATGATATCATAGGAATTGACAAAGTAGAGACAGTTCCCATAAAAAATGAAGAAAGGTGATCATCCAAATAGATGTAATTTTGTTAATAAAGATGATATGAATCAGAAATCCATGGTTGCATGGATCTCAAACTACATTCAAGATTGCCACTCTTGGAAGAATGGGGAATGTCCAACTGTTACAAGCTATTTTTTAGCCACCACCATTCTAATATTTAGTAAGGGAATGCAAAAATTTAGTCATGATTTGGTCATCATGGAAGGAACTCATGAAATTCAAATTAATCATGGTAATCCCAATGAATTTTTAGTTGTTAGAAGTTATTTTCCAACCACCACCATTCTTAGTTTTACTAAAATAATGTAACACTTTGGTCATAATTTTGGCATGCATTGGTCATATTTATTTGATGAAAGGAAACTTAGATATAAAGATTTTGTGGTCACATGGTGGAGGAGTTTCCTATTCACTACCCTTGTTGAAGTATTTTTAGTCAGTGTGTGGTTGTTTTCAGCCTCTATTTTACTATCATTTATGTATTTTAAGAAGTATTTTTAGTATGCTATATGTTGTACCATTATTTCATCTATTTATAATGACAATTCCATCCTCCTTTACACTTTTATGATATCCATAAAAGGGATTTAGATCATGTGGTGGAAGAATTTCCAACCTACTATCAATGTTGAGGTATGTATAACTAGTGCAAATCAGTTTCCAACCACTACAAGTTTGATTATGAGGAAGAAAATGCAATGCTACATCATGTTTGGGGCAGCATGAATGGGCCTTTGAAGTTCCATCATAGGAATGGAAAATATGAGTAAAATGCAAGCAATGGAAAAGAGTTAGGCAACATGCCTATGAGTTATGATGAAGCAATTGAAGGAGTGATGTTGGAAGATTTTGATTTCCCTAATGTGTGTATTTTATGTGCAAGTCCAGAAATGGAGAAGATGTTTCTCCAAGCATTAGAATCACATGGTGATGAATATGGAGATAATGATGAGATGATATCATCATATGACATTGGAATCATACTTAAGATAGCTATGGACCTAATTTCAAACACTTATGCTACTATCATCGGTATTATCAACCACCATATCATTGCATGGGAACTCACATAAGTGATTTTATAGGGGTTGTCATCCATGGGAAAGAGTATTTTATAGTTAATGATAACTAATAAAAATATAGTAGTCCTTGTATGGTTACCTATTGATTTTTTATCGATCACAATAAAAAATTTTGCACGGTTTTATTATATTTATAGTTGTTAAAACATTTCTATAATGATGGTCTTAATATTTTTAGTCATGAATAGTTGTACATTTGTGCAATTTGATAGGGTTTCCTTGCATGGTAATGTTAGTGGAGGGGTCCTATTATGTAAGACAATCATCTCAACCATCCTAGTGTTGATTTAGATGGAATTCTAAGAGGCTTGTGGTCGTTATGACTTATTTCTAGCATACATGTAAGCTATGTTGTGCCATGAAATGGAGGGATTAAACCATAATAACATTATGGGACCCACTAGAGCTCAAGGATATAGTCATGTAGCAAGTGTTTTGGATCATTCATCATATGAGAAGAGAATATGGGTACAACAAAAACACAGTTTTGAGCCCTTGGAGCAACCTTTGGCCTTAAGAGAATGTATGGAAGATGTTCTCATATCGTGGATAGAAGACTTCATTAAGGAGAAGCATATAGATGTGGGTAATAGATAGATTATACCCCATGATGATTTTTAATAGAATTTGTACCACTTGTTAACTATGGAACAATAGCAACAAAGTGGGGAGATAATATGGTAGCTTTCAATCTTGTGGGAGTTTTTGGGTACCTTTAGTCATCAACAAATTCTAGAGGATCATCATGTGGATGAATTGCATTAATTATCCATTTGGGAAATTAGAGATATGTCACACTATGTCTTTTGGTAATATTTATCCCACTTGATAGGTACATGATCCAAGCTCTATGTATGTTATAGCATGATCTATCACTTTGGCATAGTGATACTTGAACATATGAGTTTGCAATTGCTTGAGGGCAAGTAATTTTTAGAAGGTCAAACTGTAACGTCCCTTTTCCTAGATTAAAATAATCAATAATATTATTTGAATAGGGCCCAGCCATTTCTTATATTTTGAGAAACTTAATAATATTATTATTAAAATAAAATGTATTCTTAAATAATTTAAATTACATTTAATAATATGACTAAGTTACCTAAAATTAATTTCAATAACTTATGTTTATTATTAAAATAAATTATGTTTGGAGTTTGTGTGGTAAAAGGTATAAAATAAGGTGGAGAGGTCTATGTTTGGCATCTATCTATCATCTATCAAATTTTCATTTGATGTTAAGCATATTTGTTCACACAATTGGGCCTTGGGGATGGAAACCGTCATTAGCTTCAAGTATTCAAGGATGGAAAACCTTAATAATCAGTTGGTGATATTATTTAGATATCATTTTTGGAAAGATATTAGTTGGACAGCCCTAAGAGGTGGTAAAATTAGTTGGAATACTTTAGAAAGTGAAAAATCAATATTGGTAGCCTTTGTGGGGGTTTCAGGAGGTTGGGTGCATCAGTAGGGAAGCATTGGAGGGTGAAATGGGTAAAGCTTAACTGGAACACACAAAATACATGTATTTTTTCATCATCTTTCCCCATAAAAACTTTAAAAACCTTCACTAACTCTATTTCCACTACACAAACTGCAAACATCACCACCAATTGTTAACCAACATGCATCACTAACCACCATGGGTCTAAATATGACCATAAACCATCAAGAAAAACATCACTACCAAGGGTAAACATCACCACATAAAAAAATGACATGAATCTTTCCATCACACCATGTAAAGTGTTAAATACCAACCTATGTGGTATGAACACCCACGTGGTATGGAGATCGGTATGGCAGTCAATGACCTAAAGGGTGGGAGATTTCCCTCCAAACCACATTTATTTTTTGCAAAATTTATAGTAGTCACCCATTTCCATTCTTTAATATTTTTTATTATCCCTACCAAGAAATTACATATTTGGAAGATGTTTTTTGAATCCACAACCCTGCATTATGACACAACAATAGTATATGACTCTATAGTGCAACAGTAACATAGAGGTCTGTACGTACATTACAAATATTTTGAATAAATATAAGATATTTTTGTATGATCTTGGATGTTATTTCATACTCTTAAACATTTCATATTAGGCTTTGATTATTTATTGTCATTGTTATGTGTTTAAAAGTGACTATTAGTGTTTACAAACATAGAAATATGTGTATGTGCAGTCTTATCTAAGAGAGTTTTATCTACTTATATATGCATGATGACCATTAAATTATTGAATGTATGATACAATTTATTTTAGATATTATTAGAAAGAATATGATTCTTTAATTTTTCATAAATATAGTATTATCACAAATTCTTTGCTCTTGGACTGTAAGTAACCATAGTTGTGATAGTCATGATAACAAGTAGTGTTTTGTGTCTTTGGGTTTATACAGGGTATAACCATGCATTGGAGAGGTAACACATGTATGTTTAATGGATTTTAAATCCACAATAAGTCCATGAAAGTCCACAAAATTCAAATGAATCCCTTTGTTAGCCCTTGGGTCTAAGAAACTGTCACAGTCCATGTCAATCATATTAAAGTTTATTATTTAGGGCATTTGATTGTATAAGAAGCCTTAAATCTTATTGGTAGAGGTGAAGGGAGGATAATAGGTCATAATTAAATTTTAATGAATTCATAATAATGTCTAGTATGTAAAATAACTATGTTAGTTAGCACTTGGCTAGGGAAGTTTATAGAAACTTTAGGGTAAGGGTTTTGGCCCTTGAAAGCTTGTAACTTGGAATTGAATTATGTAAAATGTTTCAAAGTATGTATAATTATAGTATTAGGTGAATTACATGTTTTTAAGGTGATATAAAATTTTGAGGAGCTCTGTAAGGTAATTTCTAGTCTAAAATTCAATCAAAACCTACTAAAAGGCCTAAAAACACCAATTGGGAGCTCAAGAACAAGTATAAATGAAAAAGGAGATCAAAGCAGAGGTATGAAAGCTTGAGACAATTTGTATACCTAATTATATCTAAGCCTAGTATCCTGATCATAAATAAAATTAGATATTTGATAAGAGATAGATTTTTTAGGCTAGAGTTTTAGTTGATTTTTGTTGAATGTGTTGTAAGGGAGATATAATATTAAGGTCAATGGTCAAAAGAACCTTGGTGTGGAGAAAGAGCCCTGAGAGTGTGTATTAGGCCTTGTAACTCGATAGGAGGGTAAGTGAACTTGAAATAATAATATAAATTAGAATCAATTAGGAAACCTGTTGAAACTTATATAATAATTTCATTAGTCTTGAGAAGACTAATATAATAAGATTTGTAGATATCTAGTAATAGACTTATAGAGAAGAGACCTAGTGAGACCTAATTGAAGGCCTAGAAGAGACCTATACAAGTTAAGATTGGCTATAGAGATAGTGATAGAGAGTAATAACAAGAGACCATAATAGGCTTAAGAGATTAAGATAGATCGTGGGTAATCAAGTAGTAGTCTGCTAGCATCATATGTAGACAATTTTGTGTGAGACTATAATTGGATCTATGCTTTTTATTATGGTATATACCACTCAAAATTCTAAGAAATATCTAAATGGGTTTTTCCATGTTATTTGAATGGTTTTATTTTTAAATGAATGCATGTAAGAGTAGTAAGAATAGATTGTTTCACAAGAGATATAAGGGTTGCAAGCTTGAATCTTATACAAGTAAAATCAATATTTCAACTCAACTATGATAATAACTTGATATAAGGTTTGCAAAGATAATATTGACAGATTTTAGGGGTTTTTTTAAATATTTTTTTTCCATGATTCTCTTATATGTTTGAAACACAATATGAGCTAGATATATAATTGAGTTTCATGAAAAAGGTGTTTCAATTTACAGGCATTCTGGATGTGTATTTTTTCCTGATGTTTGGCCTCAAATTTGAATGTTAAACTTCTTAGTT
Organism: Torreya grandis; assembly: GCA_037957365.1. NCBI lineage: Eukaryota > Viridiplantae > Streptophyta > Pinopsida > Cupressales > Taxaceae > Torreya > Torreya grandis. The sequence continues at coordinate 322,892 of JARHVA010002333.1, forward strand.
TTTATTTTTGTGTTTCATGATTTATAAATAATTTGTTTGATATGTACAATGACGTTTTCAAATGGATGTGTGTATTTTTTCACATAATTTTTATTTACAAAATAAGATAGAAGGCCAATTCTGAATGTAGGTTTTGAAATGTTGGGGTTTTGTTGACCTGATTTGAGTTTTATTGGAGTTCAATGTTTTGATCCACTGCAAACCCAATTTAATGTTAGTTAAGGATATTCACCTATTTTAATGTTTGCTTCAATTTTAGATTGTGATGATAAGGTTACTAAAGCCATCGATACTTAGGTTGCTTGTTTTTTATTTTCAAATCTTGTATAGTATCATTTCAAATAATCTCTTGTAAAACTGAAAACCAATTTTCACAAAGTTATATTTTCAAAGAGTATGATGCTTTGCAATCTTGATGATTTATTTTATACCAAAGAGTATGAAAGTCTTTAGAAATATACTAAAGATAGTTTTGAATCTATGATATTTTAAGTTTGTAGTATATATTTTCAATACATGTGTTGACTGACAATACTCTACAAATCAATTATTTTGTGTTCTGCCATTTTAAAAAAAAAAGGGTTTGATTTTCAAGAGAAAGTTTGATATGAGATACATTTACAATTTTAGAGAATTTTTCTCTTTGAGATATCAAACATTACTTATAATGGATCATTAATCTGATTTTTTTTCCATTTACTTGGATTTATACCCCTTATAATAGTATATTTCTTTTCAAACTATAACTCTTGGTGTTTAAATGCCCATTCTATTATTACAAAGATATCCTTTCCATAATTTAACACCTCATATATCCATAAAATAATTAAACAATTCCTACAATCAAAATTAAAATGTTGGGATTTGTTTTTACCATGCTCCTAAATTATCCTAAGGCAATTACACTACCAAAAAAATCCACCTTGCCTACATTTGTCTATCACTTAAACCTTATGCCAAAGTACTCACTTGATGTGTAGATACATCACCAAGTCTTGTTAATTTAGTGATTGAGAAAACATTATAGATGCATCCACTAACAAAAACTTAAACATTTAACATGTATTAAATAAACACTGATCTAAACTAGCACATAAAAAACATTGCATGCATGTATCACTACACAATAACACATTAGATTTTAAATTTATCGTACCCATTCATAATAAGGTGCTTCATACAACAAAATTCATATGTTATAATTGTATATTACACCTCAAATAATGATAGTTTTACATACTATTTTAAAAATTAAAGCTAAAAATTCTACCAAGGATTTACACCCTTGCAAATGACAAGGCTAATTTATATATAAAAATACCCTCGTTCCTCTTAATGCAAGACCATAAACCCTAAAATTAGTTTATAAAATAATTACTGTAAAACAACCTGACCAAATATGTTTATTTAAATCATTATTTAAAGATATTTCATATGATTGAATTAACAACCCGTATATTATTTAACAAAGTATATTTAAAGTATTACACAATGCTGTAATATTAATTCTAACAATGCATGATAATTGATCCCGTGGTCCATAAAACTAGTTTTCAAGTAGTGTGAGTTAATGTTTAGAAAATTATGGTTTGGAAGTGGTAACCAAAAACTTTCCATTATGTGTAACAACAATCCCCCTTAGTTCTATAGATTAGATCCCAAATTTTATAAGTTAGATGATCGACATTCATCAAGTTTTAATGCTTTGATTACTTTTATTATGCAAGCAAATTTATCCCTTATGGCTTTTAGTTTCTTCCAGCTTGAAATAATTATAACTCTATTTTATTCATCCTCTCAGTTCCCTATATTTTGGTTGGTTATGGAGCCTCTATAGCGTATTAAAATGGTAAACAAGAAGCCCCTAGAGCACAATCATATTCAAATCTGGTTCTGAATTGGCTAATGGATGTCCTTAATCATCCACCTCCACCATGGATTGCATCACAAAATAACATAGCAGAATGTTGGTTTAATCAGTATTAAAGATTTTCAGTCTAAATGTTTGACTCGACTAGAGAAGAAGACAAATGGAGGGCATAGATATTCTGCTAAACTATGAGTTGTTCACTAACTTCAAATTTATTGATCAGAGTTTAGAACCTAGACCTATAGTACAAACATGGATATAGAATTATTTTAAAAGGATTGATTATGAAGTATTCATTCTAGCTATATTCCATAAAGATTACTTGATGGTGATCAAAATGAATCTGATAGAATGGCCTAGTCTACCAATGATTTGTCAAGATCTTTGAAACTATCTAGATAGAAATCCATAAATGGAACCTGACAAATGCGTTTCTCAGGTAAACTATATTGACTATGAGTATAAAAAATAAATAGATTTTGATGATGACACCTCAGACCCCCATCTCCTAGGCATTATAATGCTTGGTCTAATGAATAAATTCACTTTACATCATGTCACCAAATAACTTTGTAAAAAGGTTAGTAATGATGGAAGAAAGCAAATACCTACTAGCTGATAATACTTTCCTTTAGTCACAATATTCCACCTTTATAATCTATTCAATGCATAATTTTACACTTTTTGTCACATCGTATAGATATGCTTATATGATTGGTGCCAAGATCCATGTTTATACACAACTTGGCCAACAAATGCTTAAGAAACATTTTTTTTGAGTCTGGAATGCAATCTATGAATATGAAAATAAAGGGGCAAGATTTTTCTTAAAATATCTTCTATTTCTCTAAGTTATCATTTTTGCTTGTATGCCTATTATATGCATCATAACATTTTCACTTATTTTGGCTTCCTAATTATGTCACTAATTCTATCTAATTTTGCCTCATATAGCCTTACTAACCCCCTCCTAGTCAATTATCTAATCCCCCACCTTACATTTCTTATTCCTTCTTAACATTCATATATCCCACCTATTTTTAATCTCTTTATTATCCCACCTAGTTACATATTTTTTGTCTAATTAATCTTTCCATACACACTTGAAAATTTTGAATTCCAAAAATCCTACCTATTATTAGGCTTTCCTACTAGTCATATTGTGATCTATTGTTGATATCTACTATATTGGTCAAGTGATTTCATTATAGCAATTGAGTGAACGTATACATGGGGAACTAAATTAGGTTATATTGAGTCTCAAATGACACAAGATTGTTTTAATTATGTTTTGGTGGATAAATTTGCCCTAATTGAGTGCTCATATATCCAATCAAGCTATTGGTTAAACAAGGCACTCAATTAAGGTACATTAAATCTAAAATAACATTAGGTTGTCACACTTGTGTTTAATGCTCTTGATGTATAAAGTGTCTCATGCAACCAATAAAGTGATTGGTTGTATGGGTCACCCAATTATGGCATATCTATTCTAAAATAATGGGGGGAAGGCATTACATATGAGGTGTATTTCTACAACCTAGGAAAGATAACATCCCTGATGTGTTCCCAATCATCATTAGTTATAAGTAATATATATAAATATAAAAGTGACTCATCTCATGGGACTACCTAAATTTAGGGGCCAAAAACTACAGTTGAGTAGTGGGAAGTATGGTAGTGGAAATCTATGGGGAAACATTTAAAAAAAATTGGTGGCCTCATTTGGTACACTATAGCTTTCATACCTCAATATGGATTATGTCTTAACCTTATTAATTGGCCTAAGAATTCTTAATCCTTTAATATATCTATGGGATTTTTAACAAAACATTCTGTTTTCATGCCGATATGTATGCAGTTAGTGTGTTCTAGTGAAACTCTTCTATGAATGTGACCCCCATTGGGTTGTACATGCTACCCTGAGGCATGATTTGTAATGCACACATGTCATAAAAAAATTGTGTCACATACCAACATTTATTTTCACATGATGTCCATAAAGGTCAGCCTACCCTCACCTCAAATTCAATATATCAAATGATTAGTTTATGGATAAGACGATTAAATATTCAAGCATCCTTCATTGAGTATGATGTATAATGTCAAAACAATGTGGATTTAGATATTTAATCCACACAAAAGGCCAGCATACATTACCATTAATGGTGAATGTGATAGGATCCTTATCCATATAATCTTGGTCAAGATTAAGTATTGGAGAGATTATAATGTGTAATTTTGTGCATTTATTGGTGAAATTTATAATTGAAAGTTCCATTTTTTATACCCTACATTTTATCATAGGAATGGGTTATCTACATAAGTGAGAGTGAAAAGGTAATGTACCACTAGAAAAATGGGATAAATTTCATTCACATGAGTTTCATACAAGTAAGCATGCCCTTACATTAGAGTTATATCACATCTTCTTTCATTCACATGAGGTTCACTACACACACATTTTAACATTTTATATTACCCTACCACATCCTCCCCATATAGATAAGAGATAGATATCATTTCCATATAGATATATAGGTCCCCGATCTGAGTTCCAGTGTGGTTGGGATGCTAAGGAGGAGGGCATTACATTTGAGGCATATTTTTACAACCTAAGAAGGCTAACATACCTAATGAGTTCCCTATCATCATTAATTATGTTTAAATTGTATAAATATAAAAGTGACTCATCTCATGGGCCCCCTTGAATTTAGGGGCCAAAAACTATTTTTGAGT